>SRMA01025167.1:0-217061 GCA_007224835.1 Danionella cerebrum
GGAAAGGACTGTGTGTCTGCATGTATGCGTGAGGGACTGTGTATAATTGGTCGAATGCCTTCGCTATGGTTGGTTATTTCCTCTGAGTTGAACTCGCTTCCTGTCTGCACAAGCTTGTGCTGCTTTTAGCAAAATGGGCGTATAGCGTGCCAGCAAACAAACCATGCATGTTGTAGTGCTAAATTTGTAAAAAGTTAGCGCATGTGAATAGGCAATAAACTAGTTTTGCTTTATGTAACCTATAAAACAATAGTAAAACTATGAGTCCCTCACTATCTGTATCTTTTCCTCATTCCCCAGCACTTTTGCACCTATGTGGGACGTCTTTCGTGTGTCATCGGATAAACTGGCCCTCTGCCACCTTGAGCTGATGAGGAAAATGAACGACCTCATTCGTGACATCAACAAGTACAGCGATGAGCAGGCCAAAATACACCGCAAGGTAAATCAGAGGATTGTAGCTCAACAGAAATCCTCTGCGTGTCCTTTCAAACAGTGTGTTTTATGCAGTATGTTTCTGGACTGTTCATCAATGTGTATAATGCATTGTAAAAGTTATAATCTTGTGGTTTCCGTAGACAAAAGAAGAAGTGATCGGGACTCTGGAGTGTGTGCAGTCTCTTCAGGTGCAGAACGGTCATCTGCAGAAGAGCAGAGAAGGCTACCACAGCAAATGTGTAGAGCTGGAGAGACTACGCAAGGAGGGAGTTCCTCAAAAAGAGCTGGAAAAGGTAATATATGATTAGTAAAGCCCCAATTATTTTTTTTGTTAGAAAATTTGTTTATTTATTTATTTATTTATTTTGGTAAATTGCTACAGTACAGAAAATTCATACACAGCTCCCAGTTTTTGGACAAGTCAAACAATTTTATGGGTGTGATTTAGGTCAAGTCGACATTAACATAGGTTTTTTAAAAAACTGTCCACATGAAAAACCAAAGCGCTGCAAATACTATGCCAAACCAACAAATGGCAGTCAATAACAATGTCATCGCAGCCTCCAAACAAATTCTTCACATATTGCAGGAGTATAAACATGGAAAATCCAAGTGTATGTGGACTGGGAGTCAAAATAGTGCTTATATCCTATACATGCAGTACGCCAGTAAATGTAAATGCAATCCACATACAAAAAATAAAAAAACATTGAACATTGACCCCAGGCACAGACGTCAATGACAACCCTACCTTCAGCTGGTGTTTCTCTTCACACATAATCGGTTCCCGGTGTTTTTTTAAAGCTCTGCACCTTGGTTGACGTTTTCAGAAATGCATGTGTGGGCGAGCAGCGAAACCACATAGAAAAAGTTCCATTATCAAAATAACCGGCCACATCTGGACAGTGCCTTTATCAGCACCTTTATGCCACTTAACACAGAAGAATGAGCGAGTTCTGTTTGAAAACAAATGAATTGTCCTTTACACATTAGAAACGGCGAGTATTTTATACACAAATCAAACGCAGCATTATATACAACCATCAAGCATGAGCCAAATGTGACACAGTTTTGAGAAACGGCCCACAAGAATAGAATCCTCAGCTAGCTAAGATTTGTGTCAAGTCCCTTTAATATCAAACAAATATGAGTGACCTGTAGAGATGAATCGTAAAAGCTATACAGATTCAGACGCACTGTAAGTGGTTTTAAAGGGTCAGTAATCAAACACGTTGACATAGCTTTGCATCAAAACATAGTTTATTGCGTAATAAACAGCTCATGCTTTGTTTTAACACAACTATAACTTTAGCCAAAACACTATAATTCTAGAAGTTGACCGGCTAATGAAGTGCTTGGTTCCACTTTCCATTCAATAATTCCATTCTCTGTTAGCATTTCTCCAACACATTCTCCTTCAGGTCTTTTTTTTTTTTATCATACAATACACTTTTGCTGCCACAAAACGGATTAACCGCACTGCAATGTTTGAGTTGTCGTTGCCTAGCAACAAACTGCATTGTGATTGGTCAGAGATGTTTCAGTCGCCTGTGATGGCTGGGGAAAAAAAGATGAAAAAAAGATAATTTTCACCTTTGACGTAAAAGGGGTCAATAACAAGTATGTTTTGAATTCAACTGTTGTTTTGTGATGAAAACACATGTTAAAATCACGTCTGGTGTGTAAAGCATTAATAGGATAAGGTTTTATTTAGAGTTCTGCCATATTTAACTGCAGAAACAATCCTGGTCTGCTCCGTGCAAGATGTAAATCCTCATACTCTACTGCTCTCTTTGTTATTCCTTGTTATCACTGCATTCATTGGCAATAATTAATCACAAAGCTGTTCAAGACTAAATGCTGTACAGGTCTGGGCAGCTGTTGCAGCTTCAAACCCCCAACGAATCGCTGTTCTTTCAAGACAATATCTGGGGAGCATCTTAAGATTTGTGCAATTATCTCTTTTCTCAGGCTGAGCTGAAATGCAAGAAGGCAGCTGAGTCTTTTGCAGGGTCTATCGAGAAGTTCAATCGTGCAGGGGGAGACTTTGAACAGAAAATGAGTGAATCTGCACAGGTTGGTAACTATTGGGTTTTTTTTCTGACGTTGCTACATCTGAGGTTGCGACCTATTATGTTATAAGTTCTTGTTTTGTTTTTTGTTGCGCTACCCTGTATGGTGTCCTTGAGTGTCTGAAATGCACCTCGGAATAAAATGTATTATTATTAGGGGTGTAACGGTACGCTAAAATCGTATTCGGTTCGGTACAGTGTCTTGGAGAGTTCGGTTCGGTTAATTCGGTTCGGTACAAAACAATAAGAACTTACATAATCTTTATTTTGAAAAGCTGCCAATACACAGTAGAATTCTTGCATAAAATAAATAAAAGTGACACATTTGGGTGATATTTTAAATAAATTGCACTCTTTATTAAGAAAAACACATTTAAAAAAAAAATGAAATACTGCAACTAGTTAGGATAGATTACCTATCCACATTTTCTGAAGAGAGCACAGATCTGGTTGCAGTGACAATATCTCCAGCAGTAGAAAATGTTAAGATGTGTTGCCTGCCCGATCTCCGTGGAACAATGTCGGCATACAACTTTAAATTTATCCACTCGTCTATCCCCGTTATGTATTTTAACAGAGAAGCCAAAGTGTTCTCAAACACGAGACCGTAGTGAGGTGAGCGGGTCTTCAAGCTCTGGCTACCTTTCGCTTTTGCCATGTAATTTTCCTTCTCGCGCTCGTCACTCAATAGCGTCCGTGCGGAAACTATCTCCGTGGAACAATGTCGGCATACAACTTTACATTTATCCACTCGTCTATCCCGTTATGTCTTTTAACAGAGAAGCCAAAGTGTTCTCAAACACGAGACCGCAGTGAGGTGAGAGGGTCTTCAAGCTCTGGCTTCTCTTTCGCTTTTGATATGATTCTCGCGCTCGTGCTCGTCAGTCAATAGCGTCCGTGCGGAAACTCGCCTAGGAACATTGTTGCGCTGCGCTTAATATCGCGCTGATAATACATTTATATCATTTAATAAAAATACCGAATACCGAAACGGTACGCAAGTGTCCCGAACCGAACAGGCCGTACCGAAACGGTTCAATACATACCGTGAACCGTTACACCCCTAATTATTATTTATGTGGAAGTTACATTGGCTACCAGGGCCTTTAATTACTTGTGTTGACACAAATCGTAATGTTTTGCGTTTAGTTAATGCGCCCCCTATTTATGTTTGTTCCTGTATCTTTGCAGAAATTTCAAGACGTCGAGGAGTCTCATTTACGGCAGATGAAACAACTGATCAAAGCATATTCTCACTCCATTGAGGACACACATGTACAAGTTGGGCAGGTAAGCCTCACACATCTCTTCTGAGATGCAACCCTCTCACCTAAGTGTTCTGTTTGCTCTTCTGTGTGCTCCTCTCGACGTCTTTGAGTTTTTCATGTCAGCATGCTCTCTATAAACTGAGCTCAGTAAGGTCTTCTTTCTGTCTCTTCGAGGTCCATGAGGAATTCAAGCAAAATGTGGAAAACATTGGCATCGAGAATCTCATCCAGAAGTTTACAGAGCAGAAGGGAACAGGGAAAGAGAGGCCTGGTGAGCACTGAGAGATCTTAACTGCCTGCTTTCACCTTTTCTGTGAAAAACGAAGCTCCAGACATTCCTTTAAATATTTTTAAGGTCCAGTTGGGTTTGAGGAGTATCTGTCCTCACTGGCTTCGGATAACTGTAAGAAGAGTCGTGCCAAAGCCTTCAGGATTCCTGGCCTTGGAAAGAAAGAGAAGGAAGCGGATTCCATGTGAGTCTTATGAAACTAGAGAGGATCAGAGCTGGACTGCAACGATTAATCAACGTTATTCATAATTGTTGACGACAAATCTCATTTTTGGTTCTCAGAACAGATTTGTTTGAAATAATTGGTGAAATTTATGAATATATTCTTGAGGATTGAGTTTTCGGTCCTCATCAAGGTTCAGAGTCGCTCAGTGCTGTGTTTTTACATCATCATGTGAACGCTGGGAACAGATTTCTCAAGAAAATTTCTCTCAGAGTTATTATTGTCTCAATTTGTCCTTTTATCCATCAAATATAGTTGTGCTCATAAGTTCAAATGTTATTTCTTCACCATTTTTCGGTAAATATGAATATAATAATAACTGTATATAATAGTATAGCTGATGTAAAATGAAAAAAATTACAGCTGTTAAATTATTGCTGTTATAAATTCCTGCTCTAAATGCAGGGGAATGGAGGAGCTAATGGCAAACTATTTTATGTTGTACTTTATACGTTCACAAAAATATATATAAAAAATGTAATATTGTGTTCACTCTGAAAGCAGATTTATGAGGAAATTTTGTTGACAGAATGATCTTAAAAAAATCTTCTAATTTAACAATTATAGGAAATCAATTATATCCATTGCCAGTTCAAAAGGTAAATATTTTAAAGCCCTCGGCTTAATGTTGGTAATGCAAAACAAGGCCAACAAACAGATTTCTGGTTGATAATCTTACATTGTGAATCTGATGGTTTCGAGATGTTTCACACCATCTTCTGCTTTTGTCCTCCAGGGAAACGGCTGTGGCAGATGCACTTGTAAGTTTTCATAGCTCTCTATCCGCAGCATCTAAGCACACTGTATATGATAACTGTGTTGTATAAGGAGCTTTGTCTTTAGCACTCGTACTTTTTTTACAACCTGTTTTCTCAAGGTTCCATCGTTATTCCAATTTGTACTATTTTTTTTTCTCGACTAGCTAGAGTACGCAAATAAACACCTCCACCTTATCAAACATCAGTGTGGTTTATCTAGAGAACTCTATAAAACGACATAAAATGTTTAATTTACTTCTTCAAATGTTCCTGGTTCAGAAAGACCAGATCCAGAGTAAACCTGGCTAAGGTGGTGTGTAACTGTTGAGGTGTTTCTAAAGCACCCACTCATTTAGACTCTAAGCTGCAGCCCAGATACGGCACCGTACCATGCAGTAAAAAGTCTTAAACCTGAGTGCTGTATCGTAGATCAAACGCATCTCCTCCTAGATGTTTTGAGCAACAGTAAAATAATTCTGGGAAATCACTGAGAATGCTGGGACATTTTCCATTGCCTCACCATGGGGTCAAGCTTTATAAAGCTGTAACCCGAACTGATTATTTCAAATTCAACACTCTAACAATCTCAGCAAGAACATGCATCAATCACTCTGCTAAAATTCTCTACCTGGCAACGAAATTTTCTGAACTCTATCTCAGCTTTGGTGGATGATACAAACATGGGGGTCAATTTATGTTACTCTTTTAAATGGCACTTTTACAAGCCAACACCGATGTTTGTGTACAGTTTTTAGCCATCTAGTTATACGTTATGCTAGGTTGAGAACTTCTGAAGATCTATTGCTAAGTGTGTTTACCTCTTATGTCACCCTTTTTGACCTTGTGTATGAAGAGTGTTGTGTCTGGGACGGTCTGGTTTCTTCATTACTCTATTTTTAACCTCTTCAGTTGTCCATGTGCTTGAGTGGCTATTTGTGTATCACAATTGTGTATCAGGAGGTACGAAGACCACGGGTGCTCCTAAAAAATAGGATGTTTTTTTTATGTTTGTTGAGTAAAAAAAACAGAACGGTTAATTTCTCCGCGCTGACGGCTGGTGTCCTGTGACTAAATGTTGTTTCTCCCGTGATCTTGAGCTGTTTGTGTTTGTGTGTAGAACTCACCCCTTGAGGTGGATGACGAGGGCTTTGTCATTCGTGCAGACGTCAAGCAGAATGATATCCTTCAGAAGAAATTCCACGCAGAATTTTGTGCACAGAACATCAGTGTTACTGTTCGCTTTCATCCTCATCTTAATCATGCTGTGACTTTTTCAAAGTGCAGTTAACATCAAGCAAGCGAAGCCTTCCCTAAGGAAACGTTTGATTGCTTTAATGTGAAAACCACAGGAGGTTTTCTACGACTTATGTTGAATGTTTTGCTGTTATTAACATTCATTTAGGCTTAATGTGAGTTATAAAAGCTGGTTTACGAGTATGTCTTTAAAATAAATGTATACAAGACATTTGTTAGTGCTGAAGAGTGTACAATAACAACTAAACGCACAATATAAAAATTCAGCATCCTGTGTTTATACTACCAAATTAAAAAAATATGACTATGCGAGGAACACCATGCAGGCTGTTTATAATAAATATTTTGTACATTTTATGGTCCGTGTTAAGATTATAGAACTAGTATTTGCTACATTTAAGGTAGTTTTGAACTGAAGGGGTTCTATATCTTTGCATTTTCAGTTTTTGCATGCCTTTTTTATTGTATCCGTGAAAGTCTGTTGCAAACTAAGGTTAAAATTCTCAATAGTATTGTTAAAATAACATTTAAATGTCATCATTAAAAATCAGTTCCAGTCAAACTGCTCAGTTTTGCTTTGTGCCATTAAGGGTAACGAAGCTGCATGCCCCACTTATCTGCTCTGAGACAACTATTTTAACAAAAATAAAATATTTCCTAGAATAAATTGAAAAAATCATATTTATCTTTAAATATTAATTTAAAATAAATGCACCCATTTGTTCTGGAGCCATGGCTCGATCACTAACAGTTGGTACAGATCCAATTTTCTCAATAAAACTATTGGCCTACCCTGCATCAACCAAGAAATCCATGGCGTGAAAACATTAAAAAAAAATGCACGCTTGTTTGGGCAGAAGGTGGCAGAGAAGTTTACATGGAACAGAGGACCTTGCACAGACTTTTGAAGCCATGGCTACAAGCTAATTGAATACGGACTATAGTTTGCTGGCAGAAACTGGGAGCTAGGTCTTAAATTATTTTTCACAGGTCTTAATTTTCCGACACTTCAAATTTCCCAGCATGCACCGCGCAAACTGGCACATTTGGTTGCTTAACAAATATGACTGCCAAAGCAACCACAATTAACGTGATTTTGTCATTTACAGATATTTAATCATTATGAAAACAGTCATTTTACGTTCGTTTTTATGTAACAAATACATATATGTCTGATAATTTACTTGAAATAATTGATTTTTTAAAAATTACATAAAAATACACCATTGTTAGCCGTGTAACAGGATGTTTTCAATATAGCCTCGTGTATGACACGTGTTTATATGTTTTAAAAATATACAGAAAGGTGCACCATCACGCACCATCACTTATTAATATAATATATTAGGGTGTTACAGACTTTTGATGTTTACAAAAACACCATAAACAGCGTATTTTATGAGGTCCTCTTTAAAGATTTTTCCATTTATGTGGCAATTTCAACACTTCTCCTCAGTCTCTAGACTTTCTGAACAGCTGTGTTGGTGCATTCAAGTCTATTTGTGTCTTGGCCAGTGTTTCCATTTGTGCTGCCGTCTCTTTGTTTATATGTGCTTCCTGTCTCGTGTCTGAATTTGCTCCTTAACCTCATTGCTCTCTACGTTTTGCTGCCGGGGCGAAGGGGGGGAGTTTTTACTCCAGCGACTCAGATTTCGATGATGAAGAACCCAAGAAGTTTAATATCCAGATCCGGCCAGTTGTCAGTAGTAACCGTGGTGGTACTGCGGCTACTGAACAGGAGTTGAAGGCCACTGTGGGGGCACTGACTCTGCCCCCTAACAGAGCGGTAAGAGGAAACTCGTTGTGTTCATGGCAGCTGTCTGTTGGTAAAGTTGCATTGTAAACTTTTGGTCTTTGCTTTAGGTCTCCGTTAAGAAACAGCTTTCACGTAAGTTCACTTGGATTCCAGTGGATACCTTGATGTGATGCATCTCTGTGCAGGGCATTTTTATTCATCTGTTCTCCTGTAACAGGAAACTCCAGCTCAGCAGGTCGTTCTGAAGGGGAAGGGGAGAGTGTTCCTCAGAGAGGTGGGGTCTCACTCCGCTGTTGCTCATGTTTCTACTCCTAAAGCTTGAGTTGCACAATCCATAAATCATTCTTTTTTTTTCAATACTCGTGCATTGTTCATGTGAGAAAGACTTCTGACCGTATAAACGCATGTTATTACCCATCAACACAGCTCCATTTATTAAAGCAGTCTTTCAAATGATATCATTATTTGTTTATGCTCTGTCAGACTGAATTTCTGGATCTACTTGAAATTGTAATTGCTCAGAATTTTTTTTATTTGTGGCCTTTGGGGCATTTTCGAGGGTCTAAATGTGCTCAAAGTCACTGAATTCTGCACACCCCTCAGAGCTGCTGAAATTGTACTTCTGATTGGGTTTCGAAAAGTGGGTGTTTAAAAAAGGCTCTATAGCAATAACTCGTTTCAGCCTAAGGTGCACTAACAGTTTTTCGTACGTTAATAAAATTCAGCGCACATGTTTAGATTACCAAGACTTAAATATAAGTAATGTAGATCGCCTTTCCTCTGCGATGGACTGGCGACCTGTCCAGAGTGTCCTGTCCCCGCCTCTCGCCCAATGTGGAGATAGGCACCGGCAGACCCCGAAAAGGTACAGGTGGTTTGGAACATGAATGAATGAAAGATCAAAATCTTTCAGGAAGTTGTTTTCTTATTTATTTAATTGTAAAATTCTCCAAAAACTTACTTGTGTTGTGTAGTACTTGGACAAACTTCTCCTAGAGATTTTATCTGTTCATCTCCAAACTCCATCAGTATTAATGTAGGGCACATGGCATGTTAAATTGAAACTACGTACACATGGAGGCCATCGAAAAACGATATTCCTCCATAAACAGGAAGTAGTTGTAACTGAGCGATTGGGATCAAACTTGTCATGTGTGTTCAGATACCATGCCTACATAGACTGATATAGCAACATACAATATCATTTATAACGCAGTTTTTCACATTGATACAGTACTTTTTCACCAGTTTTGACATTTGTGAGAATATTGTGCTTTACAATAACAGTACAATAATCATTCTCATTTTCATTCGTAGCGCCACCTGGTGTTCTGACACTTTATTTTGTGTATTTCAATATTTAATCTATTCCGGAAATGTTCACTCTTCAATACACTTCTAAATGATGCCAAACTGAGGAGCTAAAGCACCTGAGGTGTGAAAGCCATTTGACTGCTGCTTGCAGCTTTAATGGCAGTTGAACTTGTTTTTTGACAATATTTAGAGTTTTCGTCCTTTCAGACCAAGTTCCACATCTACAGAACAGTTAGTACTGCAGATGTTTTACTCTGACGCATTCAAATTTGTTTGCATTAGTTTGAACGTAGTATTAATCCATATACTGTAATTGAAAGTAAGATCGCATAAGTGCCCAGCTGTAAAACCTAAAGGTTAAACCGGTTTTTTTTTTGTACAGATGGAGAACAGGAGGGACTGCGCAGATCCACATCCAGCCCAGATCAGAGCAGGTGCCGTGTGATGCCCGGTGTATTTTTGCTGAGTTCTTTTACATGCAGGAATCCAGATAAGGTTGTGTTTCAATGTTGAACACCAAAGGATCTTGCTTCCTCAAACACCATGGATCAAACTTCTAGGGAACTACCTCTGTGTACTATAATACCTTTTTGCTTTAATGAAGTTAACACATTTTACTTGTATGTTTTGTTGTTATTTAAAAATCTTCAGTGTTGTAGATATTTTTGAAGATGCATATTGCAAGAGGAATCCTTATAATTTCAGGCTCCCAGAGATAATCAGTGAGCGAGTCAAAGTACAGTAGGTCTTATTTACTGTACCTCTACCATGTCTATGTCAAATATCAATCAGAAGGGCATTGGTGACTAAAGTGAATGTGTTCATTCTTTCAAGTCATTCTGAATGTAGAATAAAAGTAATATAAGACTTTTAAATGGTAAAACTTAGTTTAATGCATGAGTTTTCATCACCCTTTCTTATGGCTTTGTTGCAATGTAATAATAGTAATATTTTCATTTTTTTTCGTTTAAAAGGTTTTCATTGTTCGCTATTTAGAACAGTTGGAATATTGTACTACATTGTTCTCCTCTGCAGACTGAGTTCCACCGCCTCAGGTTCAGATGCTCTGTTTGGTCCTCCTCTGGAGTCCGCCTTTAAATCCCACAGCTTCACTGGCAGAGAGCAGCTCCAGAACGCCTTTGCAGCATCTGAATGTAAATCTACACATGCGCGTGTACACACACACACACCATCCTTGCCCTCATTATTGTGATGAATGAAAAAAGACAATTCTGAATGTAAAGCTTTGTACCAAATTGAGCTCTACTTCTTCTTGGGATTAGATGAAATTCTTTGTCATAAATGCATTCGTGAGCAATTATTCAGTCATGACAGATGGGAGCACTTTTGCATTGTTTGTTTTATAGTTCCTGTAGTTATTGCGATTATAAAATTTTTTTTTGACAGATGCAGCATTCTCTTCAGATTCATCCTCTCCAGAGAATGTGGAGGACTCTGGGCTGGACTCACCTTCCCATCCACCTCTTGGAGTGTCTCCAGAACCCACAGGTTGGGCAGCCTGGCCATCCACTCAGCAAAAACCGAAAGACTCTGTAAACTTGAGCCGATCTTCAGACCCCTTCCTCACTGCATTCAATGACCCTTCTCCTGGGGGCTCTCCTCTTCCACAGGAAGACTCTTCCAATGTCTGGCCTTCAAATTTACGTTCTCCCTGTGTTCCGCCTGACGTCGAGCCCACCTTCAGCTTCCCTGCATTCTCCCACAGCGTGTCCTCTGCTGAACTAGAGCCCTCTGTGTGGAGCTGCAAACACATTCCTCCTGAAGACCTCTTCCTGGCAGCATTCGAACGCTCCACCCCTAAGGAAAACCCAATCCCACTCGATGCCTGGGCCCCACCACTACCTCGGCCCAACAGAGAAGTCCGGAATGATCCTTTTACTGTTCCTCTGAATGACACTAAAACCCTACCCCCTCCATCTTCTTCGCGTAAAGAGCGGGACAGGAAAAGAGATCGAAGCGTTCCACCTCCAGAATCCCCGGATGATCCTTTTGCCATCACCATGATTGGCAGTCCCACCCACCAGTCAATGCAGGCAGCTGCCCAAGGCAGAGGGATGATCAATAAGCCAACTTCCAATTCTAACCCAACCCCAACCAGTCAGCCAAAGAAGGAACTGGTGCACTGGAACTCTGTTCATAACCCTTTCAGTGAAGATTCTAGAAGTAACCTCAGCAAAAAAGATTCAGGCAGAAAACCCAGATCTTTCAAAGATGAGCCTCGTAGGAACGGGCCACGTCTCACACGGCATTCCGGACCCCAGGAGGATCTCTGCTTCTCTAGAGACAAGGACCAGAACTTCCTGGATATCACTATAGAGCAAGGTATATTATGCCGCATTTGCACCAAAGCCACGGCTCGACTTTGTGTGGTTTTGGGGACTGTTTCACCGTGATCAGTGCCCTTTATAAGATTTTCTCTTATCCATTTGGTTCCAAAAGCTGGCCAAGTTGAGCCAATGTCAAAATTCTTTTCTTTGATTGGAAATAAAAGCATGATGCAACATCCTGTTCATCAGACTGGCCAGTTGTTGAGCTCACTGATTGGTCAGAAAGAATAGTCAATGCATGTGTCATTACAGTGCAACCACACGGCTTCCTGCAGACTTCCTGTCTTTGATCGCAGAAGACCGAAGTACGTCTCTGATAATTGTTAAGCCCAACCTTAGCAACCGTAAAAGGAGCCTTAGTAACCATATTAGATGTTGTACCTGAACAGGTCACTGGAATTTATATTTGTATCATTATAAATGTGGTGATTTAATATTTAAATTCACCTTTTTCTCTAGGTAAAGTATTGGTTTTATGAGATGTCAGAAAAGGAACGATTACTTATTTGTCACTGGAGCAATTGGCGTTTGCCGAAGTGGTTCATGTACTTCAGTTATTTTAACCAATTTGTTCTCAAAGTCGACGAAAGAACAATGACCGATATTTCATTTCTGCTTCTCAGTCTCGCAGCATGGTTTCAGGCAGGACAGTGCTGAGCGTCTGGCCTTGGCTCCCCCTCGCTCGGTTCGCTCCAAGCGCTCCTCAGGCAGACTCGCTGGATGCGAGCGGGTAACTGTCTCACAAACCTCATTACACCAGCTAGCCAATCAGGATGCTTGTACTGCTTTTACAGCCTGTAAAGAATAGCTTTATATATTGAGCTCTGGTTCCACAAAATGTGCTTTGTCTCATGTGGTTCCACCAACAAACTGTCAGCTTTTAAGAATGGAGAATTACCAAGCCCATAAACCAGGTTTTTCCATCCAGGCATGTTGCTGAGAAAACCTTTGATCTTTTAGCTTTTATATTTATAAGCTATACTATAGTTGCTATACAACTATACTATATAATACTGAAGTATGACGACTGTCCTCTTCTTCAAAAGCTCATTAGTTTCTTTGCTTGATATTGAGTTGACACTGTGTCTGTTTTTTTTTTTTGTCGCAGTCCAGGTCTCTTTGTTCATCTCCGCTGCCGGAGCCTAGTCCTCCTCTCACCTCATCCTCTTCCTCCAGCCCCAGCGAATGGGCCATGCAGAACCGTGCTCATAGCCCGGCCAGAGGTCTTCTTTAACACCACCCACACCATACATTTACACTGAGATCTAGCCTACAGGCATAAAACCTTTAGCTGATTCACATCTTAAATCTGTTTAGATTTTTTTTTTTTTTAAGTTCAACCACTGACAAAAAAAAAAACGTGTCCGGATTCTAGTGACGTAAATGATTACTGTTCAGCCCCACCCTAGCAACCATAAACTTACCATAGCAACACTTTCAAAAGTACTTCTTTAAAACTTTACACCAGCTTTTGTTTTGAAAGTGCTACCTCTAGTGACCAAAAGTTAAATTTGTATAAAAAAAATTAAAGGCATGTTAATAACACCCATTGGTAAGTCTGAAAAAAATGGGATCCATTCTGGTGCCAGACCATAATAAATGCTTTCAAATTAACCACACTAATACAAACCAGTAGATGGAAAATGACAGAGTTCTTCTTGATGCAAATGTCTGAGACATCTTGTGAACTCAATTGATCCCTGATCATTATTTAATATCATCCTAGCAACCATAATAGCACCCTAGCAACCATATGAGACATTTTAACTTATCAGCTCACATCTATGCACCAATTTTTTTTAAATGAGGCATTACTTATTCCAAAGTGATCAACACCATTTAAGAAGGGAAAGGGTACGATCACACCATTGTACTGTGTCCTTATAGGTTTGTCTCGGGGTCCCAGTCCCCTCTCTGTGAGCCCTCAGGAGTCCTGGCCTGTCGCTGCAGCCATCACAGAGTACATCAATGCCTTCTTCAGAGGAGGAGAACACAACCGGTGCGCCCGAGTTCACTCAGAATGTGCAATATCGTCTCAAAACCTGCTCACTCACTCACTCTGTGTCCGTTTCAGCTGCTTGGTTAAGATCACAGGTGATCTCACGATGTCATTTCCTGCTGGTATCACGCGCATTTTCACAGCAAACCCAAACACACCAGTGTTAAGCTTTCGATTGGTCAACATCTCTCGAGTGGATCACTTCTTACCGAATTTGAAGTTGCTATACAGGTATGCTGGGAGTGCCCGCAGAGGGAGCTTCTGTGGAGGTTGGACAGTGTGTGATGTGTGTGTTTGCAGTGACCCGTCACAGAGTGACCCGGATACAAAGGATTTCTGGTTCAACATGCCGGCGCTATCCCTGCAGCTGCAGAGAGAGGCAGAGCTGAATCCTCAGGCCTCGTATTACAATGTGCCTCTGCTCAAGTACCAGGTCAGTCCAGCAATATTACTCCTTTTGCATAGAATAATGCTAAAAATGCATTTAATACTCAACAATAAAATACATTTTAAATAACCCGTGCTTTGTATAAATGCCTTATTTCTACCAGTTGGATGCATAGTTTGATTTGAAATTCATGCTTTCGTCCAGGCATCCTCTCAGGATCCGGCTCGAGCTCCTCTGCTGCTCTCCGCTGAGTGTCAGCGCAGTGGGACGGTGAGCCGTGTTTCTCTAAATTACCACTGCTGTCCGGCCACAGCGCCCGCCACACAACTGACCTCAGTTCAGGTGCTCCTGCCCTTGGACCACAACGCCACAGACCTGCAGTGCCAGCCAGCTGCTTCTTGGTGAGATCCGAAAGCGCTCAACTCGAGAGAGAGAGAGAGAGATGCGCTGGATTCTGGCTGCTCTAGTTTGAGTTCACTGCTCTGTTTTGTTTGGCAGGAATGCTGAGGAAAGGAGACTTCTGTGGAAATTGCCCAATCTCTCGCCGACAAATCACAGCAAAGGTCCTGGTTGGTTTCATCTGATTGGTTTATAAATAGTTTTGTCAATTGTAAAGTTGGTGAGCTAGAAATAAATAAATAAATCTAAGGATTGGGCAAAAATCCCGTTACATGCAGTGGCAAAATATAATAGACTAATACAGGGCCATATTAAAAGACATATCGATGCGATTCTAATTGAATCCAAGCAGATTGAGAGGTATATAGTCTTTTGATTTGACCATTAGGTGGTACCTTATGTTTGGGGTCAGCTTTAGGTTCTGAGGACAAAGTTTGGTGCCAATATGGCAAAAGGTTGCAGAGATGCAACTTTTCATGACTCCATTGAAAACGTTATGGCTCTTATTGAAAACCGTAACTCCAAACAACGTGACACGAAAAACTGTAAGCTAGCTTATGTTCTGATCCAAATTTGGTGAGAATTGGACCGATGGTCTGGGAGGTGATAAAAAGTAAGGTTTTGATCTAATTCACTATGGTGGGGAGGAAGTTCAATCAATTTGATGTCTATGTTCTCGGCTCAACCCAGGGATAAAAGTAAGATGGGATTTGACCGTAAGCTAAAGCTTATTAGCATTTTTCTAAATTTGTTTACATCATTTGACCACAAGGTGATGTAAGCTTTGTTGAGTCTCTTCGGGAGACATGGTTTGACTTGGATTGGTGTTTTAAATGTGCTCAGGGTTGAATTTTATTTGATTTTCAGACTGCTTTGGAGTTACTGGCCAAAATGCATTTTATTTTTACATCTCCAGACCACTAGTCGGCAGAGTGTCAAAACTCTGCATGCTACCTCAGATTATTGTTGCTACAACAAAGACTAAGTTAGGTGTAAATAAACTAAAGTTTTGTGGATTTATAAAACCATTTTGTCAAGTTTGGCATAATGATCATTTGCTAAATATTTAAAAAATTATTTGACGTATCATAATAGCTTTTATTTGCCATGTTTATTGAGATGATATGGATCGAATCTCATGAAAATTAGACAAACGGCCCAGGAGGAGTTGGGAAAAGTAGTTTTCCTCAACTTCTTAATGGCAAAAAAAATAAATGGTGGAAAATGACACCAAGAAATCAGCGGAAAGTGGAGTTTCACCAAAAATTGTGCCACAATACTAACTTTAAGCACTATACAAATGTAATTGTTCAGGAAAGACACACTATATTTTTTTCATTGTCCAGCATCAGGGATATTGCATGAATAGAGTGAATTAAAACCATTTTATTCTTCCTGATTGCTGTATTTCCAGCAAGAGAACCATCACTTTGCATTGGCCACTCCTAGATTCTGTTCAGTTCACCTCAAAAGCTTCCATGTGTCTTGTGAGTGACATAGCAACAAGCTACATTGTGATTGGTCAGGCATGTTGTAAGCGCATGCAACAGGTAAAAAAAAAACATGAATAAAGTCAGTGACGGTGAAATTCCACTGGTAATGAGAAAGAATTGACTGGCAAATTAAAATAATATTTTGGTTTTGCCAATAATTCATGGTTAGGAAGAAGAAAGGGAGGAAGTGAAGCAGCATGATGAAGCTGGAGAGACCAGCAGACCATCAACTGGGCTCCATTAATACAGCAGGATACGCTGACGAATAGATTTGTGACGCTGTGTTTCAGGGTCTGGTACAATCTGCGCTAGCTGGCAGTGCCTGGAGGTGCCCCGCGGCCCTGCCCCGAGTCTGGCAGTGCAGTTTGTAGGTTCAGGGGCATCCCTGTCAGGGTTGGACCTGCAGCTGGTGGGCAGCAGATATCGCATGTCTTTGCTCAAACGGAGCTTCGCCACAGGTCAGACACATTTCTGGTGCTGTCTTAGATCTCAATAAATCCACATTGATAAGGTTCAACATTCAGCAAACCATAAGTAATAAAAGAAAAAGGAAACGAAGGAAAGGGTTGCTTTAAAACGGGTCCTCGGATTGAATAACCTCATGCTTGTGTGCGTTAAAGTCCTTTAGCAGGAATGTGCTAATGTTCATCTGTCTGCTCTCTCAGGGAAGTACATGGCCGGCTGTGCTCTGTGAGCTGCTGCTTCCTGCTCCACTCTTCCAAACATTCTCACACTGACGAGCACGGTGGATTTAAAGCATGATCAGGACAAAAACCAGCTTCTACTTTTATACCTGTAGAGAAACTTAAAAAAGAAATATTCATGTACATATTATAACTTTTAATTGCTTATTTGTGAAAGGGTATGTATATATAATAGTTATTAAACATTCTGTCTTGAGTATTAAAATAATATTTAATATTAACAACTGAATTGAGAGGCTATTTATACGTCGGCATGAAAATTTCTACGTCTGCAATCTGATGCACGGCTCCATCTGACGATCTTTGTGCTCGTGCAGATGGTTGTATTTCTGTTTCTGATCAATCGTTCCGGTCACACTCATATCCGAACATCTCTAGAGTTTTAAAAAGCTTTAACACGAGTTTCATATCTGTATTGCACTCCTTCATTCCTCACAGTTGTCTAGAGTGAAAATAGCCACAGAGATCACCTGGCATTTAAAAACAAATTAAATCAATTTTTTTTTTTCTTCAATAGTGAGCAAACTTTTGATTTGGTTGAGGTATTGAATGTAAAAACTATTCACTTCAGTGGAATATATGAATGCATATAGAGATGGATGAATATATCGATGGATGCAGATTAATTGATGGATGTGTGTAGCTCAATGGCTACATGGATCGGTGTAGATTGATAGATAAGTAGTAGATGTGGATGTAGAGTAATGAAGACGGTTGGATAGATGTAGACGGGTGGATGTAGGTGGATGGACACACAGATACATCTACGGATTGAAAAACAAATGGATATACTTTATACGAATAGACGTTCAGAGGTGGATGGAATGATGGAGATAGACGGACATTCATGACTTCAACAATAAAACAATGTTTTGCACAGATTTATTTCACTTTTTACCAGTACAAAATACAAACTAAGTTGAGGCTAAACAGTTATAGAAAGACACAAAAATAGGTTCTCAGTAGAGTAATGAAGAAATTAGTCGACCTCCATAAAAATAGTCCTTAGATGGAAGCTTTGGAAAAGCTTTGCAGGTTGATTAAGTACATTCCCTTTCCAAAAGCACAGAACAGGCACAAACCTAGCGGGCGTAAGAGTACAGAGCAAGCAGAGGGCATAGAGGCACCAGAAAACATTCCATGAACTACAACGAGCCAGACCATGAGGTGCATCGGTTAAAATCTGCATATTAATTAATTATCCGTCACCGAAAACTTTTAGTGTTTAGCACGGTCTCTACTTAAATATTACACAAATGTTATTTCCATCTTCATATAAAAACAGATCGGTTGTTTCAGTAATAAATCACACAAACTATTCACAAAAGCTGGTGCTTTTCCAGTAAATCCACAAATCACCGCCACGACAAACACCTAAGAACTCGCTTTAACTTCTAAACTAGACCTAAAGAGTCCGGTGCAGGAGGTTTACATCCCCACAGCTGAATAATCTCTTCATGTTAAAGGCAATAAAAGTGAGGCAGGAACTCTCGAGGTATAGAGTGGCCAGCGTTTCCTGTGCAGCAGCAGCTTTGGCGGAGCTCAGGAAATCTGCGTCTGAGCACACGGCCGAAGCTAAGTCGAACATCAGGACCGTTTCTGATGAAAAGGTGCTTGCAACGATTGAGGTTTGAGACGATACATTCATTCAGCGGTTCGAGGCACAGCCAAGAATAACGAGGGAAGGAAAGAGAAAGAAAGAAACAGATCTGCTCTAGAGCTTGTTCTCATCTAAGGCACTGAAAGAACGACTGGCACATCGAAACAAAAACCACAAAACCTTGTTTCACAGTCCCCAAATATCTCAGATCTCCTGCAGTGAATGCGTGACCTCAATCCTCTCTCTCTTAACCGTGGGTTCGCTCAAGCTCCGCTCGCCATCGCTGGCCAGGTCGTCCGAGAAGGAAGAATCTGCTGGGAGGGAGGAGGAAGAGAATGAAACGGCAGAACAGACCTTTATATTTCGAAAAGGCTTGAAGAGATGTGTTACCTTTCTCCTTGAACGACGGCATTAACGAACAAAGGTCACTGAACTGAAATAGAAAAAATAACAATTGGTTTCAAAATACAATTGCCACTGTTTTAAAAGGAAATCTACTAGGACTGAGTTAAAAAGATTTTCATTGATCTTCAGTTTAACGCACTTCGGGAAATCCCAGAATCAATTCTTAATACGCTTAAGAGGATATGAATATTCCGCTCTCGTTAAAATAAACAATTGTATTATCAATGTAAATGTGTATTTCAGTAATAAACTTAAGTAGGAGAGTTTCTGTTACCAGTATTTCTATCAAAATATAGATCCCATGTCTGCAAAAGTAACATTTTAAATGAACTATTTATAGCTTATCGAATGGAAACCATAAAAATAAGAATCGAATGGAATGGAATACGTCATGCGTTAATATGCATGAGAAACGATCCAATCAGTGAGCGGTAATATAGGCAGATCAGTTAAGCCTGCCACCATGTGATGAAAATGTCAAAAGTGGAATGAAAAAAATCTAAACTGAAACCCATCATTTATTTATTATTCAAATCATAAAACTTATTAAAGCTGTAAAAATAAACTTTAATTCATTTATTTATGTTCAAAGCTATGTGCTTTTGTCACAAATCTCATTCCATAATCATTCATTTCAAAAACTTTTGCTCGTTTCTTTTGACACATGCCTCGCAAATGTGGTAATTAGAAAATTTAGCGTTGGACCTCGGACATCTGTGGGCACAAGCTGTAGGGAAATAAGTTTGTGGAGATCATTTTTTGAAAGGTTGAAAACCCGAATGGGCGAGCGTTTCAATCATTGTGTAGAGTCTAGTGCCTGTGGCCTAAAGCCTCACCTCTCCCATGACGGCGATAGGTGTCTCTCCGGTTGCCTGGGCGACACGATGCTCCACCAAGTAGAACATGTACTCATCATAGAGCAGCCGGATGAGGTGGAATGAGCCAAAGCTGGCAGCTGAGCGCAGAGTCAGGTCTCGGATTACCATCGAGCTACAAACACAGAGAAGATCTTCAGTTTATCCTGAATCTCCATGCAGTTCAATAGTCAGATTTTTGTCATCGGATATTAATTCATAACCCAAGTAAGACGACTCTGAAAGCAAGGTTTAAGAAGATTTAACAGAAAACGCTTAAACAGATAATATTAGCTGAACAAATGCTGCATTGAAAATGATGGGCGGGGGTGGGGGTCGTGCATTATTCTTGTAACTATGACAATATGATTCAAAATATTGCAGAATCTAAAATATGTAGGTTTCAAATAGGTTATTAGTTTCTGTATTTTCTTCTGACTCATAACTTGCAAGGTAATTAAAATTAAAATGTGATTTTACAAGACTCAAATCATGTTACAGACCCTAAATCAGTGCCATCTAGTGGTGAAAAGAAGGAATAACCATTGGATGTATCAAACCTGTATATAACTTGTGTTTTTCAAAGTTCTAGTACAAAAAAAGCATAATGGCACAAAAAGGAAGTGTATATAGGGTTTAGGAGAGGTCTTCTGGTCGGGGGGGGGGGGGGGGGGGGGGGGGATTTTTATTTTATCATCACTTTGGATTTCTTTTACAAAACAAAAACTATTTGTGGTCAATTTTTTAAGTGATTTTTTTTTATAGGTTTGTAATTATTATTTTTTTATATATGTAATTATTGTGTCAGCTGGGCCACAAAAAAAACTGTATTAAAGGTAATTTATTAATGCAAATTGCAAAGCATTACAAACGTTCAAAAAGGCGCAAGATTTCTAAAGGTTTGTAAATAATTGTAAGCATATAACCTTCAGAAATAGAATGAGTTTTGGCTTTTTTTCAGGCAAAATTACTTTATCAACATTATGGAGTATTTTAGGGAAAAAAAGACCCTAGACTACTTCTGCAGAGCAGTTTACCTGTAAAAGGACCACTTGAGCAGGAACTGGCGTGCCGCACGGGGGAAGCTTAGGCTGCCATCATATGGTTTCAGCACTTGGTTGACCACATTGTCCAGCCACGCCGCCCACTGGTCAAGAGAGCTCTGCTGCTGAAGGGTAACCTTGAAATCCTGCTCCAGACGCTGCACCACGCTCTCATCGCACTGGCAGACCCAGGAGGCCTGCTCCTGTCACACATACAAACACACTTTGAGTGCCACAGGAAGTCAAAGTGTTGTGAAGAGTGTGGACAGAGACGGACCTGGACATTGGCGAAGTCCACTCGGTTGAGGTCGCTGAGCATCTGGTTTATCTGGGAGGTGTTTTGGAGGACAGCCCGCGCAGCTTGAGCCAGGTGATTGAGAGAAGTGTACCGCCTCAGGGTCTGGGCAAAGGCACTCACCACGGCTGCCTGCACACAACACGTGAAGCACATTCACTACGAGTACTATCTGTGTGTCAGACTGCAAAGATGATTATGTAAATGTAAAGTGGGTGAACAAAAAAAAAAATAAATAAAAACCTTCTTTACTACCTTTTACTAACCAGCATCTATTCTTGGAGTGCAATTAGAAAAAATATTTCTCACTTTATGGTCTGGTTGATTTCTGAAGTAGAACAGGAAATGCAATACAAAAAGGAAGTTACATCACAACCAGGAAATCACAAGCTCAAGTTGCTGAGAGACATTTGGGGTTTTTTTTCTGCCACTGGTTGTTTGAAAGCTCCTTTTACTCCTCCCCCCATCTAAGGTAGCTTCCTTTTCTAGTCTCGAGCTAAATAAAGACACATTTTCTGTTAAACCTTGCTTTTAGGGTTTTTGAATTTGACTGTAACCAAGTCATGTACTGAAACAGATACAGCTGTGTAGGACACTTGAAACTGCGTGAGGAACAGCCAACTCTGCTAGTAAAGTGAGGTTGAGAAAGACAGTTTCTTGTCATGCCAAGATTGAGCACAGCAACAAGACACAAGGTAGTGATATTGAATCAACAAGGTATTTCCGTGTGCTAGTTGCATATAAATGCAACACTCCACACACTCTCTTGTATAGATACCTTGGTGCGGATGATCTCGGGTGGGAAGTCGCTCATGGCTGAGGTCAGCCAGCCCTCCAGACTCTTGGCAAAGTTTCGGATGGCTTGAGTAAGGGTGCCTGTAGGATCAAAGCCATTCTGTCATGCTTTCTTACAGTAATGGTTTGTGCTGTAAATTGCATTTACAAAACTATTTTGACTACTTCGAGAGAGTGAATGTTTGTTGTTCAATTTGCACTTTATTCTTCTTATATTAATTCCTATTATTTTGTCGTCAAATTTGTGAGTTCAAAAGTTTGAGGTGGTGTTTTTATGCAAGTTTATTGGTCTCTGTATGAACTGGTGGATGTCCATCACAGACAGCGATTGCTTTGAATGAAGTATGAATGGTGCAACCCACCCACTGTTTAATTTTTGTGAGTTTCAAAAAGGTTATTTGTTTTGATATGTTCGTTTTATACGTTCAGTTTCATTTTAAAGACCCTAAATTAGTGCCATCTAGTGATTAAAACTAGGGATAACTCGTTCTTTCCAAACGTGGAATGGCTTGTGTTTTTTAAAGTTCTTTTAATTTATAAATTAAAATTAAACTTCAACACTTTTGATTGTTGTTGTAAAACTGTTGTAAAAATATTTGTAAATAAAGAAGCTAAGGTTGTACTAAATAAAATCGAAAAGTAGCAAAAAAAAATGCTCAAAAAGGCCCTGGACTTCTAACCATTTCATTGACAGATTAAAAAATGTTATGCTTTTAAAATATATTTGGTTTTACAAGAGAAAGTGCATGTATTTATAGAAACAACAAATCATTTAATATCAAAAAGGCAGTTGTTTAAAACATGTTTATAACATCCAGTAAGCAACCGAAATGACTAAGAATGCTAATGCTGGCATTATCACGAATCTTAATGTTTTTGTAATACTTTTTCCAGAACAGCAACAAATGTGAAGAAATATTATTTATCATAGTTTAATTTGTCATTACAGATGTTTTGATAAGTAGGCTTTTGGGGTCTTTAATTAACTAAAAAAAATGTGTACTTTTTAAGTTTGTAATATGTCAAATGACTCACAGCTCTTCCCTTTTCTGTATAAAACACAGCCATTTTAACCCTTGTTTTGTCACTATGAGACATCAAGGCATGCACTCCATTGTTTACGTAATGCATGGGTGTGTAGGTGACAGAGACTTCTGTACTGACTGGGAACAGGCCGCAGAACGTCAGGGATGAGGATCTCTACCAACGCCTGGTACAGAATGTGATCACAATTCCTCATCCACTGTTTGATTGGTTCATATTTGCAGAGTGAGATCAGCTTCTCCCGGGGGAATCCTCGAATGTCCTCCACATCCTCCTCACTACGACACAAAACAACACCCATAAAATGCGTGAGTCAAAAATGTATACTTTATGAAACTGTGATGGACTGGGACCTGTCCAGGGTGTACCCCCAACTCTGCCCGATGTGCATAAGCCGATTAGAAGATGAATGAATGAGTGAATGAAACATATTTTATTAACTAAATCAAGTAATATTTTATATTGCTACAGTTATTAGTGTTAAGCAGACGTATATTTACAACTTGATTAAACTTGCTGGACTGTGGGACTCTAGGAACAACGTTAAGTAAACTCTTCTACAATGATTTTAAGGCAGCCACCTGTTGGGAATGGTAGTTGCTCCTTCACTAGATGGCGCTGTTGAATACCAAAAGCTCTGCCAGAGCTTCTCTATGAGATGGAACTGTAAATTCATCACTACATCCAGCGTGGCCTGGAAGAGAGACATCAGGATTAAAAGCAAAGTGGAGTCCAGGAAATAACCTCATTCAAACAGGAAACATTCCTCTAGCTATTTCAAACGACTCCAAAAACAACCTAAAAAACAAATGATTTGGGGAAAGTAAAGTGTCCATTTGATTTATTTTATTCGTTCTTTCCTATTGCGAAGAGCCGAGTCACCTCACAGTTCAGATCTTGGAAAAACCTCACTGTTTTGAATGCAATCTTTATTTTTATGCCAACAGCTCCAACTATTTCACTTGAAAAAAATCATCTTTATATCCGTTTTGTGTGGTGTCACTCTGGTTTAAGTGGTGTGTACATTTTCTGACCCGTGAAACTAGGAACTGCTGGAGCTTTATTAGAGAGCAGAAGTGCTGGTGAGCAGAGTTCACTGTGTGTTTGCCTCAGATCCTCACAGATGAGGACACACACTCTTGGATCCAGTTACACACACCCCTCCCCCCTCCTCTGCCGGTCACATGCTATGTTTTGGCTTCCACAGCCCAGTCACCATAGCAACCTTGTTTACCGTTGCCCAGCAACAGCTCAAACAGCACTCCAACACAAAAAAAAAAATCCCAGATAAACAAGCTTTACTACTTTAGAGACGGGAGGAAAGTGCACTTAATTATAGCATCTAGATGATGAGAAAGGCATTTTAAAGTAGCTATCAGTTTATGGTGCCAAAGTTCACATTAAACTGGTTTTCATTTGAGCCACTTACAACAGATATAAGATTAAGAAAATCCATAGGGCACAAGGTCTTCATTTTAAGGTACTTTGTACATTTTGTACTGTATATTTTGGAACACTGGATGCTGTTATGGGCTATTTTCTGGATAGAAAAGATTAGCATTTTAGTGCAGAAATTGTTTTTGTGTTCACTTTGTGTTTTTCTATTTCAGTGTGTTCAACATGCACAGAAGCACTCATAAGACAAATTAAGGACTTTTTGTCAGAGTCTGTTATATTCATGCTTTTATTTTTTGCCTTTTCGCCTGTTTCGCCTTTTTCCTATGTATTTGATCTGCCTTGGTCATGTGATCAGAGTTCGGTCACATGATCGCTCATCCTGTTTCCCAGCAATGTAAGCCTTCCGTGTAATTATAGTGAGTTTGTGAACAAAGCCTGGTCATTCGTTCATTTAGTTTCATTTATTCCTCCTCCTTTGGAGAAGTCTTATGTTATTTAGGTTTTCCCTACGAGGGTCTTTTACATTTCCTTCTGTGTTTTTATTTTATTTTTGTGATCAATAAAATGTAATAAATATGACTTTCAAGCCAACAGTTATTTTGGAGGATATTGATGGTATAAAATAAATTATAAACAATACCATTTAGAATTCAAATACTTTCTTGAGTTTACATTAATTATTTACATATCCAAAAAGTAATCCAAAATTAACTAATTTGTAAATTTTTTAAACAATCGCTTCGTAACCTCACTCAAAATGAACCACTGGTCAATGACTTGTGCTGTGATTGCTACGTAATTACATGGCAGCAGGAAAGTAGTGGATTGAGCTGGGATTTTATCCACTTAAAACTGAAAATTGTCAACGTTTTAAAATAAATCGAGTACAGAAATAACATTGATTTTAAAATTGCCTCATGCTATATTTTATATTTATAACCTCAGTACCTCACAGTGGATCCTGTAGCTGCTCTGAAGCTTCTTCACGTCACTCATGCTGACGGAATCAGGTAGAGGACAGGGGCCCAGATCAAGAGATGGGAAGGGAGGCAGAACGTGAGACACATCTGGAAAAATACACCAGTGTTAGATGCTCTAAAAAAAGTTTGCTCTATTTCAGAAGTGCTCGATTCTATTCAATCTAGAAGTGAGGCACGGTTTACCAATATACTGCTGGTGATGCTGGCACTGAGCCGCTATGCTCTGGTCAGGGGTGCTGGCTGAGTGCTGGGAGCCACTACACAAGCTGTCCCCCATACCATCCATCTTGTGAAAGGGCTTAAACCTGGACAGCAGAGTTAACAAGCAGGAGAATAATATTCAGAATCAACCAGTTGAGAACACAGACTAAGAGACAGGATGTGTGTAAAACAGCGAGGAAGAGGAGGTGGAATCAAACACATTGTTCATTTGAATAAATACATGTTTTAAATGCTGCATCAACGTTTCGCAAAGTTTGTTGAAGCTTGTCACTTTGTTTTCATTGCCCCTCTCTAACGGGACAGTGTCTTCCTCATTTAAAACCTCTTTTAATGCGAAATCGTGTAAAAAAAAAAAAGTTTCAAAATTAGAAAGACGAAGAGTGTAAAAGCGAACAGTGTAAAAGTATTTGTCTAGAAATAATCGTTTGGTAAAATACTCATCTGGCTTTAAACACTAATGGTTGGTAATGGAGTTTCTCCTGTGAAAATTGGATAAATTAACTATCAATAAAAGAAAAATCAGAACAGGATAGAGGTCTGCTTCTCACCGGGTTTTGAGCAAAAACAGATGTGTTCTTCCAAACACTGGCTTGCTCCTTGTTACCCTTTGTTTAGAAAAGGCTCTAATTATCGGTTGTTTCATAGCTGTACAACCTGGAAGGAGACATCTTGAAAAATGATTGTGCTCTTCTATAGCTAGCTATAGCTTTGTCTGGATGATCGTGTTAGCAAGAGTAAAATCAGAGCTGTGTGTACAGCGGTCACCACCGGCGGAGGGTCGATATCTCCACACTTATAAGTTTTAAAACTACTTTGAGTGTACCTTTATTGTCCCATAAGTTCCCACAATTTTAGTTTCTCATTTAAAGTCCCCTCTATAAGTGTTTGAGATATTGAATCAAAGATCGGATATTCGTTAATTTACTCAGAAGTCATTGGCAATTAAAATGTACAATCTGAAATGGACTGTGAAAGCGGAACACTCCTGAAGTAGAGCCACAACATGACATGCAGATGGGATAGAGGGGGTGTCGCAGGGACTTATTTAACCTTTGCTTCTGATGGACAGGCTGTTGTCTCATTGCCATGTACTGCGTGTCCTCCTGCAGCCGGTTGAGTGGAGAGTCAGGCTTCAGACGAATGCCATAATAATGGTATTTTGAGTTGCCCCTGAGACAAACAAAAAGCCAGAATCCCATTATCAACCAGGAATTTGAGACGGAGCATTGTTTATCTCATCATCTCATGATCATTCTTCAAGTGTTAGACCACTGTCTTCAACATATCAACTCAACGTTCTTCTTTGTGTTGCTGCAGATTTTTTAGAGTGATCAAGATGTACGACCTTATATTAAATTATCTCTCAGTTAAAGCTGTCCTGTTGATTTGGAGGGTTTTCAGACCTGGTGCCAAGGCGGCGCGTTCGGAGCCCCATGAAAACTGAACGGATGAGTTTGCCAAAAGAAGCGGCGTTCACTGGATCCAACTTCTGCTCCTGACAATGTCTCAAATAGTGGTTGTACAGGGAGCTCCGCGGCAGACTCACGCCTTCAGCCGTCTCATAGTTATCCAGCAGCCACTGCAACTGTACATATACATGTGCGCACAGTAAGCTTATATCCCCAGACTTCATTCATATGCACCATTCTTCAACATTTCCACTTTCATTCCAGACGTTATGCATCTGGAGAATTCAAACGTATCTTTTGTTTTTCAAACTATATTTGATCATGATACTATCATTTAGCAATAGCATAAGTCTGATTGGAATTTCTCTTCAAAATGAATGAAATAAAGTCCCCAGCTTCTTAACTTTCTTATCTTTCAAATTCCAAAACCTAGATACGGTTCATGAACAGCACATTGTATCTGATGTGGTTCTGTTAAGGCAGCAGAGTTATTTGATTATTATGACAGGGTGACTTTAGTTCTCTTAATCATATTAGTTAAAATAAAATTAAAGACTTTCTCCTTTTATGACTTGTCTAATATGGTCTGTCTTGTAAACCCCCTTTTCTCAGCATCCACCTTCCGTTAAGCCATTTTGGAGAGGAGATAGCTGACAGTGATGCGCAGGTCAATGTATAAACAACCTGCACCCGACTGACGTTTTCAACTAACCCGATCGATCGAACCCTCCGTGACCCGAATATCATCAAAATATTTTTAGATGATTCATATTCACAGGTGACCCTGGGAACCCGCTCGCTCATTTTGGATCAACCTGGGCATAACTATCATCTCGGGTGCCAACACTAGACCTCCAGAATAAGTTAATAATTCACTTTTTTTTTTATTTCCAAAAGTCAAGTACAGTAGTTAATTTTTTATCATTTCAGTGTTCATTTTGTATTTTCAAAAGCTTGAACATTTCAAGTTGGTTCATATTTCATGTGAATATAAACACAAAATATATTGAAGGTTTTTACATTGTACAAGTCTTCAAGATAATCCTTCTGATTAACTTCCACTTTAGTATTTTGTGCAACTAATATTGAGAATATAACAATTCCTCTTCGAGTGATCAAGTGTATTTATTAGTAATTGACATATGATATATTGATATTTTAATAATTATTGACTTTAAATTGAATATGTATATATATATTTTTATTAAATATAATTTGACATTTCTGTAAAACTCTGTCCTGATATTATTATTATTATTATTATTATTATTATTAAAGAAATGTACAGAAGAAACTGAAACCAATTGTTATTAACAAATATTGAATAATTATGAATTGTAATTATGAATTTAAAAAAAATTGTATTTAATTGATTAAAATAAGATTAAAGTTTGAAGCAAGATGACAAATTTCAGTTTGGATGGTAGACATTCAGAACCACATTTAGCACATGTTAATCCTTGAACTAGAAGTAAGTCCAGGGGCTCAGGTTCTTCAAACTGAAATGACACAAAAGCTGCAAATGTTCTGCAAAAAGCAAGCTCTCAGCAGCAGTGAAAAGCAAAGCGTAGAGGCGGTCAGTAAAAATGAAGCTTTTTGCAAGACTTTCTATCAGTTTAAATTAAGGTTTTCCCTGTTTGACTTACATGGCTGTTGAGCAGGCTGCTTTTGTGAGTGGCGATCCCCTCAGACTTTTGGAGGTTTTCAATCGCCATTTCAAGCTGAGGAAAAGTTGGTGCATGCAAAACACAAAACAGGGGGAAGAGAAGAGAAGAGAAGGGGAAAAAGAGGGGGTGGAATGTTGGGGAGAAGGCAACAAAGAGTGAAAGTAACATAGACAAACAAAAAAAAGGAAATAAGTCTGTTAGCTTGCAGCCGGACTGAGCATTTCCATTACAGTCGGTCAGTGTTTGCAGCCACATTCATTATAGGTGGACACAAAGCATGCAAAGCGAGGAACTCTGCCACTCTTCCTGTCTTGCCCTCGTGTATGCTAATGAGCTCAACACATAGGGCATGAGGTCAATCTTCTCTCAAACCGTTGAGACGGTCCCTTTAGCCGCTTCTCAAATCACCCATTTACTGAGTCGTGTCCTCTGGAAAGATTCAGACGTGTTCGATACGTGACGCAAGAAAAGCAGATTTAATTTGAAGGAAATAAACGTGTTTTTCAGCCAAGGTTTATGTTACTGGTTGTACTAACCACTTTCAGTGGTGTAGAATGCTGGAAGAAAGAGTTTAAAGAGATTTAAAAGAATGCAAAATGGGAAAACTTTTAAAAAGAAAGAGCGAGGCAGAAAGAAAAAAAAAATGGGCAAACTTCCCAGATGCCCCAGAGCACCATCGGCCAAATGGTAATGAGCCCCAGGGGTGGCTTTGTTTCGAGGCCACTCAAGTGGCTGTGAAAGCTGCTAAAACAAGGCAGCACAGGATTATTTAAAGGCAGACACCTCCTGAGCAGAGTCCTTGCTTCCAACCCTCATGACAGCCAGCCTCATATCCATCTTCTACTTACAAATAGGAAGGGTAAAAGTGTCTATCGGATTCCAAATTGAGAAATTCTAGGCTTTAGATGGTTGCGTGTCAGCATAACGTGACGTGTTTTGATAACTACACCAAAGGTTTATGAGAGAAATGGAAGTAAATCACAAATATTGGGGTGATAACATAGAAAAAGCTGCATTCCTTTCTTCATTCAGAAATGATCTTAGGTCAACAATTACTTGCATTCTCGTTTACTGCCAGTAGGCCTTCCCTTTTTTATGTTCATGTGAAGTCCCATATCTTTTTTGAAAGGAGATGAAGAGATCAGAACTTGTGAAAATGTAAGTCCGATTAGGGTTTGAAAAGTGAGTGTTGAAAATAGCTCTATAGCACCACCTAAGGCATTTCAGATTAGGGTACGCTAACAGTAACAGTCGTATGTGAATGAAATTTGGCACATATGTGTATAGTACAAAGACATAAAAATAAGTAATATGGATCCTGTTTTTAAACTCGACGGGAAGTTGGTTACTTTGCAAAAACCTCTAAAAATACCCATTTTTGTTCATGTCATACTTTAATGAAGGCCTCCTAGGGATGCATAGGTCAATTTTTTTTTAGGTTGCTTTTTTTTTAACAGGATTAATGTGCTATTATTAAAATTATCTTGCGTATGGGTCATCAAATTTTAGATATGTTTAACATTAAAAACTACCAGGCGAGATGAACCTTCTGAACAATTTGTCGGATGAATGCAAATTTGTAGGGGTGTCCCAAATCAAAAGGGTATATTTACAGTTCTTCCTTTGCAAGGGCTAAGTGAGAGGAATGGAGGCGTATTTTCAAAACACAGAAACAATTAAGAAGTGTCTAATCCTACAAAATAATTGATTCAATTGCAATGCTTTTATTTTAGGTAAAAAAAAAGTTGACATGAGGGTAAATACGCATTTGCGTAAAGGAACTAGTATACATTCTCCATATGTTCTCCAAATATGCTAGATGTAACAACTTGACTTTTAGCCAATGGAGCTTACCATTGCAGATGAGGAACGGGAGGAGTGAGAGTTGTGGAGCCGCCCACCCTCCATCCCACCATGGATCAGGTAGGCACTACCGCTGGAAATTATTTGACTACCGCCCACATCCATGGCGATTCCAACCATACTATGGGTAGGCACTGTACCAGCAGAGGAGACCACAGTGGTAACCGGCGCACCTCCTGCTTGGGAATCAAAATAGGTGCTTCCACTGCCTTGCCCATAGAGTTGGGTCTCGGGGTTATAGGAGTATGCACTACGACTGAAGACACAGAAAAGGTGGGTTAGCTGTATAATTATACAGTTGTAGTAAATAGAAATTGATATATAACAAATCATTTTTAGAAATCTACTGCAGGAGATTATTAGGCTCTCTGTTGTCTTGGAACAGTGCTTGGAACAGTTTTTTGATCATATTTTCACATTGTTTTGACCTTGTCTTTGCTTTTCAGGGGATTTAAATTATTTTATTTTATTTTAATTTGTTATAAAACATAAAAACTGTTCATTGTCAATGTTTGAGATTTTTGCTTTTAAAAAAGTCAGCGTTTTATGCTCAGAAATGTATTTTTTTGTTCAATTTCAGGAATTATTATGTAATGTAATTGAAAAATATATATATAAAAAAAGAAGCTGGTTTTATTAATAAAAAAAATTATATCAAGCATTGCCCAAAAAACTTTTTTTAAATAATTTATTTGGGCATTTATTTGGGCATTACTCCAAAAACAAACACAAGAAAAGCCAGACTTCGAAGGGTTAGCTAGACTCACAACAAAGTTCACAAGTGAATTTATTCGAAAAACAGACAGATGGTGCTTACATTGTGCCGTTGGGATACACAGCCTCTCCACCCTCCACATACTGCACCTGGGACTGGTACACATGCTGAACCTGCTGGACCTTTAAACACATAAACAATCACAAATCAGATTTGTGGTATATATCTACCAAGCAACATCCAACGGCAGTAAGAGTAAGGAACAAACTGCTGTTGGCAGTCTGCAGGCAGCAGGGGGCAGTGAGCACAGAGCTTCGTTCAACCATCAAAGATACCCTGTTGAGCCCAAAACCTATTCATTAGCATATTAGCTGCAACAGGCCCAAAGCATATGAAGGTTCTGACAGCTGAGAGCTTGAGAGAGAGGGTGACGGAAAGACAAGACAGTCAGGAGAGTGTGAAGGAGATATGTGAAGAGGCAAAAGATAACGCTGAGGTGTGCAGGGAGCGTGGAAGGTGTGACTGACTCTTCTGTGTCGCTGTGTGTGTACCTGCTGAGGGACTTGTTGCACTCTAGAGACTGGCAACTGCTGCACCTGAGCGCCCTTCTGGGAAGAGCCGGTGGCTTGAACTAACACACGCTGCAGGTGAGGGACACACACAAATGTCAAATTAGACCCGGTTGTCTTTTAAAGGAGATGTGTGCAAATGTTCTCAGACTAGATTACTATTGTTCTTATTAAAATGTTTTAAATTTCATTCACTATTTATTATGTTCAAATGTGTCAATGTTGATGTAAAAATGTGATCTTCGATAAAAGCTGGAAGAGTATGATATGGCCGAACCAAAATACAACAATGATCATAAAATTGTATGGATTTTAATTTTGAAACAAACTGCATTCAATGTTTCCCGTCGCATTAAATTGAGTGGGTGGGGCACCCTGCTAAACACACCACCCACCCCTCCTTGATATAAAAAGCTATAAAGCTAGCAGGTTGAAGATAGAAATGTCATGATAACCTTTATTAAACAGACAGATATTTTGATGTTAATATAAAGAGAAGCTTAATACTTCTCAGATTTAAGATGCTTTACTTATTTTCCCAGTCAGATGCATTGCTACATGATGTCAGACAAACAGTTCTCAGCAAAAATGAGAACACCCCATTTAGAAAGTATGAATTTAATCAGTAACTCAATGAACAAAAGAACAATTTCCAAACGTTTCACAAAGATGAGTTTTATCGAACACCTATTTAGCTCCATAACATGGAATTAAGATTCATATCCTAACTTAGAGTTTACAGTTTGTTTTTCTACTGCATGCGAACTTGCATGCCGGATTTCTTCAACCCTTCTCATCGAAAGTTGTTCCAGTCGAGATGGTAACTTCCGTGGACGGCCAGGACATCTCTGTAAGATCAGTTTTGCAATATTTTGACTGATATGTAAAGTGTTTTTTTTTTTTTGTGTAAAGAACTTCTTTCCCTTCTGAGGTTTTGTGACATTTTTCTTCCATGGGGAGCCATTTAGATAAAACATGAAATGGGAAAAATATGTTTTCTTTGTTCACTGCATTTTTCCACACATCCTAAAACTTATGAATACATATAAAATCTCTTAGGTGGCATTACTTTTATTTCATAAATGATGTAGCACCTCATCTTATTATTTTATCAAACAAACTGTTATTTTTTTATTCCATTTCTACATGCCCATTATTTTTCCTCCCTAAACGGTTTCACTAGGTTATCTGCACTAAAGTCAGATTTTTTGCTATTTCAACAATATTAGGGTCAAAAGATGTAATTCTTTAAAGGCTTTGTATTAAATTCAATGTTACACTTTGTGCTGTTTATAAAGTCATAAAGCTTTTTTTACATTTAAATCATTTACCATTTCAACATTCTAAGAACACTATTTTTGATAGGATGACTTGTTTATCCAAGCCATTGGAAAAATGGAAACAATAAAATCTCTGTAACTTGCTAAATAGAAGTTTCACTAAAAGTGTTGTTTTTGATGAAGACAGCTAGGCTCGAGAAGTGACTCATAAAAACATTCTTCCCTTTTTCAACTAGAACCTCCAAAGCACTCTAGGGATACGTGATGTTCTACTCAAAATATTAACATCAATTATAGCAATTTCTTTCCATGTGTGGTTGCTCCAAGCCCAACATCTCCCTCAGCAGTACCACCACACAGAAAAAAAAACATGATTGCAAATCTGTGACAGATGAAGGGTGTGGGTGAGGTGAAATCTCTTGGAAAGCATCTTCAGAGAGAGCTAAAGCACTTCACTTCCTTATAAAACACCTCATGTGAAGGTATCTACTCTTTTCCGAGGTGTTTGCTGCAATGTTTTTGCTGATTCTATGGTGTTTACCTGTTGAGAAGCAGGAACAGGCTGAACCACCGGTGCCTGGGCGGAAGTGGACGTTCTCATTGCCACAGTGGAAGCTGTCTCTGAGACCCCCTCTGACCGCTGCATGCTTTCTCCTGAGTATCGAAAAAAAAAGAAGTGAAACACTGAGTTTGAGAAATAGATAGAGAAATGCTCAATTGGTTGTTATGGTAAATGGTCTGGTTACTATGGAGGGGTCAGTGACCGAATACAATGTACATTATGTCACCATGCGTGATATAAATCAACCTCATGTCTTTATGATTTCCCAAACTAAAGCTAAGATATAGACAATATAGTTGTCACGATAAACTGTTTGGTTGCTAAGGAGCTGTGATGTTTCATCTTAAAGATATCTATGTTGTCTTTTCCCAGTTCAATGGCAAATATAAGTCAAAGGTAAATATTTAACCCAGACTGATAACCTCCATGAGTGTGGTCAGTTTGAAGTGTCTATGAGGTTCTCAGTTTGAGTTACAGTTTCACAAAGTTCGACCCAATGTTAACTCAATGGAACATTCTTCATTGTTCTCCAGTGCGATTTTCCAGAATTACTTTAGTGGTACCAGTCTGAAAAGAAATAGTAACCCGAGTCAGACCAGTTTGGATGTCTTAAAGTTTGGTGGCTGTAGCTAGATCAATGCTAGCTTTTGAGTAGAGCTCTAAATAGATATCCCCTCGGAAGATTGATTGATGATTGACAGTTATATATAAACATTTTCACAATTGATGTGAAATTTGATATATAAAGAAAATTTTAAAGAAAAAGTTATATTTATTTTTTTTAATCCCACACAATGATGAAGAAAAAAAAACATTAAACCTGGCTGTTTAATGTACCCACTGATCTAAAATATTTAATCTCGGAAATGCATATATACATATATAATAGTATGAGGAAATCTAAATTAAATAAAAAAAAAAGTCAGGTCAAATGTATTTATATAGCGCTTTTATGCGAATGTTTTTGTAGACAAAACTCTCTAGAAGATCACAGATCACCAGAATTAGAAACACATCACCAGAATTAGATACAACAGATACAACATGTAGGGAAGCTTGATAGATCAATTGAAATCCAACCCTAAAGATGTGGCATAAAAACGCCAGACACCGACACATCCTCAGCGGGCCGCTCACCTCTGAACTCTATTATGGAGAAAAGAACAAATGAGACATTAACAGTCTCATCACAACCAAACAGCACTGGGGCCCCATCAGTCACCAGGGAACTGGTCTAAAGTGAAGATTTGTGCTTTCCCGTTAAAAGCCTCTAACTGTTGTACATAATAAGGCAAAGAGAAAATGATTACAAAGCCCCAATCGCTGAGGAAAAATGTGGACAATAACATCTGAATTCTAAAATATCAAAAGACAAAAAGGAGGATACCAAAAATGCCCACGTCCCCATCACCACCAGGATACTGATGAGTTCCAGTGGTTGTAAGTAATGAAAGTCTGTCTCTAGGGTCTCAAATAATACAGCTGATATGAGGAAATTCCTTAAAGCTTTGTAAACGTTTGTTGGTTGCTATGGTGAGGCAACCATGACAACCACCCCTAAACTCTCCCACCCCCTTCCCCTTGTGCTATTCTTTTTTAAGCTCACACGGAGGAACTTCGGAGAGCTGGAGAGACGGACAGACTCAGATACGAAGAACGAGAACTACAGGAGGGCGACCGATCTCTGTGCATCTTGAGTGATCTTAACAGTCTGCTCGACAGCTCCAAGATCAGAGATTTTGAAGAATAAACAGAGATATTGTGTACTTTAAGTCATAATTTTCTTCATTTTAAACTGTAACAAACACTCTGCTTTGCTCTAACTTTACAATCACTTAAAATAAAGGCACAGAAATGGCTAATTTTATTCAATGTTATTAGCATTACTGTACAATGGATAAAAAACTTTACATGAATAAGATTTCCCTTAATGAAAATAAAGAACTGATGACAACACTGTTGTAAATGTTAGCGGTTTTAAAAGAAATCAAGAATCATGGAGTCAAATTTAAACAATCTTGGAAAAAAGAACTGCAAGTAAAAACTAGAGAGCTACAGTTTGTACACAAACTCTGCTATTTGCTTCTAACGGTGCTATTTAAAAGTCTTTTTACAAATGTTCTGTAATATAATTCAACCTCAAAATCCCTATCCAGAGATAGAAAAATAGCAAATTGGTTGCTATGGTAAACAGACTAAGTAAACAGGTTGCTATGGGGGGTAAGTGACATCATCCAATGCCGCTCATTTCACTTTGAGTGAAATAAATCAACCCCCATGTCTCTATATTTTGCCTAAGCTGAGATAGAGATGTGTAAATTTGGTTGTTTCATCTCAAAGATATTTTTGTTGAATTTTCCCATTTATTTTCAATGGCTATTATAATTCATTGTAAATGACTTTGATAAAAAGCCTGGGGGTCAAATAATTTTACACAGTGACTGGTATGTTCTTGGACAGATTTCACTTTTGTTTTTATGGGACTAAGGGACCATCTGAAACTAACGGCCAAAAGCATATCTGTACATTCGGTGTACGTCACTCTTGCCAGAGCTCCTAGAGAAGGTTAAAAGCCACAGAAATTCCCCACCCGCAGCTTCGAGCCGCACAAAGGCAGAAAACAGCAGGAGCACCTCGACACTATGGTGTGAAGAGTAAGTGAGGCCCGTCCTGAACAGACCTCTTTTTTATTACAGTACAGCAGAGACTCCCTGCTGCATGAAACAAGCTCTTACCTCGGATGAAAACAAACGAGCTATTAAAGACCGCCACATTTCCTTCAGTTCTCATTAGCCAGAGTGCAAAGAGACAGAGGGTGAGCTCCTCTCCTGGAAGTATGGTGGCAATAAACCAGGCATAAATGATGAGGAAAACATAAAGTACTACCTGTGATTGAGGTTAGTGTTGAGCACAGGGTTTAGACACATCTGTCACAGACAGATTGAACTTAAACAACACTCGATCAGGCCAAAGCACATGCAGATGTTCAATTAAAAACAGGAGCCTAGAGTCTTGGCCCTTGTTTGCTCTGGCCCACATTGTTTGCAGAGCAACAACGGTTGCTAGAGGCAACACCGTCCACTCCCGTTTCCAGGAGCCTGTTGCCATGCGACCAACAGAATACTTCCCAAACCAAACAATGCCATCCCCCAAGTGATCCTTCTATCTCACATTAACCAGAAACTTAGAACAATAAATACATCAGCTATTACTCCGAGCCTCTGGAGTGGTGCTGTTAAGAGAAAAAAAAACTATAACAAGCTTTCCCTCAGGACTTATAAAAACTTTATCTGAAATGGCACCATGACAACAAATGGTAAAGACATCAGAAAGAAAAAAAACTAAATCTAAGAAAGGAAAAGCTTCTACAAGTCACGCTTGCACCTCGACTCTCCAAGTGAAACAATCCCTTAGTAAACGAAGATTCAAATTACTTTTCAAAGACAAAATCCAGATGTTCCTGAAAGATATGCAGCATTGAAAGTACATTGTGATCACATTTATGGTACAGCCGGAAGCTTTAAACAGCCATGCAATAAAGCAGAGACACTTGCTACCATTAAAGGTCATTCTATAGTAGTGTCCAACAAGCGGTTTGATATTCTGCAGATACGCAAATTTCAAAACACACAGAACTTTTATGAAATAAAAAATTAGGGGTATATACGGACTACAAATAGAAAAGTTAATTCAGCTTTAGCAACAATTTCTTAGTCTTAATTTCAATTAACTTTAATGCTGTTTGTCATACAGCTCGTTATGCCCTGCCATCAAGAAAACAAACCAACTCTTCATCCTCTTTCCCTTGTATCTTCATCCTCTTTTATTTTTTCTTGTTCTTCTCTGTTGTCATCATGAGTTCCCACAAGCTATGGATTTAGTTCCAAACAGCAGTCTGACCAATTTCATTGGTCGATTACTTCTAACAAACTTATTTCGCAAAAACCTCAACTTTGGTGAACATTGTTTAGCTTTCCTTAGTTTTGTCACATGGTGTAAAGGGTCACACATGAAATTTAAGTAGCATGGACTCCTTATTGCTAGCACTGATTTCATCAACAAAAGAGCTGGTTTCATTGGTCAATGGACATACTTCATTACACAAAAAACACAACTTGGCTGAACATTGTTTGCTTTGAAGCAATTGATGTAAATGGTCATAATTGAAATCCAAGTAGTGGATTCTACAAGTGATTTCAGCACACCGTGGGCTGTCAATCTTATAAATATTTAATGTAGACTACTCCAGTTGTCTGTATTGTAAATATATCCAGTTGCAAAATAAACCACAACTTCTAACTGAACACGTGATTCACAAAAAGTAGTTACATGATTTGGTAAGAAATGACCATAACCATGTTGATTAGAGGGACAGAAAAGCTTCAAGGCCAATTCATGTATAAACCTATTTACATTGTCTCTGACATCACCCATAGATTTCGGATAATGTGCAAGGAGTCTCCAATCGGGCATTACCAGCCATAAATGTGCATCATTTCTAGCTAATTGTAAAGAGTGCACAGAGGCAGGTTGTGGAGGTAGCAAAGATGCCCAAGTGGGGTGGGTGTAAGTGTAAATCCTCACATAACATGAAATTGATGAGTTGTTATGAAGGCAAAAAAAATTTTGGTACCAGGTTTGAATCCTGTTTTTGTCTCCTCATAAAGTTGAGCACTTTTAACGTTGCCATCAATGAGAACCTGCCTCTAGTGGACAGTATATAAATTGCAGTTTGCCACTTCCTATTACACATCTGGAGGAAAAGTGGGAGGTTTCCAGTCTGTCCCAAAATCTACAACTATTAACATAAGTTCTACAACAGGAACATGATATGGCAGTGTTTGGCTGATTATAGTACGTTTAGAAAGTCTATTTCAAATAATTGGGAACACAAGTTTGTGGTCAGCTGAGGTATTGTTCAAATGATTAAATCATGAAATAATTCCCTAATGCCATATCAGACATTCGTGCCAAACTTTCATTTGCCATCACAACCATGGTCCATTCGTTGCTATCACTCAAAATGGAAAGGGCTCTGCAGCTAAGGAGAATTGGTCAAAGTTGCCATGGAGACCGTTTGTTCACACTTACAACTCTACAACCCCCTGCCTGCTCCTCTTCTTCCTCCCCCGGTAACCCTTTCCAGATTTCTGCACCACCCCCAACACAGATCTAATAATGGTTTGCGAAAGGGGAAAGTGTTGTAAATGAGATAGTTACCTTAGCAACAAAGACCAAAGGGGAGTAAAAAGAAAAACTCTTAAACTCATCTGGTTTTATAGAGATAACGGTTTTCTTTTTTTGTTGAAGGAGGGACGACATTTTTTGTTGTTGCACCACTCTGTTGCTCACAGCAACCACCAAAACATAGGACAGAACCGCAAAGGAGTCTTTAACAGCAGGTGTCTTTTGGAGTGCGAATATTTACATCCTGGTAACTCCACCCAGTGACTCGTATAGAGAAAAGCTGTTTCAGAATGAGTTCTTCAGAAACGTGACAGATTCCAGAAAGCAGAGAAACTGCTGGAGGCTTTGGATTGCAACAGTGCAACAAGTGCTGGCTGGAAAACAGGAGCCAACAATAGCTAAATATGTATTTGGTACTACACAAACAGCCTTGTGCAGACAATGAAAAAATATTTCCAAACTTTGCTACATTTTATTCCAGTCACACAGGTCTTAACAGAAAACAAAAAACATACACTAAAAATACCCTAAAGTTTATGTTTTCAACTAAAGTGGCTCTGCATGTCTCACAAAAATTCCCTGAATCCTCCCCTTTTTTGCTACCCAGACACAAGTCCAGATCACTTAGACGTTTGTAGATGCGACTGAAAAATGCAGATTTTTTTATTAAGAATAAGGCTGTTTTCCCTCGCCACACTTAAGCAGCACATATTTGTTTTTGATATCCTTTCTGAGCTTTCATACTCCATATAGGAGCAGTACTGCTATGAAGTATGTGATCTGTTTTGGCTCCATCAGACTTGCCACATCAGGGTTTCCCCTACCAATAAATAGGGGGCTGCGAGTCACAAGACTTGTATTTTCATTCAAGAAATACAAACATGTGAAGTTTATTTTTGTTGGAAAATATATATATGTTTGTTTGTCTACACATTTAACAAAATTACAGAGTACATTAACAGAATAGACCTGCTCAATTTTCTGGCTAGATTTGAGGAAAGTTGCTCTATTTTACGGTTTTGAACTCTGTGTGACTTGGAGAGAATATCAACAGGTTAAGCAAGACAATTCCCTGATGTGTAATGAACAAAATTTACAGTGCGTAATGGCTAATAACAATAACATTCTTGATGAATAAATATTAAGAAAACTGGAGAAGGGGAAACGCCATTCACTTAATTGGCAACAGTAAACTGTAGAGACATAAGGAGAACTGTCCATGTCACCAGATTATAAGAGAAGCCCAAAGAGAGGAGACCATTGTGATGCAAATGTCACAGCCCAGTGTGCTGTTTGTGGCAGGAAATTTAATTAGCAGTTGTGGAGCTACGATACAAAGCAGGTGGAATGTGAAGAACGCCCTGATGAGGAGAGGCTTGAGACGAATGGGGGGAGAAAGCTCTGAGGGAGACACTCTTGTGAGAAACACATTTCAGCCTCAGACAAGTCTCAGCCTGCTGCTCAGACTTCTAACAGCCTAGTCACTCATTTCCTTTCCCCCCAAAGAAAACAAGAGAGATCAGAGCACAGCGATTGCGTTTACACATCACTGGAGACCAGAGTGTCATGAACTTATTGGATGTATTGGAGGAAATATGTGAGCGTTTTGGGAGTGTTAGCAAGATGTGCTGTTGCTTAACATATTAATGATATATTTAAATGGTCATCTTTCTCTAGATTTGCTAGATTTATTACAGTAACTGTTGAAAATCTACAAAGGTGTGGTTGCATTTCTTAACTGAACCTGCAAATGCAATAACAATGCAGCAGAGTGCACCGGGTGCTTCGGACACCCCAGCACTTGCTCATGATGGATGCATGTCTGCATTAAGGACTGGTGAGAATAACTGATATAGAAGGAATTTATGGAAAAGGATTGGAAATTATTTAAACATGAATAAAACTTCAAGAACCCCAGCTATGGTGTTTTAACCCAAAGTGAAATTAAGTTATTTCTTGCCAAATTCCAAGAGTGCTTTCAAACCTAACTTATTTAATATGATTGTTTTTCCTTTAAGTTCCTTTATGTTCATTCAAATGTAAGTCGCTTTGGATAAAAGCGTTTGCCAAATGCATAAATGTAAATGTAAATGTAAAAAGCAGTCCAAGAACAACTAGAGGAAATGGTTTTGGGACAAATCCAAACGAACTCTAGAGTGGTTGTATGCGTTGTGAACATGATCAAACTCTGAAAAACAAAATCATGCTTTTTGAACAAATACTGCCCCTGTATTCGTTTGGCGTGGCTTGGAGTAGTGATTAACACAAATGATATAGTAAAAAATGCCAAGGGTCAGGCATCGATGTCTGTCCATTTTGAGAGCATCATCCCAGGCGTTCCGTCCTCTGTTATTTACTTCACTGTGCACGTTCATTCCAACCAATCGAAAAGCAGTCGAGGAAACACGTACGATAACGTATGTGACCAATGAGTGGCTCATATAAGGTCACACGACTGTATTTTCAACTAGTGCGGACCGGAGCCATCGGTGTAGTGTGAATGACATCTAAATTTACAGACGATTACAACAATGTATCAGTTGTTCCTATTGGTTCAAATTAAACGAACTAGAGGTGTGAAATGCAGGAAGGTGACGAGAAGGGTGAACATGTCTATGGAAGGGACAACTGAAACTGTCTGAGCTTTGGTTTCAAATATGAAATGTAAATATTGGGTTCAATCTTGCTAATTTAAAGAAAGAGAAGATTTAGAGGCATATATTCGATAAGATATGTATATACAAACATTGCAGCATATACAGCCTTCATGACTGTGAAATTAGCAAGGATTTGGGAAAGAGATGGTCCTATAGGACATTCAGAGCTTAGAATCTTTCACATTTAAATTTTTTTTCAATTACTTTCCCTTTAAAAGCACTACCGAATGGAGTCGCGTGACCCCGCTGCATTTCTTTCAATTATTTTAACATAAAGTAATGCACCCTTCCTGCAATAATCTGTTACTCGTAATATGTGAGCATATTTACTGTACTGGTTAGTGAACTATGATTAGGGAAAAAAATAATAATAATCTGATAATTAAGATTTAGATTTTAGGCCAAATCCTCCAGCCATAGTTCTCCTGGTATAGCAGATATCTGGTCAGAGCTGGGTTTCTTGGTCTAAATACAGCATGGGCTTAATCAGGTGCATAGACACACACACCAACAGTAACTGGTTCTGGTCATCTGCCATCTCCTGACACCCTTCCCCCATGGAGCATCGGTGTACATGCACAAATACCTTTCACAGGGGACCAATGCAGCTGTCTGCCAAAGAGCAGCTTTCTACTATGAGCCATTAAAAGCTCAGTGTGGTTTAAGGTTACAGACAGTAGGTGCAGCTACATCAATGCTAGTGTCTCCAGGATGACTGGAGCTGAACTTTGACCCAGGAAGAGCAGACAAACATGAGCACTGACAGATCAATGTAATCAAATGAGGGGACTACATACATGTATGTTTACAATGCTGCATTTGTCACTTCCTGAATGATCACATGGGTTCTGCTTTGGATGAATTAAATATATTGTTCAAATACTCAGATACAGAACAGTTCTGTAAAGTATGAGTCGTAAAAAGATGTAGATTATGTCATGTCTACGTGGTGGCAGATATTTTTCAACCCACATGAAAACAAAGTGTTCCCATGTGGTGCATAACAGGAAATGATGGATTATGCAGTTCATCCACTGACCACTAGAGGCTGACTCGAAAAGTGAGCAGGTTCCCACTGGTAGAAAAAAAACCCCTTTCGAACCCTTGTATTTATGTTTTTCCATATATATCGCTTGATGAAACCGTCATGAAAACTCAGAGCGGGATGAACTTTTGACTATATAAAGGCGTGGTTATATTAATAAGACTTACATTTGTGCTAGCCATTGACTGTATACAACCTTCAGCAAATCAAGTTTCAGGCTACGTCACACATCTGTGCATCCTTTGACAATTTTTGATTATTCTAGATTGACACACCTCCAACGAAAAGGCTGACAATGCCCATTTTGAGGTAGAAAACCATTCATCGTAAACATACGGGTGATGTCACTGACATGTTTTAAATGTAAAACCGCCTCATGAAGCACTTCTAAAAAGAACATGCCAATCCAACAGGTGGCAGTATACTCTAACATAACGTTACTTTGGCCAATCAGAGGCCAAAATATAGTTTCCACTAGTATATGAAAATCTTAGGGTTTTCCATCTGAATGAAAATGCCCTTCCTAATTACCTCCACTGTTAATTTTGTCTATGGGGTGGTTTAGATTTAAAATGGCCAATATAAAGCACAGATTGACCTGGGTTCAAGTTCAAATTGCAGTTCTTCAATATTGCTGCAGATTATAACTCCAGCTTCATCAGAAAGAGGAAGTGAAAAATCAGCACTAAAGCGGTTAGGTGAGTCGTCCTTCTAATATGACGCCATACCCTCATTTCCTCCTGGTTCTCTGTTGATCCGTCATCTGCTTGGTTTCAAGCCAAAGCTACACATGTCTACCAAAGCAAACATAGTTCTGAGAGACGATTAAAAACCACTGGGTTTTGAAAGAATAACACATCACCCCAGCCCAGCCCCTATCTTTCACAACCCGTGCTGTATTTGTCTATCAAGTTGCCATGTAAACATAACAGCAGCTTGGAAAGTGGTTTTGGAGAATTCCATTCCCCATTCTTATATTTTTCTTTGTGGTGGGTGTGTTAACCAAATTAGAAGCTTGATTTGGATTAAAGAGCCTTACTGTTTTTGCCAAAACAAGCGAACAAATGATTTCAAATTTGCCTAAAGTTTTACATTTAATCTGTGCGTCAACAAGGAATTTTTGAGCTTTCCAACCTGCAATTTAATATTAAACATGATCACCTATTAAAATAAACAAACTATTCATGAGTATTTACAAATGTATTGGGGTTGTGCTTTCAATTTGGGAACTAGTTCATCACCCCCATAACATCTTTTGTAGAAAATGCACAGTAAATAGTATAGGTACATAAAACTTGACATTTGCTTTGATCCATATCTGATCTTAAAAAAAAATTAGAGCACTTAAATGACTGGTGACATCAATGTTGGCATGGATTCTTATGGGCTAATTACCAAGATATGTTCCTTTTAAAAGTTTTAAATAATCAACCACCAGTCTTTCTTAAAAGTACAGGTTTACAGTAAAAAAATACATCAAATGGTGGTTTTATAAAGTATGCATTGACATTAATTGACCGCCAGGCCACGCCCCTTCACTGACACTGAGTGGCAAAACAAGCAGAAAAATGAGTGCCTTTAAAGTGCTGAACCACAAGTTGTACTGATGATTTCACACAAAAAGAATTTAACTTGACAGTTTCCCCTAGACTTACCAGATGACCAGCTTTCCGTGGACATCGATATTTGGCTAGAAATAGGATTTCACAGCATTTATACTTTCCTGATTTCAACTCTGAGAAAAAAATTCACAATGCCTTGATGTCTTGTCTGGAGATATGAACAGTATTTCTATTTATTTAGCTAGTTAGTTAGCCTTTCTGTCATTTTTGCAGGTAAAACACAGTTAGATCCCTCACTGAAAAGGCACACAATATGTGCCAAATTGTGTAAAAAGTCCTTCCAATAATCCCCAGAGATGGCTAGTGGTGTCTTTAACGCGAAGTTGAAAAACTGTCCTTATTAAGTTGAAAATAAGGAATATATTTTTCTTCAAATTAATATACGAGTAAATATATTTACAATAACAGAAAAAACTAATCGTGGTTTAGTCCAACCAGACATTAAATGGAGACTCCTGTACTTCAGTTATCCCTTCTAATTGCGTCAATCCATACGGTTCTCCTTTATTAGGATTTGGGCAGGCTGCAGATTAGCAACCATTAAGTGTTTAAAAACTGGTTCAAGCAGTCAATCGCACAACAGCTTTTCCCCATTTTCACCGCTAGCACATAAATAAGCAGTGAAGCTGTATACACACACCCTCTTTAAAGTATTATCACTTATATGGAAAAAAAACTGGTTAAAATACTAATTAAAATAAACTTCCCTGGTTTCTTCAAAGAGACCAGTTAAATGGTTTTACAAAAAAATAACATTTAAAGAAGTGGTTCCATCTGTTTTTGTTGTTTTTATTAGAGTGTGCCATACACACATAGAATCAGGGGTTATGTTTACTTCCAGGTATAATTATGTGTGGTATATGCACTGAATAATCTATTATTATATGTAACAAAATATGTATTACAGAATACCAGCAGCAACTATAAATAAATGGTACAAGAAATGTGTGAGTCCTTGAGAGCTTTTATATTGATTACACAAAGGCCACATTCAAAAATAGTGCACTTTAAGTATAGGTTGAAATCCTCAAAGAAACAGCATCTATGATCTGCAGTGAACGAATCAGTCAAAGGGTCATTTTTGTCCATTTAAATTACCCTGACATTAAATTAAACTAAACGCATGTCTTCCTAATCTGTTGGACTTTAAAGCTGTTATTAGGGTCCATATCTTGCTTTTTTCTGATTTTGGTAAGCAAAGTTGGTGCATTTAATCAGATTCTACAATCAAATGATTCTCGATTGGTTGAATGTGCTTGAAAGTAGTAAAAAGAAAAAAAAGAAAGATTCCAGGCCAGAAAGCAGCAATTGCTTGCATTAATAATTAACTGCAGTGCCTTGAATCATTCATTCCTCCTACAGAGCAGACATGCATTTGTAACAACATATTTCATTACAGAAACGAGACCTTTGTAGAGGTTGCTTTGTGAAGCTGTGGATTTGAGCATTTCAGAGTTCAGTGGAGCACCTGACGGACATGTCTGCTGCTGATGTGAGTGTCATGGTTTCAGCTAGCTCAGAAGGGATCTACCAGCCACACACCGTAACAAACATGCTGCCTAGCTGACAAGTCAAAATGCAAATCGCAAAAAGAGAAAAATAAAAGACGCATGCATGATATTTTAGAAGGTAAGGGAACAGGTTAGCCTACACAATCTATATTCATCAGGTTCTGTCTCGCTCTGTTTGCCAATTACCCTCATTATGAGCGGGGCTTTCGGTGGCACGGACACTCTCGATTAAAGAGAGATCAATAGAAAGCACAGGCCAATGAGGGGTGACACCTGGACCGTATGCTATTGTCATGAAGAGGGCTCATTACCAGGCTCTCCGCTGAGCAGGTGTAACATCACCACGGTGACCACATGCAAGAGCACAAAAATTGGATGAGCACATTTTCAAACTGTGCATCAACATCCACCTCTGATCTCATCGTGTTAACAGACCCACTATATATTTAATTCGCTCACAATTACTACAGTATGGTGAACTACCAAAGCGTCACTTGGGGAATGTACAGAATAATATTTAGATATGGAATAAAAGCAGAGAAGTTAAATTATCAAAGGTGATTGTCACTAATGCAGAGCACAGTTGAGGAAACCATGAATTCAACCCATCATTTTTTATTTATTTATCCTTGTATTTATTTATTCTTGTATTAAACCATGTGAAATTAATGCGATAACTAGAGATATAGCGAATGATCCTGATGTAGAAATGAAAAATATGACGTTTCATCTCCGGGAATTAGTAGTTTTAACATAGAATCCTAAGTTATATTTTCATCTCTTAGCACAACGATCCCCTAAACAATGTGCAACAATTGGTACCGGGCCACAAAAAACCATTAGATCCATTTTAGTTATTATCTGACCGAACAAACTTTGCCCCGCCCCTCTATTTTGTGCGATAATGTGAGGTGGAGGGGTGTCCCAATTCTTTTTTGAACGGGGGTTCCTTTACTAGAGATGTTTGGAGGTACATTCAAAACAAAAGGCCTTGTCCACGCGTACCTGGTTATTTGGCAAAATGGTATTTTTCTGTCAACAGGTAAAAGCAGTAACCGCACAACCACAAGCCAGGGTGAATCGTGTTTACAATGCTGCCGACCAGGGTCCGTGTGGACAGTCAAAGTAGATTTTTGGGTGTTTAGGAAGTGGAGTTTTCGTCACACTCAAGCTCTTGTTTGTTTAATGGTGGCCGAAGCAAGGACTGTGTTGCTATTTACTCTGTTTATTGTACTTACGACAAGTACAGAATTACCACCTGCCACCTGTTGGTTTGGTAGAGTCATTACAGCATTTCAGGGTTTTTGAGCGTTTTTTTTAAGACGGACACATATGGATGTGTTTTGTATGCGATGAAAAAAAAAAAAACAAGTATGTGTACAACTATAGATACCCATAAGATACTTATTTATAAGGTGTATGAAAGGGATACTGGATAGGAGTATGTAAGAGAAACAGAAGTCTGCCTTAATCGGTCTAGTCAAGAAGCACTTTGAATCATAAAATTGAATAATTGAAGTTACCTTGTCTGATTTTTTTTATCTTGTAAACATTGCATTTGCATTGTATTCCAAAATTTACAGAATATAGGTATTTTCTTGTGGTGTCGGATTCAAAGAACAGTTAAATGGATTCCAAATGTGTAAAATAGCTTATTTACTCAGGGGGAGTTAGTTAATGAGCCAATTTACAAATAAACTGCAGTGTTCCTTCAACAGATACTGAATGAATTGAAATGATGGCTGAAACTAAATTGTGACACCACCAACAGTTCACACCTCCACTATCGATATATATATATATATATATATATATATATATATATATATATATATATATAAGATTTTTTTATTAGCAATAAGTTACATTAAACATCCGTACAAAGGAATCACGCGGTTGACGCAGTGGCAAACGACAGTACACTACAAACGGAAAAAAATATTAAAAGCTTTTCGGAAATTGGTTTGCTTCTAATAACAAACGCGGTAAATGGTAAATAAGCAGTAAATGGTTTTCAGTGCTGCCGCTAGAGTCGTGTTTAGAGAAACTCATTACTTTTCTCGAGCTCCGCTCTTCAAGGGGGACTCCAGCAACCTGTTGATGCGTTCAGCCCCGGAGAAGCGGGACCAAGACAAGCGCTGTCCGTTTAACCGTAGCGTCATGTCGTTAATTCATTCCGAACCGGAAAAGTAGACATCAGTCCCCGAACCGACTCAACAACTTTCTGGAGAATTAGCGTTACATCAATTCGTTGATAAAAAAACACACTTTCCACAACGTTATGCTGGCTTTCGGTTAGCTAGTTAGTTAACGTCGTAGTTTAACTAATTACGACCCACAGAAAGAACGCAGTTAATTTCTTTTGAATTTGTGACGGTTTAAAACAAACGGACAAGTTTGTAACCGAGCTAATCAACTAGCGCACGGACGAACCCGCAGCAATGGGCGTGAAACTCGGAAGATGTACTGTACTCAAACTCCGTGGCCCCAAATATTTACAGTCAGTTAATTTGGATTTCTTGGAGCAGTAAAAAGATATTCACCTCGGACTTCTGCTTAGATCTGCCCTGGCTTACTGTTCTCGTCCCTCTCTCTCCTCCAGTTGCGGCGGCGGCGGCTGCTGTTGCTGAGTGTTGCTCTCGTTGGTAAGTAACTGTCTCCACGACTACAGTCTCTATGGCGAGCGGGGGTCTCGAGGCAACTGTTGCTACCGTCCTCTTCATACGTCAGGGGCTAAAAAGCGAGAGTGGGCGTGGCTAACCTCCAGTCCCTCCCCCTAACCCATCCCGCAAGCTGAGTTGAGCCCATAGTTAATCATTGATTCCCGCGGCGCGCGCCGTAAAACCCGCCTGGCGTCAAGTTTGTTCCGCCAAAACCATCACTTTTACCGCGTTTACTCTTTAATAAACTTCCCACGAAGTTCTCATGTTACTAATAATCCCAAGGGCGCTCTAAATTTCAAAAGTCGAGTACATAACGATTTCCTGGTCATTTTATACTGCATTTCCTGGTTTTACACATTTTAAGGTCGACAGACGCATTGTAGCGACAAAATGTGTACACTATGATCAACTTTATAACTTAATATCAACTGGAAATAAATAATTGCATGCACATTATTGTTGCAGTGCTCATTATTCACCACTTGGTGGCGGTAAAACACTACAGAGTGAACACGCATCGCTAACTCCACAGTTTTTTAACGTTAATGGTTAAGGTATATGTTATTTAGAAAACTAACATTTTGGTAGAAACTGGTTGAATATGATCGAAAATGGATTTCTGCAAGTTCATTATTGTAATGGTTTCATGTTTATTTAGCAAACTCTTAGTTCTAAAAGCACAGGAGCATAGAGTTGTTCCTCACATGTTTTAAGCCTCTTACACAGCTGTTTCAGTTCATGTCTGGGTTTCAGCCTATGTGTAACATTGATGACAATCAGCACCTGATTGGTTTAATATGTGTTACTAAAAGAACTGCTGCTGATTTGAAGGCAACCCGTTGCAACACCAACTATTTATTTAGATTTAGATTTGTATATTTTGTTAACTCACTTTGCATTTACAAGTGTATTAAAATAGCAACTATTTTTAACATTTCTAAAAGCATTCTTTGTTAACAGCAATTTGAGATTGAGAAACATTACAGTATTTTATAGGGAGTTTTTGAGAAACATTGTCGAACCGTAGTTGCCAGAATCATTTCTTTAAAAAAAATTAGATTTTTGCCCATAAATAAGATAATTTATTAAACATGGCATGTAAATGACACCATAGGATAGGATATATTGTTTAGATGTATGTACATAAACACTCATAAACGTCATTTGCAGTTAACAATTGTGACCATCAGGGGGGCTCCCAAGCCCAAGCGTCCTTTTACCAAATTGAGTCATTGTTCAAACCATTCTACAAACATTAAGACTTGTTTTGAAATGATAAGGTCATTAAAAGATAGTTTTTATGTTTAATAAACGTTAGATTTGTTGTTTGTAAATGTATTACAAATGTTGTATAAATGTAGTAAATGTACACCTTTTTATGTGGTCAAATTTTGTTACTTCCCATTGAACTTGGCAAAATCACCAGTCATCACTATTTTATTCAACCATATTGTTTGTAAATACTAAATACATGTTCTATTCTAAATACATTTATATTTTAAATACTTCTAAATAAATATACGATTGCATTTCGTCTCTGCAATCAGTGTCTTGACCGGAAGAGGGCGCTGCAGGCTTGGGAAGGGAGCAAAGGAAGCTTATGCGCCAATCCGCTTAAAGGTTATTGGCGCGCTTCACTTTCCCGAGTCCTGGGCACCGCACAGGTGTGTTGTGCCAACCGATGTTAATCATCATTTACCATTTCTACACTGATAGGAATAGAAGAGACGCACAATTTCTCTCAATCATCACAACTGAACCTAAAGTTTGAATGAAATTGGAATTGCTGTGATACTTGAATAAGTTACCTGCACGTCTTGGTATAACCGCGGGTGAGTAAACGTTCCAAAATTGTACTTCTACAAGGGAACTCGATTGTATTTTATCAGCAATTAAAGCTAAATGTTCATGTTCTTGCATTTCCTACGTGATGCCGCAATTTCCTTGCTTGCAATCAGGAAATTCCTGTTTAGCGACTTATGTTTCATGTGAACTTGAGCGGTGTTGTCATATGTCATATATATGTGTGTGCGTGTGTATTTATTTAATTTCACAAATTGTACTTTTGATGCATTCTTTATCGATACTAGGACAAATAAATTAACTACATCTAGTACCACATAAGTAAATCATTCTTTTTGAGTTTAAGGGGGTTCTTAAATGAAGTAAATTCCTTAAAAAGCAACCAAAGTTTTAAAATTAGGTTTCAGAGGTCTTAAAATGTCTGCATTGTGGCTAAAAAGGACCCCCATGTAAGATCCATCACGGGTAAATTACTGCAGGTAATTTGGTGGAGGGCAAAAGTATGTTCTCTTCTTATTCATAAACACTTTTTGTTGCAGTTGATCTTTGTAGATTAACTAGAGAAAATGCAAATTCTCATCTCACTGGTTTTTCAGATATTCAAATGAAAAGATGTTGAATATAGTAGTTGTGCTTGCGGCTAAGGTGAATGTAATGAGCCATTCAGTGGTTGCTGCATGTGCTCTCTTAGTGAACATCAGGTTGTTTTTCTTTTACATGACTCATTTCTGAGTTCCTATAGGCTTTAAAATGTAGATCGCAAGCATGTGACAGGAAGTTGCACCTTAATATGGCCCACTAATGTCTATAATCACAGTTTGCATGAGTTTTAAATATTTTTAAAGCATGTTTCAGGATTTCAATTGTGAGGACCATTGAAACCCGACCAGTTAATAAACTCCTTTTGAGTTTGGAATGTGGAAAGCGATTTTCTATTCAGTTATTGTCACCAACTGACCTGTCACACGCAGCACAATGGTTAGATGCTGTTGCACGTGTTTGAAAATGTTGTTAAAAGAAAAAAAATGTATGACAGGAAACTGAAGGATGTTACGTGGTCACTGTCCCAAAAAAAAAGAGCAACATGAGTCATCTTGAATTCTTTGTTCTATTGTGTGATTGAACTTAAACAGTTTGCATATCACAGTTTAATGTTTTTAAATTATATTGGTGCTCTCACGCAATTTGCTGGCCCACACTAGATTTCAGAAGAACTCATTATGGACAACTTGCACAACTTCTTCGACGGATCACACTTCAGTTATTTTTGGAATAGCGTTGACTGCATTTTACACTTTTTTGGAAAGTTAGTGTGAATGATGTACGTCCTTTATCCAAAAAAGCAAGTGTGACCCCCCTCTAGTAAACTGTCCAGTGTTGTACTGGAAGAAAACACCCTGGTTGTGATCTCAATCGTGGATATATATATATATATATATATATATAAACGTTAACACTAATTAAATATTTGCCGTTAGAAAATCCATGTATTTAGAGGATCAATTACCGGTATGTGTTTCTGAACAAAATGAGAGAACAAATGCTAATGTTAGAGCGAATCTTTTTTATATTCAAACATTTCACAACATTTGATCAGAGTACTAAATTAATATCCCCATTAAAGGTGATTATTTTAGAAAAAATTTGAACAGGATCTTTGTTATTGATTATACTTTGATTTTGTATGCACTTTAAAAGTTTTTGAGGCCTTTTGCTAACTCGAACACTGTAAAATGGCTTTAAACTCATAAAAACTGTTGTATAATATCAAATACAATATGTTGTTAATGATACAAAGAACTAGTTAAACAGATGTATAATTGTCTAAACAATCCCCTGTTTGAGTGCCAATAGACAGATCAGATGTTAACAAAACTGTGAAGACTTTAGGTAAATTGAATTTCGAAGACTCTACAAGTTTCTGTTGTCTTCTTCTGCTGTCTCTGAAATGTTTGTTTTCTACACCTTTAAGCCTCGTTTAGATTGAGTTAACTTGGGAATAAGCCAGGACGATATATTGAACTGGAATCACAATTTCCAATTGGTAAATATGCAACTCGCACAGAGCTGGAAAGAGATGGAAAATATCACATTTTATATTTCACTTCCCTCCCGAAAATGTTGCTAACCAATTGGTTTAGTGATGCTGCACAATGCCCAATCGTTATTCTCAGAGAGAATAACAAAAAACGGACAAAAAAAAACAAAACAAAAGAGAGCAAGTGTTTGAGAGAAATGCTGTCTACAGAGTACTTCACTGTGGATCCTCCAGGTTACTAAATTTCTCCATTTAAAAATTTTGGTTAAATATTTGTGGTAAAATGTAGGTAAATTGCCATGATTTGCTCAATTTTTACAAAGGTTGCATTTTTCACATTTGCTGTAAATCGCAAATATAGTATTTGCTTTAGCCAAAACATGATATCGCAGCACTAGTCTCATAAATGTCCATTCATCAGATACATAAGAAGGTCAATGAATGAGAAATAGCACTTCTAATTTAGGAAATTTCAATATTCCTAGATTAAGCAGTCTGTTAGAACATGGGTTGAGCTGGTTTGGTTCAGACTAGTTACAATGTGCCACAACTTGAGCTCATCATACTGGAGTTTCCACTAGGGAAGTGTTGTGGAAAGATATAAAATTATTTGTAAAGCTTTTATTCTTGCTCTGCAATATTTAAAATGTATAAGATTCTTGCTTCCTGGCTCACCATGGAAGCACAGAAAAGGAAGGAAGTGACGTCAATGTCTGCTTTCCTGTTCTAGAGGAAATTGTACTTTTCCTTTGCTTCAGTGTTCTGTTCTTTCAGTCAGTGTTCGTTATAACTTCTATGATTTCTGAATCATGATTTCATCGATGCCCATAGTATTTTCATTACCTTTCTAAACACTTTGAAAGTTCAAGTAAAACGAAAGGTCCTTTTACACTTTCTTTGTTTTTCAGTTTGGTTAGTTTTGACGGGAGAGAATGCACCATTCACAAATCTGCAAAAGCAGACCAATAAAAAGCCTGTATGAAGTCACATGGATGTATCTTCAACTAGTGTGGACCAGAGCAAACAGTGTGGTGTAATGATTGCAGCAATGTATCCGTTATTTCTTCTGGTCCGGACCAAATTAAACAAACTAGAGGTGTGAAGGCCCCCCAAAAAGTTAATGTTGGTCTAGACCAGCCATGTGAGGCATTATGGACTATTTGCATTTCATATGACAACCGGATATTTTACAGTGGTTCATTGACATTTTGACAAGAGATGTGGTGAGCCTGAGACTTCTTGACCGCTATGATGAACAGAGTTGACTTAGCAACGTCAACACGTCGTGAGAAAGATAATTTACACTGCCAGCGATCAAATTCAGAGAAGTAATTCTGAAATGATGGCTGTCCGGAAGTCACGTGTGCATGTGAACTCACTTTCTGACCATCATGGCGGCGCTCATATCACGATTGCCTCATATTACCCAATGGCAGTGGGTGGTGTCAATGTGTCCCAATATGTAAAAAACTGTAAAAATAGGAAAATAGGACTGTAAAAATTGGGTTTTCGGGCATGTTGGTGTTGGGGATTTGTTGTTGTCGGCACTGTTTCGTGTCTTCGTTGTTTACACAAGGCGAGTGAATGGCTTGGTGTAGTCCTTACAGTATTTTATAGGGAGTTTTTTTTTAGCAGACGCTTTTATCCAAAGCAACTTACATTGGGAGTAAACATCAAGCAGTTTGGTACAAAGTGGATTGATCAGAATTTCAGTATTTGTTTTGTTCTTTATGAAAACGAACATATGGACATGGCATGAATAGCATCAAAAACTCAATTGCTCTACTCAAGAATCTTGAAAAACAGGAAGGAGCAGTCGTGTGCATTTTAGTCATGCAAACGATTTAATTACAAAACGACGTCTATTAATAATTCCCTTTAACTTGTGCAGATCACACAAATTTATGACGCAAGAAAAGCCAATGTAAGCATCTTGCACATCCCTTCCATGGTTGGACTATTATTTGTGAGGTGTTTAATATGAAGAGACGATAGCATGGAGCAAAAAGCGTTTTTCAAAACAAGAATAGAGTGTTTGTTGGCTATGTGTTTGTAGAATGATGTCAGTACAGCTCTGCTGATTAATGTTGGGAGGATGTATCCTCAAGGTTGCACTGTAGTAACCTCATAGCAGCTGCACTGGTTTGTTTCCGTAGCTGCCGGAGTGAGATTCATGTGGGTTAGTTCCTCCCTCTTCTCTCCATCAGCCGGCTGCTGTGTCCATATATGGGGGATGAGTCTTGTGGTGTGAGAGCTGTGAGCCAATCAGAGCACGAGTAGTGTTCCATGTGTAAAGGGGGATTGAGGCTTCTGGTGCTGTTGAGGGTGTGGTTTTGGAGGAGGGGGAACTCTGTTTGAAAGTGAATGCACAGTTGTTGGGTGTGAGGAAGCGGCCATCATTTTACCTTCGGACGATACGGAAATCTTTTAGATTCTGGTTCAGAAAGCCAAAGAGGAAGCAGCATTTTTATCTTGAAAAGATGCACTGTGAGTTTACATCTTTGTCTAGTATTTAATTGGGTTTTGAACTGGTTTAGTAAAGGATGGTAAATGTTTATGAATGAACCCTTGGATTTTGCTATGTGTATTGGTTTCAATTGATAGTTTCTTGTTTTTTATATATATTTATATTTCTGTAACTGTTGGCTGTTTGGTGGATGTGTGCTATGTGTTAAATGAAAGGTGTGGTCCTCTTGATGCTCTGAAGCATGATTAGAAGATGTGAAAGCTTAGGTTCCTGAGTCTTTAACTGGTTCATATTTTAAGAAAGTGAATAAAGAAATATTTGCTGTTGCAAAACAGGATTCCATGCGGCATACAGATGGGAAGTGCGTGTGTCCAGCAGATGAGTTAATTAAACATCCCTCCCCATCCTTCCTGTCCTTGACGATATGGCAGGACCATTGAGAGTAAATGACAGGATGTTGATTATTTTTGTTAGGATGTGTCTGTTACACTGTAGGAGCTCATTTAGTGAGAGAAAAATAGGTTTAGTTAGAGAAATAAATATATATATAAATAATACCATCATACATTCATGTTTTAAGGATATGAATCAAGTTACAAGGTCTTGCATACGGAAGAGGAAGATTTATTTTCTGAAGAAAAGCTAGAGGAGAAATATTGCATTTTCATCTCTCTGTGGTCCTTGTTTTGATGCATATATTAATAATTGGATGTCAACAATTCAATGAACACACCAAAATCATTCAACAATCAGTTGAAGACTCTTCTTGCACCTCCTTAAATCTCTCATTTAAGGGTTTTTAAGGCCACCAGGGATGAATGTGATCTAAAGCTGCCTTCACCATCATGAACATGACACAAACTTTGGTCTAAGCATAAAAGAGGCTTCCTTTGAAATACAGAACGGAAGAGTGCAACAGTTGGAATGTGTGGAATGAAGATATGATCACTGAGGGGTTTATAAAGGCTTTCAGTACCAAACCTTCACAATGTACTTACACAATGTAGTTTGGTCTTCGCCCATCTTATATTAGCCACAAAAATCCTTCTAAAATGAACCCTATGAATTTAGATGTTCCTTCCATGCCTTCAGTTTCCAGACAAGGCAGTCTGTATATGAAGATGTCAGGCGAGTTGATGTCACGCAAGCATAGGATTTGCATCACTGATGGTGTGCAAGAGTCAGTGGTTGGTATGTGTTTGAGGCCATTAAAATGTGAGGACCGCTCTGAATGGAGGAAGGAGTCAATGGCTTAATAAGCAAATTGAAGCTCCATCATAACCAAGTGTCATTCTTTGAGTGGAAGATTAGAGGTGGAGGAAAATTGGCCCTGTTCTATTCTGAATTGATAATTCAAAGTGAACAAATTCCGCAAAAGATAAAACCAATTGCAAACTCATTCTGCAAAGGATTTGCATCTGTTTTGTCAGTTACAGTTATAAAACATTCTATTTGTGAGCAGGTGGTTATATTTATTAATGTTAAGATGTCTTATTTTAGAATTAATACAATATTTTTCAGTTTTGTACAGTATGTCAAAGAGCATGTTTCATATTGAAGATTATGATATTTTGTGCAGTTTGTTCATCAAACAAAATTAAGGTACATGTATGTACCAGCAATAATGTGTATAAGTTTTCGGTGCATGTGAAAAAAAAATTGAACAAATAAATTCTTTCAATGTATTGTTTTTTTATTATTAGTATAGTACAAAAATTCCACGTGAATAACGATAAAATGTATTACCTTTTCCCTTCAAACCGGCATCAATTCTTATAGATACACTTGCACAAAGTTAAGATTTTATGGAATTATTGTCAGTTGTGCAAAACAAGAGCTAATTATAATTACACATATGTTTAAAACAGAGACTGAAACGTATTCCCAAAATAGCATCATGACTATTTAAGTGCATGTAGTAAACACATATTACTTACATTCACATCCCATTTCTAATTTGCTAACAAGTGCCAGTGTTGATAAAAAAAAGTGGTTATTGTGCTTCTAGGGCCATTTTATAACCGACTGAAATTCTAACTATGACCTCATAACCGAGATCAAACTGGGAAATAATTAAAGAATCTCACCGTCGTACTGAACCTAGATGTATGTATTTCTGTTTAATGTAATAGAATTAATAATGTTTTGCATTTATAATTTAAATTCTGAATAGGGTGGGATGGCGTGATGAATTCAATAAAACTGTGTGTAATTTCATTCCCAATATCTTCATCAGCATAATGCCATCTTAATCCTAAAACCCCACGATCATGGAGCTTGTGATGGGCAATGTTTACTCTCTGGCTTTTAACAGACCATCTTTCACTTTGTTGGGTACAAAGCTTGTTTTGCTACTGTTGGCCTTTTGTGATTGTTCTCATCATGTGAGCATTGCCACCATAGAAAATCCCAAGAGTTGCTGGCCGTGTTTTCATGGCAGCGGTGTGTAAAAACAACACATTGCTCTAAAGGTGCAGAGGTCAGGCTTTGGAATTACCAGGGCAAAGATTATCTAAGGGTGGGCAGCAATGTATTTCTTTACTAAATATAAGTTTTGGGGTTTTTTTGCTTCACTTATTCGATTCTAAAATGTGAAGGGGGTCATGAACTGCTTTACTTTGTTTTATTCTCTGATGTCTACTAAGAGGAATTACTTCACTGCCATAAAAAAGTTCTTGAGATCTGTGAAGTAAGCTGAAATGATCTAATAAGACGTGAAACAGCGGCCAGTGTGCAAGACTGTGCTGAATAGAAATAAAAGAAATTGTCAACTTTAGTTTGCTGTTGGAAAGCCTACTTTAGTAATGGCAAATGACAAGAAGGATCATGTAGGAATATTTAAATGATTTTTTTTTCAATCTTTATGTACAAAGGTTCCCACTTTGTACATCCCAGTCAACCTGAAATCGATCATACGTATTACCAAACCCTGTGTCCTGCTTCATTTACATACATTTTAATATGTTAATGAGAACACTCAGCAAAAACCGACAGCAATACCATGACAAAATGGATGCAACTTTTCAGAAACTGAATTGAAAGAGTGAAGAAACAATGAAAATGTTTTTATTTGGAACATGAAATGCTCTTTTCACTGTCAATAATAAAGAGTGATTCTTGCATTGAGTTATCCTTTAAAGTTATCCTTTTCTACAGCCTACTCCCATAGGGAATTTTTTTTTTATTCTTCTTATTATTTTTTAATGGTTTCGTCAGAAAATGGTTTTTATTTTCTGAAAGTCACGTTTTTTGTTGTTTCATTTAAAATAAATAACCTTTTCAAAAGGTTTAGTTTCATGTCGATTCACTGTTTTGTTTTTTAGATTTAATGAAAGACATCAATTTTAGTAGTCTTTTCAGTGTTGCTCTCTTTCTGGAAATAGAAATGTTGGTACTTTGATTTTAAAATCAGGTGGTGGTAGTAGTTTTGTTGTGTTACTTTAGATTATTTGTTACCCATATTTAGCTTATTTAGCATATTTAGACATTTAAACATTTTAAAATAAACCAAATTTAAGTCCTTAAACAGTGTTTGATTAAAATAAATTTGCCCCTTCTAAGTCTAATTTTCTAAATGTCTTAATTAGATTCCAAGATTCCAACCATGCATGGTGCAAGCCGGCACCTTTGGTTGTTTAACAAAGGTGGCTGCCATAGCAACCACAAATAAAGTAGTTTTGTGGTTTAAAGGGTTTTTAAAGTTACAAGTACAATTTTATGCTAGTTTTCATGTAACTAATTCACATACTTTTCAAAAAAGATGTCATGAAAAAGTTTTCCATGAAAAAAGCACCTTCGTTAGCCATATAACATTAATGCTTCACGCTGGATTCACTCATCCAAAACACAGACGTTGTTTCAGGAAACAACATTTTGACATGTCAAGTTATTCTTGTTATTCTCCTTTATCTGAGACTCTATTTTTTCCATCTGTTCACAATTTTTCAAGCTACAGCTATTGTTTACATTTTAAGATAGCTTCTATGCAATATATTTAATAGGTTTTATGTTAAATATATGGCAGTTTGTTAGATAAACAAGTAGGATGTAGGTCTTAAATTTGGTTGTTAAAAAAGATCAGGAAAGTGCCACACTTAACACTTTGTGTCTACTCTCATTAGTGACAGAGTGTGAACCTACGGCCATGTCCACAGCTGTGGCACTAGAGCATCCCAGGGAGGAGAGCTCCCTCCAGTCCTGTGGCACCGCAGACAGTCTCGGCTCTCTGGATGATGCAGCTGCAGAGTCTACAGCAAAGTCAGTCCCTTCTCTGTTTTATCAGTGTACGCTCCTTATGCTTCTCTGAGACTGGGGGTTATTTTAAAGCACATTCTGTGTAATTCCTGTTAGTCCGGTGTTTATAAAATGTTTATATTTATCATTATGTAAAAACTGGATGTACTACCAGTTCTCTATAAACTAAAATGAACTTCTGCATATTTCACATATTTCAAACAGCACAACACATTGATTAGATCTTTTGGTATTGTATCCTAAGATCCATAGTTTTATGGAAATGTTACACCATTGTTGTTAAAAAAAAGTCTGAGAAAAGCTGTTCGAAACTATAGCAGGTTTGTGACCTGTGGAAATTACATTTACATTTATGCATTTGGCAGACGCTTTTATCCAAAGCGACTTACATTTGAATGAACATATTTTTAATTAAGACGCTTTTTCTCATTCAATTGAACGTTTTGTTGGAAATGTTTGAAATGTTGCAGATTTTCACATGATCTATGATCTCTTTTTTATGTAAAATAATTTTAAAACGTAATAACTTTCTCTAGTTAGTTTGTAAATGTTAATGGCAGGGTGGGCGACTACCAAAACAAACCACTCGCCTTTGTTGCCAGTCAGGTGTAAGGGGGCGTGTAATTTAGGAGTGACTAATGTATGTGTGTTATTGTGGCTCTTTTGGTGTGTGTGGGTGTGTTTGTTTTGGTGCATTTAAATGTAGTTTCTAGAAATTGGCTACTCTACCTTTTTACACACACCAATCAGACAAGTATAATAAGCTCCACCCCCTCCCTGCCCCAAGTATCCGGCCTTTCGTTATTGTAATGCTGTCGTTACTCTTGAAACACTGTATGTTGCTATAAAAAAAGTTTCGTTTTTATTTCAATAATATGGAAAATTGAGATTAATGGCTGACAGAAGATGAGTTTGGTTTAAAGCAACATTATCAAGAGCAGCTATATTTTCCCAGATATGGATCCTGTGATCATAAACACAGATCTATAAGTATGATAAGAATATTAATGATACAGTTGATTCATATAGCACCTGTCATGACATTCACTGCAGACAATTGATTGCAATGTAAATTTACATAAAACCAATTAAACGAAGCATGAACTATGCAACCCTCACAGAGTAATGTAAAGTGATACTCAGTGGAAAAGAACAAGGACCAGCTCTAGAATGTTGCTTGTCTGGAAAAGCCATTATTTGATTGTCTGGTTTCTTCACAGTGAGTCATCGGAGGAGGAAACGTGTGCCAGAGAGGTGCAGGCGAATACCAAAGCTGAACCGAGCACACACACTGCATCAGGTGAGATCAGGTTTTACAAGCATTTGCAAAGAGCTTCAGTCACCATCACTGCGCGGAAAGCTCTAGGACACTTGCCTTTTCGGTGCCCTCCAAAACCATGCATGCAATCAGTTCTGCATTTCATAGATAACACTTAGAGTAACTGAACAATCGGCTGATAATTTAACTGGTCATTGCTCGATTCAACATTCCATTGTTTATTCACGATAAGAGAGCTTTGAATGAGGTTGCTGAGTCACATGACCATAAACTTGTGGTTGTTGTTCTACTTTAGGTTGTATTGAATTTTGGGTCACGATACGGTTGTTGATGGTGTTCTAGGTCTTCGTGCCTAGCTATAAACATCTGAAAACTCATCAGAATGCCATTCGTCACTGGTAGATGTGAGGGGAGGCCTTGAGCTCAAGATAAACGTGGCTGTGTGGAATGCTCTGTTTAAACCAGACGTTCCATCAGAAGTTTTTCATGAAGACTCTTCAGATTCTGGAAAGCTGAAACTATGTCTAGAACAGAATTCCCAGGCAAAAATCTTTGGACCTAGCAGCTTTTGTGTACCAATAATAGTGTGTCAGTGGTCAGATTTGTTTTATGGCCCTAAATGTACTTTCCAATTGAGCCAACTCTGTAGCATTTTACATTTTTAGAATGAAACCGAACTGTTCTCTTCTATAGGTGCCACCCCTCGTCCTGACTCCCTCTCCCTACGCAGCAAGGGCACAGAGCTATGGACCACACACAGGGATGGAGAGGTCAAGCTTAGGATGGGCGAGTCTGGCCCAGAAGCTGCAGCTGCCCTCACAGTCAACCAGATGTTCAGCTCTACCGTGCAGCGCTTTGGAGAATATCCTGCGCTTGGTTGGAAAGAAGGCGAGCAATGGAAATCAATGAGCTACAGCGAGTACTACAAGGCCTGCCGCACCGCTGCCAAGAGCTTTCTTAAGGTGAGCTAAAGGGAACTTAATTCAGGTATGGGGTCCGGAACCCAGTTCCCATGCAGCTGAATGCAACCGGTTTCGAGTCCAGAGTGGCAAAAATGCCAAAAAATCTTTTGTTATTGATCATTTTATAGCTAATTTTCACCGTCTGCTATAACTGTTATTTATATTATATATTATATTTATATTGGTTGATTTCCTAATTTATATTTTAAAAGGTTACTGCCACATTTTCTGTGCGAACTCTAAACATGTTTAGTTTTAGAAGCGTAAATACTGCTCATCTAGTAAAACACATAAGAATGGCATTCCAGCGGTATGAACCTGCACAGATTCTTCTCTCTGTGACAGTTGACTGGAAACGGCTCAAAACTAAGCTTTGGGTTGCTAGAGAGTTGACTTTTTGCAGAATTATTAAGTTATTTATATAAGATGTTACCCACTTGTAGATGGTGAGTAAAATAAGCAATGAAATAATGATACACTGCCATAAAATACATTTTGGCTCGTTTGTAATAAAATCCAAATGTTTTGTGTTGAAAAACTAAACTAAATTGACGTGTTTTTCTTGAACAAAAGCCAAGTTCAGTTTTGAACCCATTTTGACCATTTTTTGTAAAATTATAATATAATTGGGTTCCCTCGCTTAGCTTTATATACATAACCTATGCTTACACATTCAATATTTTCATTTTAAAAATGTTTCCTTTATATAGAAGATATTCTTCACTCATCCAGTGTGTTTTAATGTCTCTTTCAAATGTATCTGTTCAATTTTTTGCTACACTGTTTAAAAATTTGATTTGGGACAATTCTCGAAACCAATGCCCTTCAGCATGCGACCCACAAGCCCTTTCTACCTTTAAATACCACACCTGAAAACTGTTCAATTTATTCTGATTCTGAACAAGATATTGTTATTGTAAGTGATGTTCTAAATAAATAAACTCCTTCAAACTAAATGTGGTTCCTGAGAAAAATGATATCCCTGGTTGGTGAGTTTCAGTCTAGTTGACAAGTTTGTGTTCCGTTGTTTCAGGCGAGTATCATCACAATGAGTCGCCATTGTTTTGAGTCTAGCACCAAGGAAGCATTACACAACTGACCAGGCTGTGACTTTTGTTTTGTAAATCAGCAAATCTTGTAAATGACATTACCTCCCAAGGCTGTCCTGAGAGATAAGGGGAAGTGCCTGATAAAATCAGATACTAACATCTTATTGTTGTGCTCTTGAGTAAAGCTTTTACTACAGATTATCTCAAAAAAGTAACAGGCAGTGAATTCCAGAGTTTTCAGAAATTTTACACAAGGTGCAGACTCACTTGGGGTATTCCTACATAGAACGCTTTAAATAACCTGAGTGAGGACAAATGAATGCATGAACAATGAAAAGCTTTCTCCAAATACATTCGGCTTAAAATAGTTTGACTATTTTGAAGTATGAATTTTTAAAAATATATTTGTGTCAGAAATCGATGACCTATGTATATATTTATCTGTAAAATGCTAGTTCTACTCCAGGTTTTCGAACCAGAGTCTGCAAGGGAATGGATTTGTTTACTGGCATTACTTTTTCCATTCTCTTGTCATGAGATGAGCTTCAGCTCACATTCACCAGGAAGGAAACCGGACGTCACACTCAGTCAGTAGCCAGTGTGGCCATATTTCCATGGTTTTGTTTATAGGGAAACTTGAGGAGTGTATCCTGTTCGGTTCGAACCCCATGAGAGATAAAGATTAAGTTGTATGCATCCAAGGCAACGAAAACACAAACACAAGTCTTGACAAAAGAGGTGTTCGGTGGCATGACATGCACGTGGGTCACTGGCTTGTGCTGCGACTGTTTTTCTTGTCACAGATTTTAAAAGTAAATAAATGATCATTTGTTTATGTTGTTGTATTTAATTATTCTAAAAAATGTTTAGATAAAGGTTTAGAGATGTGGTAGTTTTGAGAGTCTGTGGCCTTATTGAGCATTTTTCACGATGTTAAATAAACTTTAAAAAGTTTTTTGTGTGTGTGAAAATGCTTGCTATCATTTTTAGAACAACCCAGCTTCTTTTTACTAATACTTTTTAAATTATATTCCACAACATCCTTAAATTGTACAAAAAAATCACTGTATTAATTGTATTTTTTTTTCCGCCAAATTTGAGAATGAATAGTTTTTGTTTTATAACAAAAATCACTTAAAAATTTTTTAACTCTGACAAAAAAAAACACTTTTTGTGCTAAAACATTAAAAACACAAGCAATGTTACAGGTATTGTACTTCCAAGGAATAAACCTTCTTTTCACCACTAGATGGCAACAATTTGGAGTCTGTAAGATGAAACCAAAAGACGATTGTGAATGTCACATTTTAATTTGAATTCCTTGCAAATTATGTAATTTTCCTTTAAAACCAGAAGTATCAAAACTGATAACCTTTTTGAAACCCTAATTACCTTTTTAAAAATGCAATTATGGAAGGGTTCAAATTCAAAACTCTCTGTGTGATTGTCACAGGGTTAAAGTACTTAAAAAGTACTAATTTACTGACTGGTTTTATTGTGTATCTTAAATTGTATGTTCTAAAGTTTTTCTATGTGTATTTACAAATAGTCTGTCAACTCTGCATAAGTGGATGGTCTTGTTAAATTCAAGCGACTATTGAAACAAAAACTAAAAATAATGTATTCTAAAGCTGTACAATACATGTGTGTTCACAGCTCGGTTTGGAGCGCTACCATGGGGTTGGGATCCTTGGATTTAACTCGGCGGAGTGGTTTATTGCTGACATTGGAGCAATCCTAGCAGGGTAAGTGTTTAGTGTGTCTTAAACATTTGTCCTTATTCAGTCTTTATATCCAACAGAAACCCACCATTTTGCCATCATGTGGCTATGCAGGTCATAACAAACCATCAGCATTAGGCCAGTGTTTGTCCCAAACACAGCTGTAATCTTTTCATCTAAGTCAAATAGATGCTCTGCTTTGTCATCCACCCCAGCTGCCTTTATGACTGCAGGGAAGCCAGATGGTGGAGTGTACAACCTGCTTTTTATGACTAGATCACATGAACATGGCCTGTGTTTAAACACAGATTCTGAGTCCAATGCTGAGAAGCATGTCATGTCTTCGCTGTAAAAGACTTCAGAATGCTTCTCAAGAGATACTGTGTGTTGTTGACAGGGGTTTCGCTGTGGGCATCTACACAACCAACTCTCCAGAGGCCTGCCAGTATGTGGCGGAAAACTGCCAGGCCAACATCCTTGTGGTGGAAAACCACAAACAGCTTCAGAAAATCTTACAGGTAACGAGTGTAAAGGAACACTTTGAATTGTCAGCCCAAAGTTTTGGGTAAATAATGGGCAAATAAGCTTGAAAATATGCATAGCAACCAGGCTGTTTGCCATAGCAACCTTATCGACCTATCTCCGTCCCAGCTTAGGGAAATATTAGAGACACAGCTGTTTTTTTGGAACATTATATTAAGTCACTGACTCCTCCATAGCAACTAAACGTTTTACTCTAGCAACCAAATCACCACATCTCTTTCTCAGCTTCTAGGACATGGGACCTGTTATGTCACTCCTAGTAACAAGGAGCCCTTTTAATAACGTAATTTATTCCTCCATAGCAACCAGATTGTTTAGCGTTGCAACCACTTTAAAGGATCTATAGCTCGGCTGAGGAAAATAATTGATTCCACTGGGAAAATAAACAAAAAATTTAAACTGAACTTTAAAACAAAAGTTTGTGTGCAAATGTTAGCTTTCTAGATAGTATTAGTTCTTTGTGTGAATCCTGAAGGTCTGTGTTTTAATTAGAATATTGTACTTGGATATAGGTTCAGGACAAACTGCCCCATCTCAAAGCCATCATCCAGTACAAAGATGAGCTGAAAGAAAAAAAGCCCAACCTCTACACGGTACAGTACTTTTTTTTTAAGCTCCCTCTCCATTACTAGATGAAATCTGACATTTTTAATACTTGACGCACACACAGTGGGCAGAGTTTATGGAGCTGGGCCGCGATGAACCAGATGCTCAGCTGGATGACATCATCAGCTCTCAGAAACCTAATCAGTGCTGCACACTGATCTACACATCTGGAACCACTGGCCAACCAAAGGGAGTTATGCTAAGTCACGACAATGTAAGTCAATCGACAAAAACCAGGTATTGAATCCTGTCACCAGTGATCCTCAATGCAGAAATTCTCCCATTCTCTAGCTCACATGGACAGCATTTTCCACCAGCCAACACGTGAGTCTGACGGATGCAGATAAGTTACAGGAAGTGGTTGTGAGCTACCTGCCACTCAGTCATATTGCTGCTCAGATGATTGATATCTGGCTCCCCATGAAAGCCGGAGGAGTAACGTACTTTGCTCAACCTGATGCACTAAAGGTCAGTGTGGAATCATGATTTTCACCTCGGTGCTAAAAGCTTTGTTAAAATGTATATACGTGTATATCGTATGTTTACATGGTTTGCTTTCAAATGTTCAGCCACTGGAAAGGCATTCGTTTGAACTAAATGGAGTGCTTCCAGTTTCTACCTTAACCTGTTATCCTTACATTTCTAATTGTATATTTTGTTAGGATTTATTTTAAAAAGAAGCAGTCTATTTTCTCATAATTAAAAAAATCTGATCATGTGGTCTTTTTGAGAATCACCAACGATGTTCTTGCTCATGAAATTACTTTCTTGTTGCATGTAAGAAAAACGTTTGTAGAAAACTCATTGAAGTAGGGCCGCAACTAATTGGTCGTTAAATATTTTTTGCAGAACTAATAAAAAAAAACGCTTCTTTAATTTGATGTTCAACTACTACATAAAACCATAAATCACTGTATTATTTCTGTATAAAAGTAAATTGAACAGAAATGCTGAAGCCACAAATAGAGGTTAATGAACTTTAATTTTGACATTTTAAACCTTAAATGAGAGACAAAGATTGTTTTAGAACAGTAAAACGTCTGTAAATGTACATATTTGTTTAATAATTGTACTTTTATTATATTCACATTGTGAAATTTCGACAAAAAGATTCTGAAGATGATATTAAGCAGCAGAATTTGTTAAAATATTAAAATAAGATGAAAAAGAGGGCAGAGGAATGTCCAGAGCCAAGTCAAAGCAGATCATGTTTCTGTGAGCGCCGTTGTAGCCATAGGCCTGGTTAATGCTGCGCCGAGCCTGTGCGCACTCTTCACTTGTGTTTTGATTTGCTGTAGTAGATCAGATTTATCAGCTGCTATCTGACAATCTTTGTACTTCACTGAACGATTATACAGATCATTTTATTTCCGCGTTTCTTCCATGAATTGTTCTGTGGTCCATTGGCCGGTTTGGTGGCAAAGCATTTACGGAATCCGACATATCAGAGCATCTCCTCAAATAGCAAAAGTTTAAAGTGAATTTTAAAGGAATCACAGAGAGTTGATGTGGAGCCAGAACCTGGCATCGGTGTTCAAATATATTAGTCCCGGTAAACCATTTTACTGTAAAACGTCAATAACTGAAGTGTTGAAATCACCAATTTGGAGATGACCCAGTAAATTACATTGCAGTAGTTGAGGCTATTAAAATGCAAATCTGCTTAATTCTGGTAGCTGATTAAATTAATAATGGTTGGGAATTTACCAAATATGGATAAAAACCTACTTGTAGTAAATGGAGAGACTTGGACTGAAATATTTGTATCATGTGTTGAAGTCGAACATGTGATTTCTGTCATGCCTCTTTGAGTGTCGACATGGCACCTCTGTTTTTAACGGGGTCAGTGATGACTTACCTTCTTGTCATGTGACAGCCTTGGGTGTGTCAGTTGATGTTGGCAAACTCACGAGCATGGGTTAATATGGGTTAAAGGATTAATAAAAGTCACTGTGCTTCCCAGGGTTCTTTAGCGAACACCCTGCGGGAGGTACGCCCTACAGCGTTCTTGGGTGTCCCACGGGTTTGGGAGAAAATGCAGGAAAAGATGAAGTCCATTGGAGCCAAATCATCCACTGTGCGCCGGAAGGTGGCATCTTGGGCCAAAGGTGTGGGTCTGGAGACCAACCTCACTAAAATGGAGCAGTATGTATAAAACAATTTTAAATAAATGTCAAAATAGTGAAAATCTGTAGAATGAAATAGCTAAATAAATGTTATTTAAGCTAATAATTAATTACGTTGTATTTTGAAAACAAAAAGCGTACTTGCCAAATCAATGAGCAAAATTAAATGGACGTATTTTTATGTTCTCAGTAACGGAAGCGTGTCCAGGAAGCCTCTGAACTATCGTGTTGCGAAGCGGCTGGTGTTCAGAAAGGTGCGGAAAGCCCTGGGATTGGATCGTTGCACAAGGTGCTACACTGGAGCTGCTCCCATAACCAAAGACACCCTGGAGTTTTTCCTCAGTCTGGACATTCCTCTGTTTGAGCTCTACGGCATGAGTGAGAGCTCTGGGCCGCACACCATCACTCAGACGAATGCCTTCAGACTCACCAGGTACACAAGGCTTCAATGCTTCAGAGGGAAAAATGGCTAATCTTGAGTTCTTTCTCATTACTTTTGCTACTCTCCATGTTCCTCTCAGCTGTGGAAAGGTGATTCCTGGCTGCAAGACCAAGCTCTGCAACCCTGACTCTGAGAAGATTGGAGAGATTTGTTTCTGGGGTCGTCACGTGTTCATGGGGTATCTGAACATGCCTGATAAAACCGAAGAGGCTCTGGATGAGGAAGGCTGGCTGCACTCAGGCGATCTCGGCAAACTCGATGAGAATGACTTCCTGTTCATCACTGGGCGCATTAAAGGTGACCACTACACAGTTGTGTTTTTAAATAAAAAATGGCCAGAGATATCCTCCAGCAGGAAATTTCCTCACTGGACCAAACATCAATAATACTCCAAAATTCAATGTATCCCAATTTGTTTCAATAATCAAGTTACTCACAAAATAAGCTTCACTTTTTGTTTTCTTTGGGGTTTTTTTTTACATAACTTGTAGATTCCAGCTCTGCCTTTGATATTATATTCTCAGACCATTTCAAATGCCAGCTTTTATTCATGCAAATCGTAATAAACCCATTCTGACCAGTACACGGCACATTAAACTTGTGAAATGAATATTTTAGGTGAGCCTCTGCTTGAGTTTTTTTTCTGTATTGAGGAAATGAAAGCAACTAGAGTGATAACATGTTAAAAAAAAGTTTAGGGACTGAAAAAAAACTTTTCTGAACTGTGTGTAAAGCAACTTTGTGTGACCCTAGATGAGTTCATCTTTGTTTATTCATAATGTTTATCAGAACTGTTGTTTTAACACTAACTCTATTTCGTCAAATTAAATGATTTTGGTGCCAAATTATAATTTTGTACATATTTTTTAAAATGCTAATTCCCAGCCATTTTTTGTTGTTTGTAGCTAGTTAACAGTCACTAGATTAAACTGCTCTAAAAATCATATTTATTTATTTATTTGTTTTTGTATTTTTTTTTTTCCAAAAATTTTTTTATCTTCCTCAGCTCTAATCAGAACTACTAAAATCCAGGATTTTTACCCTTTATTTGCCAAGATTATTTACTATATGATGTCAGTGATTTTTTGAGAAAAAAAAACTTCTTTTCAATATGAAAAATGATTGTGGCCTGATTTCTTTTTAGCTTTTAACACAGCCTTGGACATGTCCAACATTAGTAATGACATTAGTATTAACAGATTTTTAGATTTTGCGTAGCACCAGATTTTCTTTTTTTTTCTTCTCATTTATTGTTTGTGCCCCATTGACCTCCATTATAACAACCTTTTTTTACCGTCATGACGCCACATAATCGTGCGTTCTTGATTGCTGGTAGTCATTTCTGCTAGAACTGTTATACTTTCGATCAACACGGAATGGTAGAACAATACACAAGGGTTAAACTCTCAATCAGCGGGACATACCATACAAATAAATTACATTTGGTTGCTATTGTTGTACTGTTTGTTATTTTTCAGTCAAAAATGACTGTGTTGATTGAATTGAATTATGGGGTGGAAACAGGTCATGGATTTATTTTGAAAAAATAAACAAAAAAGAAAATTAGAGTCTCATGCTCTTTTGAATTATGGAAAACATTTATGGATTTGTAGCATTTTGGAACAGAACTCTTAATTTCCTGCTTTAATGGGTTTGTGAGATTCAATCATTTTGTTGTTTGAATGTTCAGCAAGGAACAGTGTGTCCTAAAGTGAGTAATAAAGTACTTTATATGTGTATTCCAGAGTTAATCATCACCGCTGGAGGTGAGAATATTCCGCCGGTGCCTATCGAGGACGCAGTTAAAGAAGCTGTTCCCCTCATCAGTAACGCCATGCTGATTGGAGACAAGAGAAAGTTCCTCTCCATGCTTCTCACCATAAAGGTATCTGGATCATTTCCTCTGAATCGGGTCTGAAATATGCAATAAAATGTTACCATTGTATCTTTTAAACCTGATTAATAATAATGATTTTATTTACTGATTATGTACACAAAGCAGATGCACATAGAAATTTGGAGAAATTATTGTTTTTTTTAAACCACTAAACTGAAGTTTAAATATAATACAGGTATAAAAACAACTGCAAAACAGGTTGATGCCAAATTCTCAAAATAAGTCAAAATCTCCCCCACAACACCAATCAGAAGCCAAATTAGTTTAATTTGAAATATCTTCTTTTATAGTGGTCTTTGAGGCTCTTTAAATGATTATAAGAATGTTATATCACCTTAGCATTCAAACAGCCTCCATAAACACCTCAAATCTACTGCCTACTAGTGGACATTTTTGTATTTTTCTGACATTTCCCTGGATCTCAGCTCCCTCTAGTGACAAACGTGCATCTCTATCGGCACACTAACTGTACTAAAGAACATTCTAAATGTGTTCCAAATTGCAGTTTGAATTAAATTTATTTAACGTATTTAAATGGTCTCTTAACACGGGCCATTTTCCAGATCTGGTGATGTCATAGACCAGTAGCATTTCAGTGTAAAGCGATTAGTTTCCATACCAATCTCATATTTTCCTCTTTCAAACTAGACTATAAGTTACATCATAATACCAACAGAGAAAAACATTAGCGTTTCATTTCCATGAAAAGTTATCAAAGCAATAGGGAGATGCAGTATTATTTTGAGCGGGTCTACGCAACGAGATTCCAAACAGGATCTTTTTCTCATTAAAATTGGTAATTAATAAATGAGGTTTTGAATAAAAAAGTGTGACGCTCTGTGTTCTCAGAGTGAGGTAAATGGTGAAACTGGCTCTCCCGAGGATGAGCTGACTCCTGAGGCGCTGGAGATCTGTCAGAAACTGGGAAGCAGCTCAACACGAGTGAGTGACATCGCTGGAGGTCGAGATCGAGCGGTGCACGCAGCCATTCAAGAGGGCATCAACCATGTCAACGAAAAAGCCACGTCCAATGCCCAGCGCATACAAAAGTGGATGATTCTGGACCAGGATTTCTCCATTCCTGGTGGGGAGCTAGGTAAGTCACCCAATAACTCAAGCATTTAACTTCAAGAGAATGTAGGATCCTGGTAACTTGTAGAATTAAGAGTTTTTTTTGCTCAATTTTTTTTGCTCAATTAAATGGAATTAACTTTATTTAATTTCCTGTTGCCTTAGGTCACAGAACTTTTTTATTTATTTACAATTATTTCACTGTTGTCATCTTGTACAAGTCCATACTTTTAAAACATGTTTGTATTGGATCCCTGGAGAGAGTCTTGACAGATTTACGGTACCTTTCCATGGTATTGTTTTGGCTGGTATCTTTACAGGGTTTCTGCGGGGTCTTGCATTTTAAAGTCTTATATTTAATCAATGTCCTTAATTAATAATTTTGTGTTAATGTTTTAATGTAACAATTACAAATATATCACTAAAATGTAATTGATGTCAGACAAAAAAAATGGCTAATTTATATAAAAAATGCGCGATTGTTAGCATGTAACAGTAGCTTTCACAATGGATTCACTCATGAGATGTACCTCTCTATAAAAGCATTGTTAAAGGTTTCAAAAATAATAAATCTATCGTTTCATGTTGTAAGTGCGTACATAGGACATCACACAGACTTTTGGAGACATGGCTCCTCAAAAGCTACATGATCATGGATTATAATCTACAAGGTGTGACTGGGAGCTGATGGTGCACAATGGGTTAATAGTAATGAATCCTACAGCCTGTGACGTCAAATTACAAGGCATTTTCAGAAAACTCTTGATGGATCACATACTGCAAAGGAAAACAACATACGATTCCTTAAACACTCCTCTGTGTTGAAGAACATTCGAAGGGCATCTTTGGGATGAAAAGGATGTCGACATATTCACACACTATTTCTCCACCCTGGCGAGTTTCTCATACAATTGGCGTTTTGTTTCAAAAGGGCTGTCTTTAGTTGCAAAACATTGCACACTGTTTGGTTAGCCTCTCGTGAGTTATTTAGGGATCTATTGAGTAATTCTGTCTGCTGATGTTGTTTGTTTAACGGATTCAAACCCTCTCTCTCTCTCTCTCTCTCTCTCTCTCTCTCTTTCAGGGCCCACAATGAAGCTCAAGAGGCCGGTGGTGATGAAGATGTATAAAGACCAGATCGAGAGCTTCTACAAAGACGTCGTGACCCCAATCACCCCAGACAACCCTCTACCTCCTAAATAGGCCTCCAACAATAGACCTCGTCTTCCACTTCTGACACTGGTCTCAAAACACACTTGCATTGGAACACCACTCACCTGTCTGTTTTTGAGTAAATTTGTTCAGGGTTTTTGAATAGTTTACATTTTGTTCTAAGAAGGAAAAGCCATTGTTATGATTTGCTATTTATTTTCTGGTTAATGAAGTGTCTTGAGGCGTGTTGATTTACATTTGCGTTTTATTTATGGTTGAATTCATGAACAAAACTTGAAAGTCTCGGGTTCTTTACAAAAAAAGAAGGAAAATCTATGTTTTACCAATGCCATACAAGCCATAAACGTCTTTAATTTCTTGTTTTCATAACCAAATGCGTTGTGTTTGAATGTGTTTCATGCTGTTGGTTGTACTTGTTGTATATAGTGTACATATGTTTTGCTAATATTTCTTCGGCAGTCTTATTTGACGCTTTGCTTTGTCTCTCTAACGATTCTCAAAGATTCTACAAGTTTGATGTCTCACATGGTCCTGCTTTCCATCATGTGGCAGACAATCTCTTGAAGAAAAGCAGCTCAACAGATCTTTGTATAATAGATTATTTGCTCTGCATGAGACAAAGAGGACCAAACATAATTGACTTGATCTGTATTGTATCCTGCACTGTCAAATGAATTTGCTAATGTTATTTAAACACGCAAGTGCTTGAACATAAAACTGCAAATCCAAAGTTTGATTTTGCCTCTGTAAATAATGACTTGTTTCTCATCCTTTGTGATCGCGGAGCATGAGCACAGTAATGCTTGTACATAGAAAGATGTTTATTCAGTTGAACGGAGGAATGACGGTAGAGCTAGTGACTGATATCCTTTCTTCTCTCTGGGTTTCTGTTGTGGTTTCGACTGGTTTGCTCTCTGGTGGTTTCATCCGACTCTTGTCAGGAGTGGCTCAAAAATGAAGGTCTCAGTTTGTGGAAGGTTCACCAAGTTTTACCTGACTCTAAAACTTGAGCTTTATTGTGGTGATTTATTCTACTGTAGCTGAAATGTGTGTGGTTTACTGAACTTGTTTGTTAATGGAAGCATTTACTTGTTTGTGAGCGTATGAATCATACTCGACAATAAATGTGAAAACCGAAAGCAAACCGATAATGTCTGTCTTGGATTTAAATAGCACGGTTCCACTTCTGTGAATTTCATCTGGAAAAGTAACATCTGAACTCATGGACTTCGACTATTGTTAACCAAATAATACAAAGGATGGGGAATAAACACATTTTGCTTAAAAACACTATCAGAAAAAGAAATGTTGTCAATTTAGTGACAAAACACAAATTGTAAAAAGTTTGTTTTTACAAGTTTTAAATAGTAAATGTGTTTGCTGACCCTTCAGAACCATTTGGTTGCTAAAGGTCTTAAAACTCTTAATAGTCTTTAAAAAGTCTTACGTTTCTGGCGACAAATCATTGCGATAGATTACAAGCTTTGTTGATGCAAAGTCTATGTAGACAATTAATCTATTCTTTAAAATTATAATATTTTATCTAAATATGTACATTTTGCAGACCTGTAGAAGAATCTGTTTATAATTCTTTACAACCAGACATTGAATTTTCTCTAAAAGTGATGTTATTCTGCGCGCCCAGGAAATGAAGGGAAATATGTCCTTTACTATAATCTTACAATTGTTAAAAGAATTTAAACTTTATGGGGTCTGAACATTCTTGCAAACCTGCCCTGTTCGGTGGGTTAATTTCCTTACACAGATAGGTCAGATGGTTTTGTGGATCTCAGAAACCATAGAATACATTTGCATTTATGACTCTTATATACAATCCCTTCATTTGGTTATACTTTGCTGAACTACTTGATGTTTTGTGTCGCAGTAGCTGAGAGTTGACTTGAAAGCTTCAAAACTTGAACACCAGAATACCTTTAGTTTTTTTGTGTGTTAGAATAATGCAGAATCTAGATCGAATAATAAATATTCTGTAGCATTTCTTTTCCCCCTCTCCACCTATTCCTTTCTTTCATTAGCAGTGCTTGATTTAGCCATCATGTTTAAGCTAAATAAAGCAGCATTTTCTGTTAAATCTTAAATCTAGCTTTCAGTCTTCTAGCTTCCACTAGAATCACTATTCAATAACATTTCTCCTGTTCCCCTTCCTACTCTCCCATTCCTCTCTTTCATTAGCAGTGATTGATTTAGCCATCATGTTTAAGCTAAATAAAGCAGCATTTTCTGTTAAATCTTAAATCTAGCTTTCAGAGTGTTCTAACTTGAACTACAATTATTATTCAACATTTCTCATGGTCCCCTTCCTCTCTTTCATAAGCAAAGCTTGGTTTAGCTGACTTATGTTTACGCTAAATAAGGCAGTGTTTTCTGTTAAATCTTCTTACATTATTAACCCGGGGAGGGGGGGTGGTTAATAATTTTGGCTTCAACTATATACAAATCCCAAGGTTGTGTATCATTTCCTGGTTTTATGAAATCACAGACCATGAACCCTTAAAAAGCGACAACTCAAAGAACAAAAACAATGACAGAGTAATATCATATTGCATGTATTGTATAAAATTCTTTAAAATACAGTTAGATAATTAAGTACTTGAGTCAACAAAGCCAAAAGTGCAGAGGTACATAAATAAAAAACAACCCCTTCAAATAATATAGGAAACCAACCCATACGTGGTGAGCTCTGTGGGGCATCTTTGCAGAGCTACCACTCAAGTTCACATAATGGCCCACTCCATTTACCTCACACTGACCTGCATCCTGATCCGGTCAAAGGTTAAAGTTCAAGAGTTGAGAAACATGACCCTCAATCATTCCATTACTAAAGATGCTCACCAATACGAACTCTTTTGTTCACTATGATTCCGATGAATCATTGGGAGATACAAGACTCACTCCCAGACTGGGGCAGGGTGAAGTTAAGGGCATGTGGTCTGCGGCACAGGCCACGGAGCCTCATAAAGCTATTAGCATGAAAATAGACACAGAGCACAGAGGTGAAGCCATGAGAGCAGGAGAAAACAGCTTTCCTTGTTCTTTTCTTTCATCTCCTGCTCCGTCTAACCGTATATGATAACAGAAATCACAGATATCAACACAGAGTTCCAAATACTTTCACAAGCTGCACTAGCGATGCACGACATTGAAGCTCTAAGGCCTGCTTGGCAAACATAGAAAGGAGGATTGATACAGACTGGCTTACAAAGAAGATTCTCCCACATTTACAGAAGGATCGACTACAGTCGGAGTGAAAGGTAACACTGCAATAGTCGCTAAGAGCACAGATGAGATGAGTGTGAAAAAGGCACTAAGACTAGCCCTAGAGGATAAAAGCCATACATTCATGACACGGGGGCTTCCTTTGCTGATCAAAAATACCTTGGAAAAACATTGGTACAAAAATAAAATATAAAACTTGTAACCCTCGAAGCATCAGTGCGTTATGGCTACACAGACACGTTTCCTTTTGTTCTGGCAGATTCAAATATGAAATTCTGGCCCCGTTGGAAAGAAAACGCTCAGTCCCGATTCACGGAGAGGGAAGTGTTGTAGTGTCAGATTGCAGTCGAAAAGCCACTCTTCCTCCTCGAAAATACTGAATGTTTTGCTCCGCTTCCACAAACACGTGGAAAAAAAGCCATCAGTCCCCCTGCTCTTGGACGGGCTGGAGCTGCTGTCATGTGCTGGTGGCCTCCAGGTAGCTCTGTAGTTTCCGGACGGTTGACTCATCCAATGAGAAAAGGTCAAAGTCAAAAGTTGTGTTGGTGACATTAAAGTGTCCCGTCTCCTCGATGAGGTTCACGATCTGGAATCAGGAATTCATGTAAGAAAGACAAGCCTGAATCGTTTTAGAACTTGCCGTGAATTCAAACACGCACCTGTTGGAGAACGTTCCGCTCTCTTAAAGCCATTAGTCTGCGATGAAGGTCCACCAGCTCTTCAGTGTACGCCTGAACCCAAACATACGATGAAAACACTATCGCACATATATTTCATTGTGGTCTGAAAAGCGGATGTGGCAAAATAGCTCTATAGCGCCACTTAACACATTTCAGCTTATCATGCACTGACAGTTTGTCGTAGGCGAATGAAATTCGGCACACGCGTGTTGGGTACCAAGATTTAAATATAAGTAATAAGGATCACCTTCACAAAATTGACAGGAAGTTGGCTATTTTGCAAAAAACCTATTGTGCTTGTATTATACTTTACAAACTTCCCGAACAGATTTTATCCGTTGAGCTTCAAACTCCATGAGTTATCTTAGGGCATAAGGGACGTTAAATTGTGAATTTGTTAAACTATAGGACAGCCGTCGAAAGACGATGGCGCCGGAGGTGCGAGAGCCCTTTGATTGCTGCTGGTCTCTGAAAACTATAAAATTCATTTTGTTTCATTGCTACAATAACAATAATATTAATACGGTAGTATATCTTTTTTTATCATACACAACATTGCCAAGCATTCACCCTTCTGTCTTTAAAATTTGAGAGAGACATCTTGTTCTTCATCCACAAGGTTTATTCTGCCTCTGTTCTTCCGGGAATGATTGTTTCAGAAAGTTTAATGGGATTTTTTGGACCATTCTTCAAGAAACTAATTTAACAGTTCAGACTTCAAATTTTACATAAATTTGGAGGCTTGCAGGTCCCTGCTTTTCTTGTAAAAAATGTAAATATTTGTTTGTTTTGTCGCAGTTTTGGACACAAGTTTTTAAAAACTGAACATCAATCTCAAAGTTCTGAGTCATAGTTACAATTCTGAGAAATTAATTCCCTGATAAAATAATTCTGTGATATACAGTCACAATTCTAAGATATAAGTCACAATTTTAAGGTCAATTTTTTTGAAATTCTGCAATTCTGAGTTAAAAAAAATCTTTACAGAGTTATGATCAAATACAAGTCACAATACGAGACAATTATATATATATATTTTACCATTTTAAGATGTAGTTGAAATTCTGAGATATAAAATTGACAAGATATACCGTATTTTTCGCTGTATAAGACACTTTTTAGTTGGTGCGTCTTATACGGCGAATGCAGAGCGCCGCGGAGCGGAGGGCGGTCACGGCCATAAGAGAGGCGTAAGAGAGGCTGCGGCTTCAGCCTAGCTCCTGTTATGGTAACAAATATACCTTCTCAATTGATAATAAACACTCGAGACCGTTTGAGAGAGAACACAGCAAATGCAGCTATTTATTGTAAAGATTTAGCAGTCTCAACACATTTCCTTCACACGTGTTATCCGCATTGGAAGAAGAACCTCGAGCCTCCTCAAGGGGCAGGACTGAAGTATGACGTGTGCTCTTAAAAGTTTCTCAAATGACATTTCTCTAAATGACCACTAGATGGTAGTATTATATAGGAAAATTAGCGCGTAGGACTCCGTGAAGGAGGACATTGTTATAAAATCATTTAAGAAGTGTGGCATTAGTAATGCCTTGGATGGTACAGAACACAACATCTTATTTGACACCAGTGAGGAAGAAAGTGATGATCATGACTGCGTGGATCTGTCCTTCCTCATTTCTGATAGCAGTGATGAAGAGGAATTATTGGGGTTCGAATAAAAACATAACAGCCTTTTTTTTGTTACTTTTACTTTACTGACTGTTCATGTTTGGCATATAATTGTTCTTAACTTTTACACAGTTGATATAAAATATTTCACTACAGTATTTGGTTCAGAATCTTTTTTTTGTAGATCTTCCTCATTTAAAATTGAGGTGCGTCTTATACGGCGAAAAATACGAGATAAAATACGAGAAAATTATGAGATAAAACATACATCTGACCATATATTTTTGTATGCGACATCCAGATGTCACAATATTCCTGTTTTATTCCATTTGCCATAAGTAAAAAGAACCATTTCCTGTTCATGAAACAGAAATAAGATGTGGATGTGTAAAGTGTAAAAGAAAAAGTTTGATTTACCCTTCCTACCTTGTCGTATCCCTTCTTCAAGACCTTCTCCTGACGTAAACAAGGGTCAGGGCTCTTTCTGCCTGACACCTGTACAGCACACAGAGACAAAAGTTGTAAAAATGTTAAGTTTATGGCCCAAACAAGAAGTTTCAGAGAGTTAAGACAAAATTATAATGCAGAAGCTCAGATTGCACCGCACCAAAATCAAGTACACACAAACATTCTCGAGTGTCACTCCACCTTGTTATTAGTGGAGGTGTGTTTAGGGGGCTGAGGTGGAGGGTCTCGACTGGGTCGCTGCGGACCATCGCTGCAGTCACTCTCGCAGTCTAAACTCAGCCTAGAGGAGAGTGAACAATGAAAATTAGAAAAGCATGTCACCTTTCCCCGATAAAAACGTGTCAATATCGTGGAGAAGGATCAAAGATTTGGTCGCTATAGTGACACAGCACCGTGCAAAAGTTTAAGGCACTTGAAAAATTAAACAAAGAATGCTTTCAGAAATAATTAAAAGGGTTGAAATGCAATGAACAAAAAAAACATTGATGAAATTGTGCCAAACACAGAATGATGTTGAGAGGTGGTCAATCCCTCACGTTGAATATTGGTTTGGAGTCATTGTCCTGCTGCATATTAAATTTAGGGCCAATCGTTAAGGTATTGCATGATGGATAAGTATCTATTTGTATTAATTCCTGCTTTCTAGCCCTCTGACAATCAAACTGCCTGAAGCTACAACCAAAATGTTACATTTTTACTAATCGGTCAAAAGCACCTGCTGCCATTTTTCTCCACCCAGTTCCTATGCATACTTAAATCACTTTGCGTTTGATATTGGCTGCAACTCTTTTGGCTAGACAGAAACCTTGAAAGCGGAGGTTGACTGGCCCCCACCCAGTTTTAAGTCTCCTACATTGCTGTTTCTGTTTCCGTTCGTGACTGTGTTTCAACACGTGTGCATGTGATTGTTAGCAACTGTTTGGTATAATCTGTGGACCCTCAGATTTGAGGTCGTAAGGGCAAAAAATGTATTTGATTGAGATTTTTCTTTTGTTCGCTCACTTTAATTATATTTCTGAAAACAAAATCCAGTTCTGTAATTCAGCTCATATGTCTAGTGGCGCTTAGCAGCTCTTGAACGAGATCAAATATAGAGAGTGGTGTGTGAAGTCAAGTGTTTACTCTGAGCAAACAATTCTGCCCTCCACCTCCGCTAACATTGATTACAGGAACTTCAAGCATCTGAAAGAGCTACTTAAGCAAACAGAACCAGGGAGGAGGGAGAATGACCTGGAGTCTCGGTTGGTCAGGTTGTTCTTGACTGGCGTCTCTTCGTCTGAGCTACTGTCGTCATCATCTGAAACCTCAGACTGCAGGTCCTCCACCATGGACCGCAGTGGTCCTAAGAAACAAAAGGTCACAGGGATCTTTAACTTAAACACAAATATTAGAATCAAACAATCCTCGCAGCCTTTCACTCTTCCTCGTGGAAATGAACCAAAGCAGTAGACAGTGCAGCTTTTAGTTAAAGTGCAATAGGGAAATCTATTTATGGATTCGGGAGTAGTATCAGGGCACTCCTTGTACTCCATACCTTGGCCTTGTTTCTGCTTGGGCTCAAAGTCTGAGTCGGAGCTGGACTCGGAGCTGGAGCTGGAGTTCGATGGACTGGATGCTGCTGACTGCTGTAAGACAGAAAACACCACACAGTTTGTAAATTAACAGTTTGTATTTACTTCACTTTCTTTGGGAAATAGAGTACCGAGCAAACATTTTAGGCGTGTGTGAAAAATGTAAACAAACAATGCTTTCAGAAATAATGATTGTTTATTTTTGTACATTTAACAAAGTACGCAAACTAATATTTGGTGTATGATCAGCCATTTATACCAAACCAATGCTAATATTTTTCAATTTCAGTTGTAGGTTGAAATCCAGCTGTGAACTGAAACAGAAACAGCTGTGTAGGAGGCTTAGAGTGGATAACGAATGTTCTTAATACTGGAATTTCAACTTCAATTTCATCTGAAGAATCTGTAGACAAAGTGTTTGGCCGAGGAGACCTCTGCAACAAGTCGTCAAGCTAATTACACCTCAAAAAGCAAGATGCCCAGCAGTGCCCTCCGCTTAGAACTTGCAGAAACCAGTGGAATTCAGGAAAATCCACCAACTCTTTGGAGACCTCTGGCCAGAAGTGGTTACAGCAAAAAAAAAAGGCAGAATTTCTGACGTAGCCCAGACAACAAGGAGCCGAGGATGATAAAAATAGCAGCAGGTGCTACAGACTGACATTTTGAAAACATCTGACAGTTTGTTTTATGTGAAAGGTTAAGGAACAGCAGGCAAAGTTAAGCATGGTGGAGGTCACTTTTAAGTTTGGGGCTGCGTTTCAGCATGTTGGAAGCATAGACGAAAGCATCCTCTGAAGATCTACCAAACTACCCGTTGAGTTCCTTCAAAAAGAAACCGTGTGTACGGGTTCCTTGAGGAATTGCTGATGTTTTGACGCAAATATGAATCTGAAATTTTGAAAGCATTTTTCACAAATGCCTTTAAACTTTTGCACAATATTTATAGTAATATAAAACACTCACTATAAAGTATAAGCGACATACAGAATTCATTTATTATTATTTGTTACATCTTTCCAGTTTAATGTTAAGAACTTTGTTTCCAGACTAAAAATGCAAACAGAGCCTGACCTCAGATTTGGAAGAGGCCTCATCCTCAGAGTTGGATTCTTCAGATTCTGGAGGCTTCTTTGGCTCCTTGGCTTCCTGGGCCTCTGACTTGCCCTTGGCCCAGCGGCCCTTTTCTTTCGAGCTCTTCTTCTCCCCATATCCCGATGAGGCGGTGGAGGAAGAGGCCGTGCGGGGGGAGGTGCCACTGAACCCCCCACTGCCTTTCGACCCCTCTGAACTCCCCTTCTTTGGCTTTTTGACACTGGGTTTGGGTGACTCAGCACTGGAAGCTCGTTTACTGGCTGTTTTTCCCTCGGCCGCTCCTCCACCACCTCCCACTCCTCCTCCTTTCGGGGACATGCTCTCCATTTTGGACTCCTTCAGTGTCAACTTGGGCTCTTTGAAAGCGGCTTTGGGCACGACTTTGTTATCGTCTTTCAATTTGAGCTTGGATGACGAGGATGAAGACGAAGGCTCACGGCTACTTTTGCTGCTGCTCTCCCGCTCTGTTTCCCCTTTGGACGGTGCCTTGCTTTCAGAGTCTTTTCGAGGCCGCTCCCTGTGCTCCTTGGCTATTTTGTGGGGTTTAGAAACTTTGCTTCCTTCTTTACTGGGCTCCTACAAGAAATAAACTCTTAATTTCAAAACACAGCATCCAGACTTTACTTTAATTCAGCCAACATCAAAAAATTTACAAATCAGGGCTGCAACAACTAATCAACATTATTAATTAGAAGCTATGTGCTCTATGCAAAAAAATAAGTGAACATTATCTACGCTACGTTTCTATTGTTGGCCTGATTTGGTTGCTAGGGTAAATAGTTTAGTTGCTATGGTGGAGTCAGTGACAATATGTTGCCCACGTTTATATGAGTTAAAAACCAACCCCCATGTCTCTATTATTTACAAAAGCTGAGAAATATTTCAGAAATTTTGGTTGCTAGGGCAAATAGGTTGGTTGCTAGGGAGTTGTTAGTGATGTAATAAAAATTATTTGTTAATATGATTAAAAAAACAAAAAAATAAGTGTACATTATCTACATTCCATTTCTATTGTTGGGCTGACTTGGTTGCTAGGGTAAATAGTTTAGTTGCTATGGTGGAGTCAGTGACAATATGTTGCCCACGTTTATATGAGTTAAAAACAACCCCATGTCTCAATTATTTACCAAAGCTGAGAAATATTTCAGAAATTTTGGTTGCTAGGGCAAATAGGTTGGTTGCTAGGGAGTTGTTAGTGATGTAATAAAAAATTATTTGTTAATATGATTAAAAAAAACAAAAAATAAGTGCACATTATCTACATTCCATTTCTATTGTTGGGCTGACTTGGTTGCTAGGGTAAATAGTTTAGTTGCTATGGTGGAGTCAGTGACAATATGTTGCCCACGTTAATATGAGTAAAAAACAACCCCATGTCTCAATTATTTACCAAAGCTGAGAAATATGTCAGAAATTTTGGTTGCTAGGGCAAATAGGTTGGTTGCTAGGGAGTTGTTAGTGATGTAATAAAAAATTATTTGTTAATATGATTAAAAAAAACAAAAAAATAAGTGTACATTATCTACATTCCATTTCTATTGTTGGGCTGACTTGGTTGCTAGGGTAAATAGTTTAGTTGCTATGGTGGAGTCAGTGACAATATGTTGCCCACGTTTATATGAGTTAAAAACAACCCCATGTCTCAATTATTTACCAAAGCTGAGAAATATTTCAGAAATTTTGGTTGCTAGGGCAAATAGGTTGGTTGCTAGGGAGTTGTTAGTGATGTAATAAAAAATTATTTGTTAATATGATTAAAAAAACAAAAAAATAAGTGCACATTATCTACATTCCATTTCTATTGTTGGGCTGACTTGGTTGCTAGGGTAAATAGTTTAGTTGCTATGGTGGAGTCAGTGACAATATGTTGCCCACGTTAATATGAGTAAAAAACAACCCCATGTCTCAATTATTTACCAAAGCTGAGAAATATTTCAGAAATTTTGGTTGCTAGGGCAAATAGGTTGGTTGCTAGGGAGTTGTTAGTGATGTAATAAAAAATTATTTGTTAATATGATTAAAAAAACAAAAAAATAAGTGCACATTATCTACATTCCATTTATATTGTTGGGCTGACTTGGTTGCTAGGGTAAATAGTTTAGTTGCTATGGTGGAGTCAGTGACAATATGTTGCCCACGTTTATATGAGTTAAAAACAACCCCATGTCTCAATTATTTACCAAAGCTGAGAAATATGTCAGAAATTTTGGTTGCTAGAGAGTTGCTAGTGATGTAATAAAAAAAAAATTGTCAAAATGATGAACATAAACAAACCCAAACGTTTGTGTTACGCTTTCCCATTGATTTCAATTAAAACTATTCCAGCAATTTCCCAAAACTCCTTCAGTGGTACCAGTCTGACAATATATAGGAACTTTAGTTAGACCACTTTGGATGTCTTGCCAAGGTTTGGTGGCTGTAGCTGAAATGGTCTTGAAGGAGATGCTTTTCAATTTTTTGTCCGAAACAAAAAAGAATAACAATTTGTTGGTTTTTACCAATTTTTACAACACAACATAATTGCCATAAATTATTTCGCCAAGTTTTTGCTTGATGGGGTGGGGGGGACTTTCATTCCTTTAAGAAATATAATTTAGCAAAATCTTCACATCTTATTGTACATATAATTTACATGGACATGGTATCATTATGGTCTTAACCTGATATTTTAGCTCCACGCAATTTTGAAACTAATAAGACAACTGTTCTTATTAATACAAAATGTTTTGCTAACGTTTTCCATTGAATTTTGACCATTTCTACCCCCCATATAATTGCACGTAAATGAGCAAAAAAGGGCATTTGTTAAATGTTTCTCGTTGTATAAAACCACAAATGTCTTAAAACATTCTGCACATCCTCATTTATATCATTTCATATGAGTAAAACGGTGAGAAAACAGCATTAAATCCAGTCTTAACCCATGGCTGACCTTCACACAGGTTCTTCTCTGTATAAATGAGGCTGTGCTGAGATTAGGACAGTGAAGGATAATGAAGCTGGAAGAAATCCAGTCCTCAATGATCACAGTACACCAGCAGCGACTGACCCTCTGTACCGCGCTAATGAAACCGTCTGCGGAGCACGGACTGACCCGGACAAAGAGCCAGCGCACGCATGTGTGAGGAAGCGTGTCATTTATCGAGACCGGACATGAGCCAGTTAATGGACTCTTAATTCCTACAGCAGTGATCTGATCTGATGCAGCAGGAAGCTGAAAACCTTTGAAACTCTCTGGTTCAGTGCATTCGGGACGTTATCATTTGTCTTATCATCAAATGAACAATCTTTTCTCCTCAACAAGTTTCCTTTTATCTAGGAGGAAAAAAACTTAATTTAGTGACACTCAGCTTTAAAAAAAAGACTTTTTAAACTTCATTATATAGATCTCACGGCATCATGAAAAGAAAATTTACTGAAAAGCAAATTAATCTATAGAATAAGTGTCTCAAACATACTTTGAGAGCAAAAACACATTTTTCGTAAAATGTTCCTCCTATGCTTCAACTGTTTATAAAAGGAGCGTTTATAAAATAGTAGTTAATTAAAATACAAAATGTTCTTTCGTGGTGTATTTATATATATGGCAAAGCACTGTGTAGTGATTTATTTTTACTTATACATTAAGCAATTAGAAGGTAAATTATGACGTAAAAATTAACTAAAACAATTTAAATAGAGCGCAAACAAATTTTAGCTGTAACTTTATTAAAATTCACAACCTTTATTAAAACACCACAACCTTTATTTATTATTTATTGTTAACTATTTCTGCTTTTTTGCACACTTCATCACTATTACACCCCTGTTTACAGTTTAGATTATTTTAGGTTACTAGTCGGTGTTATCTTTTTTTTGTTGAGTATCTTGTCTGTTTTTTGCACTGTATTGTTCTGCACACGATGCAGTTCTGTATATTAGGTAACTAAGTTAGTCCTTAGTTCTCTGTCGTGTTGTATGTTGTTTTATGTAGCACCAGGGGTTTTGGAGAAACGTTGTTTCATTTCACTGCATCAGCTTATATGGTTGAAATGACTTGACTTGACATTTTTAGGAAAAAAAAAACTTTCTTGTTTAATTTTTTATTTAATACAAAAATAAAATCAATACCTTATAGAATAGCAATTATGATCCTTTAATTAGTTTAAATACTTTTAAGGGTCTTCATTTGTACTAAAATGTATTTATCGAATTGTAATTCTTTAATTTCTCCCACCAGAAATGTGACGAAATAAACATTTAACTTTTTTTTTTCTCTAAATGGTCGCTTTTAAAAAAAAAATGGTCGCCTTATGTTGGCTTGTAAATAGAGACATGAAGTTAATTTATATTATTTATCAAACTCCACCCATTTAGTTCTAAAATGCTGCTTGTTTTCAGCTTTAACAGATTTCCCATGTGTCGTCGGAATTCTTGACCCCTGAGGCAAAAGATTGTTTTTAAGGATTTTTCGAACCTTTGATCCTTGTGACGTCTTGCTCTTCTTGGGGTCTGAAAAGGCGGACAGTGGGATTGTGGGAAGCATTGGATAGTCTGGGCTGGGTCTCGGGACAACTTCGGATCCTTCTGGAACCACCATGATCTGGAATATGCACAAAGAGCATGTGATTAAAGGACCCCGAGCAAGATTCCTTACCATTTAAAATAACAGAAATAGATTTGATGAGAGCGACGGGAAGCATTTACTCCTCCAGCCTTGACCAGCTTTCGACGGAAGTCCCGGGTTGGATTATTGAAGGTGAGTTTCTCACAGCGCAGGTGATTGACAGGAGGGTTGCCCTCCAGGTTGAGGAACAGGTCGTAGTTAAAAAGCACCTTCTTTGGTTCCTCCTGTAAAGAAAATGTTTATGATTAAATCATCTTGCAATGAAAAGCTAAAGAAAAAAAAGCCAATTCAGTAAATTATTGTTTTTATTCAACATTAGAACACAAACTTTTTTTTGTTTTTCTTTCTTGTCACCAGTTGAAAAACTTTATCCAATGACGATCAACAAGTAGTAACGTCCAATTGGAGCCTATACAAGTATAATCAGAAACCTATGTGTATATAGTTTTAGACGCATTAAATACAGTCTGTGGATAAAATCTCTTTATTCCCATTGTCTGTTTTACTTCATTCTGTTTTCCTTCAACACAGTTTAAAAGCATTTGTCTATTAAACATTAAAGAACTTCCAAAAGCCTTCCAACCAGAAGAAGTTTCAGGCAGCTATGTTTGAAGAATTAGGATTAAAACGAAGCAAACAAACATTCCCATTTGATCTCTGCAAGCATAAAAAGACAGACAAGACACAACATAAATGCATTCACATCACAATCCTGTGAGTCAGCGTTTGGGCTGGAAAACTACAGTGTAATTATTTCCCATTATTTCCACGCGGCTAACCATTCTACTCCGTGCACTTTTCACCGCCTACTTGATGGAAGTTGACTATCGACGAGACAGAGGAGGTGAGGCTGATACTCTGATGAGCCACAGTGGGGAGCGTGCCAATGAAATGTGGCTGAAAAAAAAAAAAAAACAGGACGGTAGCAGGAAGAGACTCTGAGCACTCGCCTTGTTCTTGAAGTAGACCTCAATGGGCATCAGAAAACCAGCATAACCCGACTCCTCCACCTTGTATGGGGGCTCCTTACACACTAGAATACAAGATGCTTCACTTAAAAACATAAAAGTCGAAGGTTTGTAAGTGACGAATGTGAAAAGTCAATCTGTTTCGCAAAGAATTTTGAACACTGAGGCAAAATATTCTTGGGACCTTTGAATCTGAGGATGCCCTCCCGCACTTGGTTTTCACAGTTGTTGCTTCAAAGAATGGAAGATAATTAGAAACGTTACCTCTCTTAGGCTTAGGAAAGCTGTCGTGAAGCCGGAAGACAACTTTATCCACAAAGTGCTGGATGTCACTGTTCTCTGGGCCTCGCACGAACACCATCCAGTCGTGGGTGAAGCCCTCAGACGTGGCCTTCTTCCTCAGCTGAGCTCTGTGTCCCAGCTCAAGCTTTACCTGAACTGTGCACTGCAAACACACAGAGCAATTGCAAAAGACCATCACTTTCAAATTTTTATACAAATAATCACCAGCCACTTCCAGATTGGTATATTTGTGATGTCACAAATCATTGGACCACACCCAGTACTCTTGAAAGCGACTATTCTGTCTGCAAAGCAATTATGTTGTGCTGCTGTTGGGTGCACATTATAGGTCTTGTTTACTCTCAGTAAACTTACTGAAGACACAGCTGCTAACTTCTGCAAGATGGGGGGAGGGGATCAGCAGGACCTCAGGATTATTAAGAGGGTCACATTTACAAAAGAAGTAATCTGTACTACGATGTTTTGACGAGGTACAACTTAGATAAACATTTTATTCAGAGTTTCTTTTTTTTACCCCATCCATACCGCGTTCCCCTTGAGGTCAATTGACTTTTCAATGAAAGGGAAGGGCTCGTTCCTAAGGATGGCTCAAACCAAAACAAAGCACCAGAATGGTCATCAACATGACCAAAGAGACCTATAAGTGTAAGTAATTGTCATTTATAAAAGCTTTAAAATTACGAAAACTATTGTTATGTGGTTTTTTTACCCTTTACATGGGTCACTAAAACAAATTTGAAACCACAACCCAAAAATAAGCCAGTTTTAGATCAAATTTACTATTATTAGCCTAAAACGTTCAGGGTCCACAAGCCTTGATATGACAGCAGAAAATTGAGTTCCAGATGTGTCATGATTCAATCACTGGCCCAAAGATGATACATCCGCCTTTTGTACGATGGTGAGGAAGAAGTGGAATACGAGGATTTGTAAAAATTAAAAGCACATTTTACTGATGTGATTGACAATAACAATAGATCCCAATAAGACATTGAGGCACTACCTTTGGACAAAAACACCAATCATTCACATACTTGACCGCTTGAAATGGCCATCGAGGGAATTCCTTGTAGCACAGAAAGGAAAAACCACTGCCCTACTACATTCTCTGGTGCTGAAAAATGACTTGCCTATAAGTGAATAAAGAGAATCCTGAACAAGATGGAGATGAGCTTCTCTGACAGCTTCAACACACAGCGACAATCTTACTGGGCGCCGTCTGGCTTGTTCAGGCTGTCACTATAATGCCCTTTAACTCCCTGCGTTGGCCGACACTCCAGTTTCTCCGATGCCAAAGCCCACCACTGAGGCTGGACGCGGCCAGGCATCAAAATTACCCCTACAAGTACATCCCTCTCTCCCTCATGCACCAACAGCAGCCATGTTACATTTATAGACAGACACTGAGACAAAAGACCAACCCCAAGAACACCACTCAGTTTGTTTGTTTTCCTTTCAAGAATGTACGATTTGTAATTTCAACACAAAGCTTCCTACATAAAAGCTGTTCCTGACCACCCAAAATTAAGATGAGACGGGACAGACGGGAGACGTACACAAGAGATTCACCACATGACCAGGCTAATCCCGGAGAATGGGGAACAGATCAAAAGACCTTTTTGAAAAGGAGTAGATTAAACAAACATCACTGGCTCTTGGTTTCCAAAGGCACTCTCGTCAACGTCACTTTTGTTAGAATTCATGAAGTAGAATAAGAAAGAAGCAAAGAGGATTTCACTCAGGTCACTGCCATGATACAGATCATCAGTCAAGCAAAGTAAAAATACAAGCTGGTCACGTGGAAGCCACCAGATGAACAACAAACAAGTCTCAGAAGACTTGGTGCAATCCTGCGGTTAATGAGGGAGCATGGAAAGAATTCATTGGTACATCCAATATTACACGTGAAATATCCATTAAATTATGAGAGAAGATGCTTTTCTGGAAAATGAAAAAAAAAACTTCAAATATTCTTAACAGAATCGTATTGTTCTGACATCACCAAGCCTTTGTAATTACATATTATGGAAAATGTAACGTATAAATTGTAGCAGTCGTTTTTATTCACTGGTAACTTTCATGCCACCAATGACCTCACAAAAACAGAAGAAACAAGAAAATAGAAGACACACAAAAAAGAATAACAAATACACATCAAAGCAAAGACACCTGCCTGAACAGGAAGGTCTTTAACCTAGAAAAACTTGCACATCACAGCTGTTATGGGTCTCTTGTTGTAGACACTTGCTTGGTAACGGTTTGGGTTCCATACCTTTTATCGATACTTTTCTTTGTACCCATTTGGATCAAGGGTTTTTTCACACCCCTGGCTCTTAAACTTGGTCAGGACCAAAAAGAGCAAATGATACATTGCTACCATTTTAGTCCTAGTTCAGACTACTCTTTTCCGCACTAGTTGAAATGAGTCAAGTGACATCTTACGGGCCACTCATTGGTCACGCGTTTCCTCCACTGCTTTTTGATTGCTGCAGATGGAAGTAAACCCCTGAAAACGTCAAACGTTGCCTTTTGATTTTGACCCTCGACATCTTTTACAATATCATTTTAGTTAATCGTTTAAAATGAAAGTGATAAAACGCTGCTTTGTAATCAAATGCACGCCGTCCCAAAATGCTGCGCACAAGCAAGTACAGCGGTATTCTTCGTTCAAAAAGCATTATTTTGTCATCAACATTTGCTTTTGAGTCAGATCTGTTATAAGATTGGATAATGACTCTAGAGTTTGTTTGGAAGCACACCGAGATCGCTTTTTTTAAGTCAGATCTAGAGTTTGGTTGCTGCCTTTTCCCCTGCCCAAACAAACTGTACTAAAAAGCAAAGTAAACTCTAGTTGAATCACACGAAACAAGTCAGGTGTGAAAGTTAATGGACAGAACTGCATGCCTTGAAAGCTTTATAACATCATAAACCACAACACATACACCTCCATCATTCTGTGTTGTGTGTAGGCTTGCACATCTTGCATATCAAACTTTGTATTTGGTTTCAACAGAAGTATTGAAAAATCTTCCTTGGTTATTAATCATTCTCATTACCTCAATTTTATGTTTCTGAGGTTCTTCCAGCTACACAGTGTGTAGTGGGTGAATTAGTTCGTTTTTTTCAGGGTCCCTGTCGTGCTTGGGATGTGTAACATGCGTGAAGCCGGCAAAAGAACCTTGGTCTTGCGATACTTGATCAATGACACCACAACTCGCTAATCTAGAAATTAAATTCGAGAGGCTAATACCCGAGAAGCCGTATCGCTCATGTTCAAAGTTTATGGTAAACAACTCTAGTTGTTCATGCTCAAAGCATTTAGTTTTCTTCGTTTGGAGTTGTGCACCAAGTGGATCTCAGAGCTGATCCTGAACGTTGGGGCAAACACAAAGGAAAACCGTGGCATTTGTGTGCTTTGCAATTTGGATGCTGCAACAAGGTCAAATTAAACCGTACCGGGACACTTAATGTACTAAAAAGGAAGAACTTGATTGGACGGACAACAAAACATCACAGTAACAGTGTTGTTTATCGAAACAAGCTTTGAAAAATGGCCCAAAACAAAGGGTCTAATCTACTTTAATCCTTTATTGCATTTGACCGCAAACAGCATAACTCTGAAGCAGCACTTAATTTAAATATTACCTTAAAAACAATTAAAATCTGGTGTGAAAGCACCATCAGATATGGACACAAAATGCCATATAGTGTCTTGAAAGTAGCCTTTAAAACTGGGAACAAACCTTTAATAAAATAGTTTTAATGCAATTAAAACATGCAATGAGCTCACGCTTTGAACTCTCCAATCCAGTTGGTCGTATCGTGTCAGGTGATGTGTCATCAGAGGTCAAAGTTCAGTCTAGCTTAACTATCTGCCAGAGCTTTAACCATCAACTACTCAGAAAGACTTGAGTCTCCAGTATGGGAATTACACATGCCTTTCAATAGAAGTGATTGGAGACATTCGTGTAGTGTGACCGAGAGTAGCCCACCCTTCACTGTGAACATGGCTTGGATTGGTTGAATAAAATCAGTTGGCAGGGTGGGCGAGAAATTAAATCAACAAAGCCCACAAATAATCTGACGTTTCCTCAGCAATTCAATACACTGTAAATAAAGGCCAAATTGAATGACAAATATTGAAAGAGTTTAGCAGAATGTTTATTGGGTCAGGTTTGGAGAATATTTGATAATCTGTACACAATGGTGAATGGTAGGAGTTTTGCACCATCAAATGAGCTGTAAATAAAGGCCGTCCTCTCCTGTGCTACACAAAGTCCTGTGCATTAATCATGTAGGTGGAAATCATAAAAGCTTGACTATTTTAAGCGCACAAACACCAGAATGCAAAATAGAATGTTAAAGATGCAGACCCTAAGAATTAATAAACAAAGTGTCAAACTTGTCAAGAGATTCTTCATTTGAATAAATATTTTATTTGAATTCCTAAATGATTCTCAAGTTAAATATTATAAATTTAAAAAAGCCAAATATTTATCGCCATAGCCACAGCTGCATACTATTACTTCTAAAATGACCACTTAAATATTTTAACTTGAAAATGCATAAAAAGTGCTACAGGGCTAATTTTGGATAAACAATGCCAAGTCAATGCAAGTTGGTTTCAAACCAGGAAATACTTTTTCAGTAAGGACACGACTCTTCACTATGGACCATTTTCTGTACTTTGCAGGTGGGGTTGTCATGTCGCCACGATCTGTACAATGTCGTCACTACTTTGTTTACAAAGACCAAGTACAATGCTAATGACTTACAGCATCTACAGGATTACATTAGTTTCCAGCTTGATCACCAAACAAAGTGTTTTTGCGAACTCAATGCTGAATACTTTATACTGATTTTTTTTTTATTATTCCTTGAAGGGACTTCCACCTTTTGATGTGGTAGAGTCTTTACATTGTTTTTTGAGTGATATACAGAGAGTTTTCTTTAATATATTGATGTATTGATATACAGTGTGAGAGAGAAAAAATGCAGTTTAAGAAAATGGACACGGCTGCTCATGCAAATGGGTATGAAAAAGATCCCTGCTAAAGGGTACACACTGTTGGAAAAGCCCCCTAAAAATATGCAGAGTCGAGAGTCTAATGTGAACAAAAGACCTGTTTCTGAGGGAAAAACAGAGACATAAAACTGATATAACTTCTCCAACGATGTATTAAGACCAAGTTGGGGGGGGGGTTGTTGCATGCCATGCTTTTAATAGGGGCCCCTACAAATCAGACTACAAGCAACCACTGTCTCATATCTTAAATAGTGTAGATTGGTAGGAATTGTAAAAAAGGTGCATTACAAGAATTTCTACACACACACACACAAGTATGAAGGAGGGTCAAGCAGGCAATTCTTTTCACCATTAGCCAATAAGAGGACGACGTTAAGCTAATTTTAATAGATCTTCACAGACCAGTTACAGAACTGATGGAGGAATTGCACTGAGATTTCAAAATTCTTTTGACTTTTCTGCTACTTTTCTTAGGGATCATCTATTTTGAATTATATCAAATATATTATTATTATTATTATTTAACTCACATTTCACTGAATGTTATGTGTCTACATCTAATCAGTCTCATTTATTTTAGACTACTTTTTAAACAGAGCATTCATATAGAACATGAATGTAAATCCAAGTCTGAAATTATCAACAGTATAAATATTCAGATTTTGGTGCACTTATGTGCTAGATCTGATTATGACATTTTAATTCTATATCATTTCTTCAACAGCTAAATAAAACACGTATAAAAGGCCGGTTTGTTGTTGCGACGATATTACTCTTTCTACTGCTGCCCATAAACAGTATTGCATAAAAGGCCAATTAATTAGCATTGGGGGAAGACAGATTCCCTCTTGAGGTGCCCACCAGGGACCACCACCCTCAGAGCAGAGCTGAGCAATGCCCACAGCCGTCAATCTTCACGTTCAGAGAGGAACAACACTACTGCATGAAGCACACGCTCCTCTTTTCCTCCAATGAAAGGCGCAGACTGGAGACTCTCGGGCCGGAGCAGAGGAGCCCAGGACAAACCCAGTCTCCTTTGTGTTTCTGCTGGTGCCCGCTGCAAACACACGCAGCCCTTCATTCCAAAGCTGATGTCCCCAAATACCGACCTAACTTAAATATGAGTGGCCAGCTCGAGTCAGATAGCTGAGGAGGGAGGAGGAGGGGTTATGTGGGTCCGATCCGCTGCTTTCACGAGCCCCAAGTGTCCACATTCAGTTGCAATGGAGGATTACACCAAGCACGCGCACACAAAAGTTGACTTCACTTCATGCAGCAGCAATAGCGTTCCATACTCTACCTGATTCTCCATAGTTCACCGGCCTGACGAAGGTCCTGTTTATTTACAGAAGGCTTTTGAACGGCAGCTCCTGACTCCTCATTGTGTGTCAATTCCAGCCCCAAACCGGAAACTAGACGGTTCCCCTCCCCTCTCCGGACCTCTGGCATGCAACCAGAACTGAAAGCGTTTGCGACCAATCAGATACCGATTAAGATGCGGTTAATTGCGCTCAGCCAATCGCAGCGTGAAGTAGGCGGGTCTTTTACGGACTGGCTGTTCTGGTAGGTAATGATTAGAGATTAGCCGAACTAACTGGTAGTATTCTAGCTTTTGCAGACGGTTGTGATTATTTTTCTCGATGATGCGTAAAATATATTATGTACTCAAAGTACACATTACGTGCTTTTAAACAATATGTTACAAACTGCTCTTTTAAACGCGTTTCTGTACGGTTTATACATCACCTGCCAACTTAAGCGACTTTCTTATTAGTCTATTACTTTCAAAGTGATTTTGTAAAATTCAGTAGTCTTACACAGTATAAAAATAAATGAAAAAATTATGTAATAAATTAATAAACTTACATATAATTAATATAAGTTATACTAATATATACTTACTGACCCGTCAGCAAAATTCAACCCACAACAAAAAAAAGATTTCGCCTGTAAAAACAAACTTTGGTGTTGCTTCACGATGTAATGCTTGGAATGCGGTTGATGGCGCTGTTCTTCGGAAACAGGACTGCTTACACTATAACCTCGAGGTGACCCCATGTATTTTATAAAAGATTTGCAATACATTTGCGCTGTCTTGACTTAATTTTGTTTGTAAAAAAACATTTTTTTTGATAATTTGTTGGATAATTGTCATTAATTTGAAATGAACACATCATTCAAAAATTTGGCAGTATTATCACCATTTACACTCAAATTAAATGAAGACAAAATGTATGTACAGAGGTTTATTTGAAACATGACATTAGCCATTACAATATCCTAACATTAAGAGAGTGCATCCTGGCATTTACTGCCATCTTCTGGAACAATATAAAATGACTTTTTGTATGCGTGTTCCATATTGTGGTCACCATGCATATATTACTGCATTTATGATAAAGCAGTAACAGCAACTTTGTCAAATTTGGCCCATACCAGAATGTAAACATGTAATTTACATTTATTTTAATATTTATATATTTTATTTGTTGGATAATAATTAGCCAATAAAGACTGGGTGACCATACATGATGCAAAAACCAAGAGCACTTTAAACCTTTACATTTGCATAAAAAAAACCCAAAGAACCAGTTTGTTTTCAGCAAAATTTTTAGATTACATCTTATTCTACATTTAAGTTTCACTCGAAGGTCAAGTAGTTCTGATGACAAATGGAGTCGCAAAATTTGTTAAATTGCACCAAACATAGAACGTCTGTTACGTTCAATCGTATTAATAAGCATATGTGAGTTTTTAAAAACTAAATCACACAAATAGAATGAACTTCTTGTAAAGTGTCTCAGAGTGCTCAAGTTGAACCAACTTCTGTATTTGAAAAGTTGAACCTGGTTTCAGCAGCTATAAAACGAGCAGCTTACACAGGAGAATGCATCGGAGCACTTCAAGTGTGTTAGCATCTCTTGCGGGTTTTCGGAGTGCTTTTGAGAACAATGTAGGGCAGGCCAATTGCCCGACTCCTCCATGGCCAGTACTGTAGGTCAGGGAGGGAATACGGGATCTCTTGTCGTGCATCGAGGTAAGCGACCAAAGTGCTGCCGTAAGCTGTGGCCACCACAATCAGAATGTGCCTGAATCAAAACCAAATCCTTCAAGTCAGTATGACAGCGTGGATAGTAGTGAAAGACATGACATAACGTAAAAAAAAAAAAAAAAATACTATTTATACTTTTTCTCTCAGAACACTGTAATACATGTTATTGAGATGCTTCTGATGCTCAAATGGTTTGGAGTTAAAAAAAAAAAAAAACTAAATGTTCTGTGTGGAGAAAAAAAATAAATATCGCCCTCTAGTGGTTAAAAATTACATATTGTACCTATTAAGATTCGCAACACAAAAATGATCCAGTAGTATTTCCAGGCTAAATTCAACCTCAGTGAGCCATTTACTCACCAGATTGCATGGAGATAACAGAAGTTGAGCTTCTGCCAGAAGCTGCAGCCGAAGCGGTCACTGATCCAACAGGAGATTGCTAGAAGCCACAGGCCGATGGAAGCCCAAGCCAGACGCAGCACCCGTTTATCTGTACAACTGCTCCACAAACACAGCAGTCCACAATAAGAGTCAGAACAAGGTCTTACGCAAGTAACATTCCCATTAATCCCAGTGATTGACACAATGCTGTCAAAAGCAAACAACTCTTTGAAATTCAGCCTGTTAATATTTAGAGATAATATTATAGCCAAAAATGCTGAACAATTATCGGTTTGTGAGTTGGTAAAAATGTTTTTCTTCATAATATCGTCAATTTGATGAATAATTTTAGACCACTTCTATACCAAACAATATTTAAGTGGGTCATGAACTGTTTTTTTTTTTTTGTTGCATAGCAAAACCACAATTTTATAGAAAATAACTACAATGAGACTGAATCTTTAGCAAAATAATTGCAGTAAAGTAAAGTTTTTCTAATGATGGCATGATTAAAGTAAAGTGGATAAAGAGATGAAAAAGTTTCTCAGTTCTCATAGACTTGGTTTCTCAGTTCACAACCCTTTTAAAAATGAAATGTACTTAACGGCAGACGTTCATCACTAAAAGAATCGTCCTTTACCTCTTCAACTCCACAATCAGCGAGTAGAGGATATGGACGGAGAAGCAGTTGAGAGCGTAGGCATTAGCTGTAGGTTTGACAAAAGAGGACAAAGTGCTGATGACAGTGATGATGAGGACTACACGAGAGAAGGAACTCCTGAGGAAGCAAAAAGAGGCTCAGCATATAGTTTCACAAATTTAAAATGTTATAATAATTTCCATGCTGATGCTTCACTTAAAAAAAAAAAAAGCAGTTTCTTTATTTGGAACTTCAGCGGAATTAACAGAATTTCTTTTTTTTTTTTAATATTCAATCCTGTCAAATAAATGACGCAATAATAAATTATAAGTAGAGATGTCCTGATCAGGGTTTTTTGCCTAGTCATTGTTACGAAATCCTGATTGAATACTTTTATAATACATCAAAAAGAATAAATAAGAGCAAAGAAAAAGATCAGGTTGTTCCTTATTTTAATATTCAACAGAGTACTTCTGTGACTAGTTTCACAGGGGATTCTCCCTCTCTCTCTCTAATCCCGTCCGAATGTGGATGTCTAAGTTTGCAGGAAGTGTTTTTGTGTATAACATGTTTCTTGTGTGTTTTGGACAACGTGAACTTGCCGTAAGATTTCTAGCACGCTACACTTCAAGTTTCTAGTATTTTTAAACCAAAAACAAAGAGAATGAAACCCTTCGACGATTTAAAAAGAAAAAAATTTGCATGGAGAGACAAAAATTGTAAAATAGACTACCAACTATAATGTACATTTCAGGTGAGATTATCTTAACTTTATGATTATTTTCCAAATACAGTCCACCCAAACTGATCATGTGAGCTTCAAGAGATGAGAAGCCACACTCAGACACTTGTACCTCTTGTATCACTTGTTAGTCCCATCCAAATCAGCACATGACATCATCTGAGAAGAATTCTCTGAGAAGAAATCTCAAAAGTCTTTTGGAAAACTAGTTCTGTCCGATTAGGGCTAAACTTGCACTTTGTGCTTTTTTTCTGTTTGTTATTTAACCGATAGAGCCTCTGCGACAAGTGATGTCATGTTGCACAAGTTGCCATTTCTGTATGGTGTCACGAGGTCTCACTCTATGCCACTCCATACCTAGAAATATGTTATTAAAAATAATGATAAGTAGGTGACATCCGATCCGATTCTGAAACAATCATATTAAGAAATCCCTAATTACAAGCGCATATAGTTTTAGTTAGATAGCCTTTAGTCTTTAGTTTTCATAGATATTCACATGAAAAAAATTAATAAAAAAAAAACATCCTCTGAATTAGTCATCACATCCTCCACATCTGTCAGATTAACAGAAATGACAAGGTTCTACATTAAACAATCTAAAACAGAGCTATATTCTTCCCATATAATCATGTATAACCTGTAAGAATCAAAACTGTATAGAACCTGGATACAAGGCCCCAATTAAACTGCAAGTCGATTGTGATCCATTTCCAGTTTTTTGTCAGATCAGATCTGATCTAATGATTGTGTAAAGAGAGGGAAGGAGAGGGAAGGAAGGGAAGGTGAAAAAAAAAACAATTGTATGGATCAAACTCGATTTGCAGTGGTTCAATGACGTCCACGTAAGAGGAAAATTCCCCTTCTCCACTTCAAAACAATTGCTTATTTAACATTGGAAGAATTTTCATGTGCGTCCATCTTTTCCACTTTGCACAACATCCTTGTGACCTCGAGCATGTTACAATGGCAAGTGTAGACACGAATCGATATGGGTTGCGTTTAAAAAAAACAGGGCCTGCTGTGTGAATAAGGCCTAAGTGTGGGCTGTTTAGCAATTTCGAACATCTTCGTTTTGTTTTTTTTTACTTTATGACCACTAATGAGTCTATGTTAGTCATCCTCTACGTCCTTCATGCTCACACAATATCGTCTCACGCTCATTTCAGAGACTCTCTTGATTCTTGTCGACAGTTTGTCAGTTACCTCATCAAGCTATCGAGAAGTTAAATATTAATATGGAGCGGCATGGACCCCGCTGAGATAGCCATGGATGGAAGGCACCTCCCACAGTGACCAGAACGTGATTCTGCAGGTTCAAGCAGGGGCTACTGTTACAAGACTGTAAACAGATCCTTTAATTGCCTCTAGTTTTACAGAACTGCAAACTCAGGTTTTCTAGAGGAAGCCTTTCTACAGAAACATGCTGCAGGAAACCTATTAACATGAGTTGGTTACCTGTCCTTAACAAAAGCAGGGAAGAGTTTGCGCGGGAACCACAGGGAGTAACCGAGTGCCAAAACCCAGAGGATTGACAGCTCATCCAGCATTTGGCCCATGAAACTCAAAGTCATGTGAAAATACAAAGAGAAGATGCCTGGAGAGACACAGTGACAGACTTTGGAGTGAAAAATTGTATATTATTTTGACTTTCTCCATTTGATGTTTTTGATACAGCATGTGATGGATTCTAACATGTTTAATTACAGAACCAATAGTTCCTGCACAGGTCCCTTGCCAAAACTCAATCGACAAAGTCCATCCCTTTTGCCCCGCCCACCAAGACTGCTACACATACTTCCAGGCAGACAAATGTGATCAATGTTGGTATTGTGCTGGCTGTGTCTTGAGTGTGTGTGTGTGTGAATGTGTTTAAGGGTCCAGGTTTGCTCCATGCTCCATCAAAACAGAGAGTTTATGTAAGAGTTCTCTTTGACTGCAGTCAACCCCAAAAATGGAATTCATTGATGGATTTGTGGATTTTAAACAACTCGGGTAAAACTAATTGACAGAGGTTAATTTGAAAGACATTCAGCATTATAAAATATACAGTTGTGCTCATAAGTTTACACCAAGTTCTTGGCCATTTTTCTGAAAATATAAAGCATTTTTTTTCACTCAGTTGGGTGGGTATTGTCAAAACCATAGTGTTTACTCTTTTGAAATTAAAACTTTCCAAATGACTCTGAGCAAAAGAAAAGTAAGTGATTTTAGTCTGATAACAAGCGTAACATAAATGGCATTGAGTGGCTGGTAAAGGGAGCCATCCTCCTCTGCTGCCTGTTTGCTTGTAGTCAAAGTTTTGAGGCTCCTGATGGACCCTTGCCTCTTTCAACCAGTGATGCTCCTTTACCGGGGTGTGTAAACCTATGAGCACAACTGTACATATACTGAAAGAGAGAATGTGTTTCCCTTGAGGATAAATGTAAAAAAAAAATGCTTCAAACAAAAATTCAGCACTTTTTGTTTGGCCTCAAGAGAATTTAACCCGATTTAAAGTTCAGTCCAGTGATACAAGTGATACGGTTTTCATGACTGGACGTGAGTAAAATTTCAGAAATGTTCATTATTTTATAAAAGTAGAAAAACTTCAAATTGTTCAACTGTTTTATTCACATTTATCTGTAATGTTTGCAAATATATTGTATTTAAAAGTGTATTTAACAAACTTTTTAGTAATATCTTTCACGATAGTATTTATTCTACCTATTATTTATTACATAGGGCTTTATATAATAAATAAGCTTGAATATGAAAAATATTTACCGGTATATTCTTATTTGCCTATTTGGTTGCATATTTTTAGCCTTAAAAATGTAGTAAACCAAATGTGACTTTATATGAACAGAAATTCCTCTTTATGTCACATCTTGATGTCGACATAACTTATTATTGTAATCTTTTCTCAGTAAAGGGCCTCAGTAAAATGAAATGTATTTTAATAATAATTAATTTCATCCCGCGGAAAGGAAATAAACCGTCATACCACCCAGCCCTACTGTTTCTTTTAAACCATTTTGACTCTTCGCTCTTTGTGCCCCATGCAACAGAACCAGTTCTGAACAATCTTGCCCCCTACTGGTCTAAGAAATGCTACAAACAGGTCTGTCTTGCTTACCTACAAAAACCATCATGATCCAGACCAGATGGACTGCCAGGTTTCTTTCTTTGGCGTATGGGTGCAGCAAGTACATCATTATGGGTGAGATCACAAAGAAGATGAAACTGCTCATCTGACAGAAAAGGATAATTAGGCAGACTTAAAACAAACCCTGTGTTGCAGGTTATAAAACAGTTCCATCGACTTTGGCAGAGGTAGTAGCCGTTCGTTACTGGGGTATAACCATAAATCAAACCTGAATGGCCTGATCTGAATGCACTGGATTCAAATGGAAAGGTGTAACACCGTTGAGTCAATATCATTAGTGTGGGTGGTGTTTGCAGAAGAAACTGCTGGACTTTGACCATTAACATATTCATACGGAGACTGTAGGTGACAGTATCTTTAACAGGATTCCTCTTGTGTCAACAAGAAGAGTTCATGATGAAGAATGATCTTGTACCGTGTTGAAATATTCCACAACATTCTCTGAATGTTTATAGTTATCTTCACACCAGTCCACGTCTGAGCTCTCGTAGGAAAACACTCCAGCCATTCTGCCAAACGATGGGATCTCTGAAATATAAACAGATAAACAAATGTCTTTTGTGTTGTCAAACACACTTGCCATGGTGCAAATGCTTTTTGTCTTTATACTCAGGACCTTTCTAGACTCTGTGTGGACAATGGAGCAGAACAAAGCAAGGATCTACGTTTCTGGTGTCTCTAGTAGAAACTCTAGCTTAACAATCACAAACAACTGAACAGGTGTGTGGAAAAGCGATTCCAAATTAAAGTTTTATTTGCTTAAAGGGTCATGATACACCAGATGTAAACAATATGATATTTTCAGATATTTACATGTGGTGAACATTATTTATCACAAATGTTTTGACTATGGCATGAAATTGTGGGTAAAACTGTGTAACTTTAATCTTAAGTCCGCGATTTCTGACTTCCTGTTCGAAAAGAAATTTCTCTGGAAGTCACGCGTCATTGTCCTATACGGCGTCTCATCTGAAGTTTCATAAGCCTGACCTCTTTTATCACACGAGAAGATGAGAAGCCTTCACATACAAACGTGGATTTAAGATTATGTACATGCTTTCCTGTGGCTCAGTTGGTAGAGCATTGCGCTAACAATGCAAAGGTTGTGGGTTCAAATCCCAGGGAAAGCAAGAACTGACAGAAGTTTTGGATAAAAGCGTCTGCCAAATGTAAATGTAATGTAAATGTACATTCTGTAAAATGCGATGATGTGTGTAAGATCATAGTTGCTTTAACCTTCTCCCCGGTCTTTGTCACCTACCAAGCTTCGATTATCATGGATTCTAACCCTTACATTAACCCCAACCATTGATCCCCCCCATCCCCCCCAAAGAGTGTTCATGTGTTTTTAGCTCCAGAGTTGAGGGCAATTGAACTTTGGAGAGAATGAGAACCTGCTCACTTCTGTAGCCAGCCTCTAGCGGCTGGTAGAGGAGGCGCAGTTCTGTCACTTCTTAGTAGGTTTCAAGAGGGAAAGCAGGTTGTTGCCCTGACCCTAAAAATTCTCATGAACAGCGCATAATTTATTATTTGGGTTACTCTTCTTTTCAAAATTAATATTATTTAATTTACTTTTTTGGGGCTAAATTTTCAAACCACATGTGGAATTTTAAAAATCTGTATGTCGTTTGAGAAAAAAGAAGACTGTAAAATGTATTAATTTATGTGAACACATTAATATTTTTATATGATTTCTTTCTATTATAATATTTTTTCTGGAATACTCCATGTTTTCTGCTCTCTGTAACCACATTTTCCCTGGTGTTTGCCTTCACTATGTAATGTACTTTATTCTTCAATTTAAAAAAAAATTATAAAAAAATGTATACAAAATTTGGGTTAATCAGATTTTTTATTTAGACGCAATTCTCTTTTAGTAGACAGATATTCCGAACAATAACACGGGATTTCAAGGTTTAAGAACTGGAATACTGTAACTATATCTCAGGTTTCAGATCAGGTTCTGGAAGCAGTTTTTATTTGGCAAACAAACATCCAACTATTGTTGCCACTTTCAACAGTTGGTGACGCTTGTCGTGTGCCACCCCTCATGGAATTATCTTCTTGTTTATGTCGTCCACAATGACCACAACAAACGAAATGTACAGTCACGTGATCAATTAAATCAATCCTCGTTCAAACACACGTCACAAAACCCTTAAGATCACATTACAGCTTTCTAAATCTAAAGTATTCTGAGGCAACGGAGGACGGATCATTGCATGGATCCTCTTGATAATAAATTAATTGAGAAGGAAAACGTGCAGATACATCAAACAAACGCTGCACCGGGGAAAAAAAAGATGATTGACGTTATCTAGTCTTAAATAAACTCTCTCGAATAGACACGATCCAATTCACTGATAAAGAGCAAAGAAGTATTTCTTACCTCTCACAGCGGCGTCCGCGGCCTCGAGCTCCATGTGTCGGGTTTAAGAAGAGGTGAAATGTCCCCGATCCTGTTACTCGGGTCCGGTTCTGTGACATCACCTGGAGGGTTCCGGTGAAACTGAGCGAACTGTGGAAATTCTCAATGAACCATTTGTGTCGTGAAGCTGTCAGCTCGCAATGCGGACAGACCAGAAACGCGCTGTTTTACATGAGGACGGCTGCCACGCGCTTACCTCGCGCACGCGCCTCACCACAAGTTTAACGAGGCGAGGTCAAGTTCACCTGGCGCTCACCTGTACCTCATGTACCTCATGTACCTCATGTACAGCGACAGTCCGAGACAACCTAACCGACAAAGGCAGCTAAAACGAGACCATGTTTACAGAAAAAAAGCTGCAGTCGTGTAGTTTTTAGTTCTTTTAGTTACACTTTCATCAGGCGGCTAACGTTTTTTTTTTTTTTTAACAAAGTGGGCTACGCTCACCTAGGATACCATCAAATAAAAAGCAAATATGTACTAGTACATAAATTAAATGCATAAATTTAGCCCGTCAGCTTTGAGTGCACAAATCATGTTACATTTTCTAAAAGAGTGATGATTGACAAAGAGGGATTCATCATACCGCCCTGAGCCAGTCTGGGGTCAGGTCCGGTCGTTTTAAAAAGTAGGCAATGAAAGCCGAATAACGTGTAGGATTCACCACATTCATTCAGGGTCCCAGGGGTCTGCTGATGCACTTTAAGCCAACGTATACCCTGCAGGTTGCCAGTCCATCAAAAAGTAGCACCCATTCCCTCTCTGTGGGGAAGTCGTTGTATTCAGTTAACCTGACATGTTTTTGGATTGTGTGTGGGTGGAGGGGAGGTACATGCAAACTCCTTCCAGGAAGGTCACCACAAGCCTTGAACCTACAACCTTCTAGCTGGAAGGCCACAGTGCTACCCACTGCACCACCGTGCCACCCCACATAGTTTTTTCTCATATATTCTCAAAGAGTTAAATTTGTCATACTGTTCGGAGTCCATCCAAGGTCTGATCCTGTTGTTTTAAAGGTAGACGTATTGGATTCACCACATTCATCACTTATGGAGTAAACTTTGGGTGAAAGGCAGTGGTACACCCTGGACAAGTGATAAGGGGAATTAATTTTATTCTTATTTTCTAAAAGAGTATGTCATACTATTCTGAGCCCATCCTGGGTCCGTTCAGAAAAGAGTATTAAAGCAGAAAAGAGAACTGGAATCGGCCACATTGTTTTAACCATTTAATTTTCTTTTCATGGCACAAATATGTGTTTCTTCCTATATTTTTTCTTGTCTTTTCGATGCCAACTTCTAAATCTCTAAAGCTCCTACAAGTCAAGTTTCTCCTGATATTTCCTTCGTTCAAACTGTGGTTATTATGTTGGTTTGTGAAGTCAACATATTGTGATTCATCTTTTGTTTCGTACAAAATTAAAATTCTAAACCTTCTCCTCCTAGACCGTCTACAGCCACCAAACTTTGCAGAAACTCCCAAAGTGGTCTTGACTCCTTTTTAGGCTCGAGTGAGTCTGATCTACAAACTTAATCAGGGAGTTTGTTCCAGAGCTTCGGTGTTGGCCGAAGAAAGCCTTTCCTCCTCTGGTGACTTCACGACTACACAGTAAAATCCTAAGAGTTAAATTAACTCTACTCGGAGTGTATTTGGTCCCACTCTATATAGAGTTAAACCGACTCTGTAAAAGAGTAATTTAATAATCTGATTTCTTCATGTTTTTCCAAATCTGCATGGAAAATGCAAACTAAATATTAACTATTCAGAGAGGGACCAAGTCCACTCCAGAAAGAGTAAAAACAGACAAAAATAGACTGTTTAGTTCAAATAGACTTATTTAAATAACTCTCCTTCAGAGTTGGTTTAACTCTATATAGAGTGGGACCAAATACACTCTGAGTAGAGTTAATTTAACTCTTAGTATTTTACTTTGTACCAGCCCTGCACTCTGTGATCGAAGAATATAGAACGAGAGCAGTGGATAACAGTGGAGCAGATTCTATTGTCGAGTTTTGATTAACTGCTTATTTGTACTTGGATTGTTTTGGATTAACATGTTGAGAAACACACAAACTTCACAAATTTGTTTGAGTCTTAAGAGTAAAGCAAGTAGCAAACTTGATGCAGGCTGTTCACATTCAAGGAAACTATGCTTAGATTTGTTTCACACCCAGTAACAAGCTAGAATTTGCATAAATGTTTAGCATGGAAAATAAGGCCAGACTCTCCTCTTCCCTCCTCCTGTTCTGCAGTGTTCCTGTGTACCTGAGCTCACCTGCTCGACCAGTCCTCCCAGTCATTTCTCTCTGCACCCTTTAATCAAAGGCACGTCTTTGTGACAAAAACACACATCCAGTCATTTTTTTATGAAGAAATCAGGTGAAAGGACAAATAAGTCTGAAAGAAAAGTTATTTAGGCTCGGCTCCAGCTTTCTGAAGCAACATGGAGGACTGTCCAAGAAGATTCCACAGACTGGAGGAAACAGCTCAACACTTCCAGATGTGAACTTGACCACACTCTCCATTCAACAAGGCAAAGCTTGTTATGGGAGATCCAGATTTGACGAGAAACTCCTTAATTCATAGAACAACCTTCCATTTTTTTCTAGTTTGGGTTTCTGGGGTCTCCTGGTGGCCTTGCATGTGGGTAAAGGGGTGTAAAAAAGTCTGGTATTGCAGAAAATTGGAGGCAGTTTTTTAGGAAATATACAAATGTATAATACATTTTCATAATAAACATTTGTATTTTAAATGAAAATTGGGATGTTCTGAAATAAGCATCTCTGACATTAATTAATGATGTAAACGATTGCAAAAAAAACACATGGATATTTGTTTTTACACAAATCAACAATTTTTAATCATAAAAACCTGTGATTGCTGGCGTTCCGGTTAAAATGCAATAAACACTGAGATCAAGTGGCCATCTGTGGTCAGTGCAATGTCTTTTTTTTAATCCATCATGTTAGTAAAACAAATATTGCAAACACCATCATTAAATCCAGCTGAAAAATTAGTTGCTCGAGGGAAACTTCTCAAAGGGAACGCAGCGTTTCAGATCTTTGCCACATAATTCCCAGGAAAGAGGCCTTCCTTCCCTCGAATCCGTCCCCGCCACCAGCCTGAAGCATCTAGGAGACCCAGCGGAGTATGAGGAACAGTTCAATATTCACAGCACTTTGTCTCGTCATTGTCTCACCTTCACTGAGAACTTCTACGATGTCGTCAACATCAAAGCTGATTTCATCCACATCCTGACCATAGTAAGGATAAAGTGCTCTGCAGCGGGGGACCTGGGCTCGAGGTTGGGGTTTGGGTTGGCTGGACGGGGCTGGTGGAGGACGCTGACTGATGCTCTTTTTTCGCTGCATTCTGGTGAATTTAAAATATTACACAGATTTTAAGAGTGTAATAATATATGGCGATGCAAAAATGCCACAATACGTAACGCAGAGTTACTGGGAAATATCGACGGGGAACTTTCTCCACAGTAAAACTGCATGAGAAACAAAAGGAACTTTATAAAACAACGTACGAAAAAGAACATAAAAAAAAGTAAAAAAATGACATACTCAGAGTGCACAAATGTCATCACTGCCCTCTAGTGGCTGAATGATATTACACGATCAAAGCAAACTAATCCCTGGCGTTCTTTGCTTTATGGTTTTAAAACTTTTGAAATATAGTTTTATTTTCCAATGACACATTTACACGTTGATAAATGATAAACTGGGAGTTGCGTGTTGTGTCAACTGTACGTCCAATCCGGTACAGTTACATGCCAAATATGCAAATAAGAGCGTTTACTCTGGGTTTAGGAATGTGCCGTGTAAAAGTATTACCCAACAATTTGTGTATAACTAACCCTAGAAAACCTACAATTTGAGTTAAGAGGCAGGAATAACGAGAATAACGAGAAATTTCAATACTTAAAATTGAAGAATGTGATTCTGTTACCCGGACATGCCCTGATCTGGGACGTTGAGGAAGTCCAGGTTATTCGGCTGATTCTGTGCTGGCCTGGATACTCGGTGGTTCTTCTGGGATCCCAGTTTGGGAAGGGCCCTGCTGGGAGGAGGCTGATGCTTGGTTGGCATTGAATATGTCACTTCCTTCTGCTGCTGATACTGTTGCTTAGGAGGGCCACCGCGGGGAAACTGTGCCGCCCCATTCCGATGCCCACCTGTCAGAACATAGCCACTCTCTATTATACTGCCCAACACTTTGATGGGTACTGTACACTCTCAAAAAAAGGTTCTTTGTAGGTTTGAGGGGGTATATAGCACTGTTTAGCTTAAATATCACCTTTTGTTCTTCACTGGTTCTTTGTGGTTTTTGAGGTACTGTTATTTCCCTTTGCTAGCATAAAGAAACCGTTTTCATCTTGTGGTTCTAAAGTACTTCTTTGGATGCTGGTATTGTTCATGGATATTTATTTCAATCAATTAATGGTTGGTTCTAAAAATCACTTTTGAACATTTGTTCTAAATAGCACCTTTGAAGTGTTAAATGGCAACAAAAAGGTTCCCCTACTGGTTCTTTGGCTCCTAATCATGGGAGAACCTGTTCTGCAAAATACATCAACCACACGTTTGGTCAAAACTGAATGAAGTTTGTAAAAGGGCTTAATATCACCTCTTGTAACACAAGCTCTTGGTCCTGTTTTAGAGAAAACGCCACTACTACAGTACCTTTCTCCCATTCACTATTTGGGTTTGGCAGTGCCCTGATTTGTAACCATGAACAGAAAAACTACTTCTAAACTTCTCTACCTCTTTGCACCGGTTGGCTTCTTCCTCCACGAGTCTGCTGCAGGTCTTTCCTGGTTGGTTCTAGAGAAAAAAATACAACATTTTACTGGATTGATTTTGTGCCGCTGATTATCCTCTTGATCCAATCACATACTGGATGTCTTTGGCAGTCCGTCTCCTACAAAGATGTTGAGGATCTTTCCTCCAGGCTTGCTGACGGCTTCATCTGTCTGCCCCTTCTGAAAGACCACCAAACGTTTCCCGCCTCCACCCCAGCCTTCCTTCTTCAGCTGAAACTCCAGTCTGTACAAGGCATTTGTTTAAACTCTAGAACAGAGGGACTTTTCTGCTACACTCAAAAAGACTAGTCACCTGTCGTTGAAGGAGAGACTGAGTTTACTTCGTGTGAGCTCCTCGTACCGCTTGCACAACAGCGTCAGGAACTCAGTCTTGAAGGTGGACTCCAGTAGACTGTCGTAGTCTGACTCGTGCAGGATGAAGAAGTCATCTTGTCTTGTGCTATGTAATAAATTCCATATGATCACACTTTAATGCAAAGTGTTTATTCATCCATTTGTTTTCATGACCTGCATTTTCCTGTACAGGCGCAATTGAGGCGGGGTGCACCATGGACCGTTCTTCTTTTAATCACACATTTACTGAGACATTTGTAAACATTACAAGCAACCAACAATCTCTAATCAGCCCACACAGTATTTAAGCCAGTCCTATCTTAAGCCCACCCCTCCTTTCACCCCAAAACCCCTCACTTTAGAGGTTGTGATCAGACATTCAGATACAGAAAAGCCTCTTCATTACAGTCTATCATCATACAGGCTCAAGGACAGGCTGACCTGGGTTCAAAAAACTCACTCACCTCCACCGCACCTGAATGATGATAAGTACGGATAAGTACATGATGTCATCTGTCGCCCTTCTCGTAAAAGCAGAACTTTGTACATACCCACTGATCTGAAATGTATAAATACCCTGAAGAAACTGACAATAAATTTGCGACTTTCCTTTCCTTGTCACCCTGAGATCTCAGAACTCTCGAGAGGGGAGAGAACGGAATCCTTCCATTACAGTGTATAACGCGGATATGATCTGTACAGCTGGCCTTTAAAGTTTGTATTGCCACTCTATGGCTATTTAACCCAACTCATGTTTTTGGTTTTGTGGGGTAAAGTGGAGAACATGCGCAGACACGGCAAGAAGACCATCAGCTGGCCTCAAAACACTGGCTGCTGTGCTTCCAGGTGCCTCCAAGACACATCCAAATTTGGATAAAATGGAACACAAATTAAAGCTGCAAGCAGCGATCCAAGGGCTCTCTCACATCAGGTGCTTTAGACTCTCAGTAGCCAATTGTTTGCACCATTCACTATGACCAGCCCTTTATTATGAGATCTTTTCAAGAGTGAACTGTTAACATTTCAGGAAAAAAATTAACAAATTAAATAATGAAAATCACAAAATAAAATGTCAAGATTACCAGGTGGTGCTATAAATAAAAATGATTATTGTTCTGTATAATATTGGACAATAATCCCAGAAATATCAAGATTCCTGTGGACAGCAGCTGGTGGTTCCTATATCGATCTGCTCAGGTAATGGTATCTTAACATATGCGGCAAGTTTGTTATAACTACTTAATGTTTTTGTCAAAATTTCTTATTTCAATGGCCACAAAAAAAAAGCTTCGCAATTTAACATCCCATACACCTTACGATAAGACTGATGGAGTTTGGGGATGAACATCTAAGTACAAAAAAAGCAAAAGTTGTTTTGGTTTGGCAAAATAGCGGACTTCCAGGCTATTACTTATTTTTAAGCCTTGGTACCCTACACATGTGTGCCAAATTTCATTAGCTTACGCTATACTGCTGTTAGTGCACCTTAAGCTGAAATGCGCTAGGTGGCGCTATAGTGCCATTTTTCAACTCCCACTTTTTGAACCCTATTCAGATATAGTTTTTCACTGGTTCACATTTAGAAATCCACTGAAAGACATAAAACAAAAATACTCCAAGCAATTCAAGGAGTAGAGTCGTACAACGCTGTAAAAAAATCCAGAACCTGAACATTTTCCTCATTTTAAAACTCTGAGTCAGTGTAAAATTTCCCAAAAAATCTGCAATCCGAGAGATCTTCTACTCTGCCTGAGATCCCACTGGAGAGATGGTAGGATGAAATGGAGTGGAAACTTTTGTTTGAACCTCCACATCAGAGTGCCTCAAAGCAAAGGCACTTTTCTTTAACATGAAAAAGTTCTAAATGCAAAACATTCTGAAATGTCGTCCAATTACTGATTTGTTGAAAGAGGCCTTTGCATTGGAGGAGCTTAAACAATAACATGAATTAGGTTGCAGTGAAAAGCAGAAGAGGGAGGTATTTTTATTCATCATCACTAACCACACCAGGGCTGTCTGTTTATAAAACCCCTCTACTTTCATTCTTTCTCACACCGCACTTACAAGGCAGACATAAAAAACTTTTAATTGCAACCCCTTTGCTCTCTGCTAATTTCCTTTGTGTACTTTGCAACACGTTTGCCCCTGCCTGCAGCTTCTGCCCTTTAGCGGTGGCCTCAAAACTCGCGTTTTTCAGCAGAAATGAATGCGTAGAAGAGCACTTGTGTGTGTGAAGTACACAAATGCAGAACCTGTTGCATATGGACAGCGGTAAACTGGCTGAACTGTGGTCATGAAGGTCATTTAGCGTTATGAGCAGAATTCTTGCAATTGAAAAGTTTGCAGAAAACTCGTGGAGAAAGGATACCTCAAGGACACTGAACGGAGGCTGCCAATGTCCAGCTTTCTTTTCAGAACTTCCTTGATCTGGCCCTTCTCTGGTCCTTTCTTAACCTTTTCCCGACCAATCAGGTAAATGGATTTTGGAGTCAGTATCAAATCCCTCTTTATTGACTAAAGCAAAAGAACGATGGAAATAAACAGTTCAGTTTTTTGATCAAAAGTGAGAGACAGATTAACAACAAAAATATTCGAAATATTCCAATATTATTCTAGCTGCAGTATCGGAGCTCAACGGTTAGGCCTAGACATTTAAGCAATTAGATTCCCATGTAAGGTTAGAGTTGGGGGTAAGTGTGAAACACTAGAGGACACTGTTTGACAACGCTTGGAGATTAACTGTGTGCTTCGTAAACTGTTGCGATCGAGCATTGCAGCTGGATGCCATTAAAATGTTCACCATTTTTAAGGGTTATGTATGACAATCCGAACCTTCAGCTCCCTCCACACACCTTATCAAATTTAAGTAAACTCTCACCTTGAATCTGCGGTCAAACTTGTTGACCGAGTCAGCGAAGTCAATCCTCTCCCGTTTGGCCATAAACTGTCTGAGTTCAGGTCTTTCCTCCATTCCCAGGTAGTCACCAACAAAGTTCCTGTTTATACTATTCCTACGGCGCTCTTTGAAGCTATGCAGTATGTCAGAGGCTGAAGCAAGAAAAAAGAAATAAACAATCATTTGCTTACAAAGGCGAAAATTGTAATTTCTTGGCTATGTTTCAGATAATGTATTGTGAATAAATATGTTTACTTTTTTTAACTCAAAATAGCTACAGAAAATGTCCAAATAACACGATTAAAAAAATATTTTGTATTCCCCCCTATATTATCAATGATATCCTGAAAGTCTCTTGTGGTAGTTGTACATAAGGTTCTTTATCTTCTCTGTTGGTAAAGCATTCTATTCTTCTTGGAAAAAGCTGCACATTTGAGTCCTCCCCAGAGTGCTTCAGTGATATTGAGGTCAGGAGACTGAGATGGCCACTCCATAACTTGGCCTTATGAACATGCTGCTTTAATCTTCCCAACAATTGTTACCAAGTTTCCTGTGTCTTTGGAGCTGACACATCCCTAAAACATCAGCAGCCCACCTCTGTGATTAACAATGGTGATGGTGTTCCGTTCGTCATAAGCCTTGTTGACTCCTCTCCAAATGTAGCATTCATGGTTGTGGCCAAAAAGTTCAATTTTGGTCTCATCACTCCAAAAAATCTGTATTGTAAGCGAGCTACTTTGTGCCATTTTCATAGTTTTTCTGGCAACTCGACCACACATTTCGTCAATTTCTATAATTTCTTCAATTCTTGCGCATGTTTTCAGGGAGAAATCAGAAAACTGAAACTGGGAATAACAAATTCATACTAACCCTCTTCCCTCATTTGTTCATATTTCCTCCTGGCTATATATTTCCTCCACGCCTTTTGGATGGTTCTAGCAAACGTGTCAAACTTCCTTTCTCGCATCTCTTCCAGCAAAAACAGCTAGCAATGAAAGGTGCGGTTTAATCGGAAGTCAGCAATGTGTCTTTTTTGTCATATTTTGAACTTTCCAAGCCTCACCGACTCTGGATTCTTGATGAAGACTTTGCTTCGGCCCATTTGGTACTGATCCTTCTCCATGTTTACAGAACGTAAGAGGTGAAGAACACCTTGCTGTTCCGGTCCATGCCAGTTAGGCCATGTCTCGGTTGTCAGGATGGCATACCTGGGGAAACACAAAACTCTCCATTATGTTACCGTGGCTACCACCACTGGGACTAACACACCAAGGAGCCTGGTCATCTTTAGGATTATCAGATGAGCAAAAGATTTACGCTTGAGACTTTTTATCCGCTCCCACGTGAAAAGTGAGTTAACCTCAGAGCTAAAACCGCCATGTAACGTAATCAAAAACTAACTGGTATGATGTAATGATGAATATTAGGCTGAGCTTTTTTGTTTATCAGCAAAAGTTAGACTCTATAAACTATTACACCTTTAAATGGCTTTGTCATGGACATCCATAGGTTGAACGATCCCACTCACTGTTTACCAAAATGAGTGTTTTCCCCCCTTCAAATCAAGGGTTTTCTCTGAACATTGGGGGGTTGAGATCTTAACAAATAAATACATTTCCTGTATTGCCAAAGAACCAAAATTAAAAATGAAGCAAGGTTTTTCACACTTGGTTTTCAAATTAATTATTTTCATTTGTGTAATAGAAATGACTAAATGACTGCAAAACAGTCAACGATAACCACAAGCAAGAATTTTATAAACTGGTTTTGACTCAAATTTAATTTTTCACTCCAAACTCCATTTCTCAAAAAAAAGCTTCAACGTATGAAACAAACTGCCAGTAAATAAAGCTTTACAAGCAAAACGCAGATAAACAGGGAACTGCCTTTATTCTTTCCTTTCACCAGAAGAAGGCATTTTCATCCATTTCTTCCTGAGAATTTGAAATCTTAGCTTTGTTAAGGAGCATTTTTAGAAATGTTTTAATGCTCTTTCTATGCTTGTTTAACTCATAGAAATATTTGTTTAGAATTAAGTGGGAATGACGAGACCCATCTACTTTTTAACTTTGATTTCAAACATAATGTGTAGGTTTCAAAACATTATTAGTTTTGAAAGTTTTGGTTTTAAACAAACATGACAATGGTTCTACCACATAACTTGCAAGGTAATTCAAATGTGAGAAAACGCACAATCATGTTTCAGTTTCATTTTTACAGACCCCAGATAGATGCCATCAGTGCCATCTATTGCTGAAAAGAAGGTATAACCCTCGGAAGTACAATACCTGTGATATGGCTTGTGTTTTTAAAAGTTTTTCAAAGAAACTCTTAACCCTTAAAGCAAAACGAGGGTTATTTTTCTCAATAGGGTTACATTATCAGGTTCTTTTTAAACATGCAACTATTTTGTAGCAATTAAAACGATTAAACAATTTCCTATTATTAATATGAAAAGAGGATTTAACTGTATGTTTTTGGATTGTTGATCATAATATCACACAGAAGGACACAAATATATTGTAGGCTATGATATATTCATAGAAAAGTGCATTTAAAAGTGTTTTCCGTGTTCTAAATTTTTAAATATTATTTATGTTTTGGTCAAGGAGCAGTGAGTCTTGGGGTGGTGCCCTAACACTCTCCATTGACCAGCTGCCACTTCAAAGAAATCAAAATTCAAACTTTTTATGTTACTCCTAAACTTCTGTTCATGGCTTGCATCACCAGAGTGTGCTCCTAATTTGACAATAAACACCATTCAGTGATACTTTTGCGAATAAACATTATTGTCAGGCTACTTACCTTTGTAAAAATTTCTGGAAAAGTCTTCGATAGGCAAATCCAGCTCGCCGCACTCTGATGTTCTCCCTCAAGCCGAGGTATTCCACTTGATGTTTAACCCTGGCAATGACGTAGCAGATTCTAAGTTTAAAACAACACCTTTGCGTAAAATCTGGAGATGTGGTGTAGCCTGCTTACCTGCTCTCTTCCCAATCTTTAGGCCTCTTGGTCTCGTTGGGTTTGATGCAGCGTATGTAGTGTGGTGTGCACTTCATCAGAGTGTTAACCAGCTCATTGGCTTGCCTCTGTTGACCAGGCCCTCAGTGAATATGACATTTAACTAGTTTACTAGGGAACTTGTGAGGATCTTACTTTAATCTTGGAGCTGGCAGTGGTTGGTCGACCTTTTTTATCTGTGTTGAGGTTTTCCGGGAAGAGGCTTTGGATGAAGTCACTACAGTACCAGAGAAATAACATGTTGGGAACAGATCATTTCTAAGTTTGAGAGTTCTTTCCAGTGAGAGAAACCTGCTGGTCTTTTTAAAAGTTTTGAAAGAAAAGGAAGATGGATGATGTCTTTATCCTGTTTTCCCAAGGGCTTTCCAGCACATTATGTTCTCTCTCAATATTAAACACCTTAATATTGACACTAGTTGAAGCAAATGAGAGAAAAGCGACAACTTACTATTGGCTGCTTTGCATCAGTTCAATCAGATCAGGGAAAAGCACGTCTCGGTTTCTTTCACAAAAGCCATTGATATCATATGACACCTGAAACAAGAAAAAAGAAGATTTTGCACTTTACTTTTGTCCAGATAAAAATGGATTACACAATTTAAAATACATTTTAAACACAATTACATTTTAAATTAGTCATTTTTGGCTTTAGTTACAAGTTACTTGAGGGTTTTACCAATGCATACTTAAAAAGCACAGAGATAAAAAGATGTGATATAAACAAATAAGTTGAGCATCTCTTCTAAGGTCCCAGAGCCAGTTCATATTGCTCATGAAACAAGTAGGTTTGGGGACAAGTAAATATCAGCATGGTGTTTGTTGTTTAGAGGGGTTAGGGGCTATGGGGTTAACCGATACTCCACATGTGCATGTATTTTGTTTGCTTATAAGTTTACATTCCCTGGTGAAATTTTTGATTTCTTGGCCATTTTTCAGAAAATATGAATAATACACAGACTTTTTCCTCACGTATAGTTAATGGTTGGGTGAAGCCACTGTTTTGGAATAAAACATCCTTCTGATATTGAAAACTCAAGAAGCAGGATTTTAATGGGCAGAAAGAAAACAGGTTTATTATGCATTATCAGATGGTATACAAGTGATGGACGTCACAGTGACGCACTAGCACATCATATTTTTAGCAGAACTGGCTATTTAGTATTATCATTGATATTTAGATTAAAAGTTCTCTCCATAATCAAAAGTTTACATGCCCTTTAACAATGAAAGTCTCTTGAGGTAGTTGTCGATGAGGTTCTTTATTTCTAAAGTAGCCAGTTGTTCTTGAAACTCTTGTAGATTCTTGGGGTGTTTTGCATGAACTGCACGTTTGAGTTCTTCCCAGAGTGGTTCAATGATGTCGAAGTCAGGAGTCTGAGATGGCCACTCACTTTGTTCTGGTGAAACCAATAACCAGTGGACTTGGCTTTGTGTTTTGGATCGTAGTTGTGTTTGAATGTCCAGTAACATTCAGCTGATGGGTGCAACTTTTCCTCAAATTTGACCAAGTTTCCTGTGCCTTTGGAGCTCACACATCCTCATAACATCAGTGACCCGCCTCCATGCTTCACAGTGGGGACTCCTCTCCAAATGTAGTGTTTATGGTTGAGGCCAGACAGTTCAATCAGGGTAATTTTGGAAGTTTCTGTAGCAATTTTGAGTAAAAGAGTTTGTTTGATGAACTGTTACTAGGACTTATGCGTCATATTCAGGTAGGTATTTATTTATTTAATTTTTTATTCATTTGCTTTTTTTTCTTCTCTTCTAAATTATTATTATTATTATTATTATTTATTTATTTTTTTTATTTTCATTTTTTTTTCCTCTCTTCGTCTTTTCCTCTTCCTTTCTTTCATTTTCACTTGTGTACTTTCACCCTTCCCCAATCCTTTGTCCACTACCCCTTTCAGTTCGGCACTGTCTTGTCCTGACACAACTATTATAAACTGACTCGCGGGAACCACAACTAATAAATATTTAATAAATACATTCAATTTTCCAATCCAGAGGAGAAAACACCACACCAGGTGTTTTACTCCTCTGGAGAAAGCAAAACTGTCCAACTCAGCAAGGCATGTACTCCCCCATGTGATGGCTTTTGAGCAGGACAGGACAAGGTAAAAAAAAAAAAAAAAAAAAAAGTTTGTTTGAAAATAAAAGGCTTCATCCAACCACTAACCATGAGTGGAAAAATGCGTATTTTCTGAAGAAAAAAAATTGGACTGGTGTGTAAACGTATGAGCACAACTTTTACGAATTCACCAACATAGACATTTTGAAGAATCAAAATGACATCTACAAAAAAATTAACAGAAGCTGAACCCCACACCTTGCCAGCGTAGTGGTGAATGACAAACCCAGAGTTCCAGCTGTTGAAGTGATCATGTGTGCCCAGTGCATTCTGGAGCTTCTGAAGCAATGTATTGTCTGCACCATCTTTTGTAGCATGCATTGTAGCACACACATCATCCAGCACACTCATGATGCCAGGAGGACTCTGGAAGACAGGGAAAGAGGATGAACAATTTGTTGTTATTGATTACTAATATTATTACAGCATTAAAAAAAACTCACCAATTTGTTTTCTATTAGGTCACACACGACTTTATTGTTAAAGTACTCTATGGGTGTCCACTTGATGCCCTCTTGCACATACTCTTCCTGTGGGAAGAAAAGCACACTAGAGCTGTCAGATCAATGCTTATTGAAGATTCTAGAGTAGTACAAATATATCTTTTTTTTTTACCTGTTCTGCTTTGAGTGTCAGCTCAATAAAGATCTGCTGCAGCTTTTCATTCACAAAGTTTATACAGAATTGCTCAAAACCATTCCTCTAGGAAAAAGAGAACTGTTATAAAATAGATAATACAATATGTTTTGTTGTAGTTCATTTATTAAAAGTTTAGGCTAAGATTGCTTTAAACTGTGAATTTGTTTAAGGTGAGCAGTAGTTATTTACATTTACTGACTAGAATTTGTATGAAAACTATAAAATCTTTATAAGAATCTCTGGAAACAGAGTATTGCAGTTGCGCTGAGAAAGTAAAGGATAATCCTGAGAATTGCCGTCTGAGATAATCTGACTGGTTACCACATCTTATTTCTGAAGAGCCCAAATATACCGTAAGTCTTTTCCATCCCACACACACTGAGACTTAGCTGTGACTGCAGGGTTCTTTGCTGAAAAAACCATTGCAATTCTGTGACCTGAGCGTGCTGGTCTCTGCTTAATTTTGGCACTATTTATGGCCATATGGTTACAAAGGAAGTTTACTCACTAACAAAATTGCTAAATATTTACAACCAGAGACTGATTGGCGAGTAATGGCCGATTTATGTGGGCGGAGTCATGCACACTAATGAGATTCATTTCTGTTTAAGCAAAGCGTGATTTTCATTTCAACTTTGACATTAGGATAAAAAAATAGTAATTAACTTTTTGAAGTGATTTTAATCATCAGATTAAATTAAATTTGAATTCTACAAAAAACTACATTGTTTTTCTTAAGTAAATAATTAGATTCATAGATATTATTTTCACTTTTTAGGTACTTTACCCAGCATTCATTCTCACTCAGCACATGAAGAATTAAGTACATCTACTTAAATATTGCTTATTTTTTTTATTTATATTTAAAAATGTTATTTTAACAATTTAAAAGAATCCTGTGTCCGTACGTAATGAAAGGAGATAAAAGTTACCTGAAAAATCTCAAAACCATAAATATCTAGGACACCAACACTGAGTTCTTCAATAGGCTTCTGCATGGCATGATTGATTGCCTAATCAGACAAAGACAGATAAAAAAATCCCTTTTTCTTATAATATACATACAAAGTAAATGCAGACGTTTCTGGGGAACTAGAAACTTACGCATTCAGAATAATGATGATAAAAGTATTAAGTAATTAACTGGGGTTCTTGTGAAAGATTTGCCTTATTACAAGCACTTCCCCATAAAGGGGTAACTGTGTGTCCACACATCATTAACTAACCTCAACAAGGAAGTCAAAGAGTCGAGCATAGAGGGCTTTGGCGAGAGCATCACGTGTGTAGCACGCTTGTTCCAGGTTCAGAGTTACGTTGATGGATTCAGATTTGCCCCCCCATTTCGAGTCCATTACTCTGCTGGTGACTTTCTCTTGCAGACGGCTCTGGTCAATTCCCAGTAAGTATGCGGGGAACCCTAATACTGGGTTTCAAAAGAGTGAAGCATGTCAATGGAAATGGTAGAAGAGACAACACCAAGTGCCATCTCTAACCAAGAGAAGACTCACAGTCTGGGTTCTCCACTTGCCCATAGTTTCCCACCTCAACAAAATTAATGCTGCCCAGATGTAATATGCCAGCGACAATCTGTAGTACTTGTGTTTGAAGTACTCCTGAAATACCTATCACCTGCATTGCTTCCTGTAGCAAAGGTCAGTAAAGTACAGGCTTGTTAAAGCTATTTCAGGTAGATGACATTACCAAACTAAGATGGCGGGAGTGTTCATGATGGGGATTACCATGGTTTCCTGGAAGTCCTTACTGTCATTAGTGCCATCCACGTGGTATGTTCCAGATTGGTTCAGGTAGTTGTAGTATTCCGGGGCCATGATTCCCAAATCTTGTCTCTGCTGAGATGTGCTTCCATCTATTAGCTAGAGAAAATATATTTTGTTCCATCAGAATGTTATGTATCATTTAAGCATTGATCTTGCATTATAGAGTCACACTGTTCATAAATTACAGGCAATGTAAATTTTGTTTGTTCATTTGTTTCGTTGGATGGTTTGTTTGTTTGTTTGGTTGGTTGGATGGATGGATGTGGGATTGGTTGGTTGGTTGGATGGTTGGTTGGTCGGTTGGTTGATTAGTTGGGTGGTTGGTTGGTTGGTTCGTTGTATGGATGATTGGTTGTATGGCTGTTTTGATGGTTGGTTGGTTGGTTGGTTGGATGGATAGATGGATGGCTGGTTGGTTGGTTGGATGGATGGTTAAATTGATGGATGGTTGGTTGGTTGGTTTGTTGGTTGGATGGTTGGTAGGTTGGATGGTAGGTTGGATGTTAGGATAGTTGGCTGGTTGGTTTGTTGATTTCTTGGGTTGTTGCTGGGATGGTAGCATAATACTTCTCTCCTATTGGATATTGCATGCGACAAGCACTTCTTATTTGCATAAAGTTAAACATTTTTTTAGCTTTAGTCGCTCGTTGCTTGTTGCTGGACACGCCCTGTCATAAACATCATTTGTAGCGTCCCTACTTGTTGCTTTTGCTGTGTGCTTAGTGCTGCTTAAGTAGCACTTTCTTTAATGTCTTTAATTGAAAATCAAGCTTAGTTTAAAAACAAAACCAGATTTGCACCAGGTTGTAAACATTTTCTGTTTAGTTAAAATATTATTCTTTTACTTAGAACATTAAGGAGAGCTGCTCTTTTTGACACAAGTGGTCAGTTAATAAATTGCAGTTCGGTCATTTTTTTTTTATTTTGACTTACTGATGTCATCTCATGTTAATGCAGTCATAAATCATAAAAAAGAATATAAATACAGCAGACATTATGTTTATATATAAACAACTATTACGTTCCTACCTGGTAGAAGATGTGAAAGTTTCTCTCATTTTCATTCTGGCTCACAACTCGTGACTTTTCCAGCAGGAAGTTGGAGATCTTCCCTCCATCTGGCTCCCCTCCTCGACTGAACTGGATCTCAAAGTATTTGCCCTGTGGATTGAGCTAGTGTTACAGTAGATTCATGAGATTAGTCTCAATGTATGTGAATGTGAGACCCACAAAGCGACTGGAATTGTTGTTGCGGACGGTCTTCGCATTGCCAAAGGCTTCTAGCAGAGGGTTTGACTGCAGGATGATATCCTTCACATGCTGAATACAGATCAGAGCACAGGCTTTAGGATTACCACTTCCATCTGAAATTGTTATCAAAAGCGGCTCAGTTGTTCCCTCGGGCCATCCAAGATACTAGTGAGTAGTTTTTCTTAATTTGAACATTTTAGCAGATTTTTAGAAACTATGTAATAACCATCTGATAAAATGTGATCCATTAGTAAGGTGAACCCGAAAAGTTCACAGTAACATTTCAGTTAAAGTCTTTAAAGTAAGCAGCACTCAAAAATTGTCAGTATTTTTAAGAAGGATTCCTCAAATATTGAGGTAATTGGTTTCCACAAAAGCTTGCATTTCTGTGAACTTGGGGTTTTAGAGAGAGTGTTTGTCGCTTTAGATTAAAGCATCTGTCAAAAGCATCAATGTAAAAGAATAAAAAGAAAATAAGGACTATATTTTTATTATTAAGCAGATGATTATTATGCAAATAAATTTAAAGGGTGGCCTGCAGGAGAGTGATTGAACAGCAAAGAGGACATCAGAAACATTGTGGTCACCTGTACTTTAGCTCCTCCCCCTGATACTTTCGAGATGTAACCCATAATGTACTTGGCAGCAACTGTCTTTCCTGCTCCGCTTTCTCCGCTGGTCACAAACATATACAGGATGTGATTAAATTTTTTATTTATTCCCACACCTTGCTCTATCACATACCCCCATTACACAAATATTATTTTAAAGCTGGTGCTATTCACACAGGAAGTTCAGGGTTTTGTGGCTTTAAACCAGTGTTTATTCCTTTAATGCTGCTTTTAAAGAAAGGATTGTGGCAAAAAATATTTTTGTCTTGATTTCTACATTAATTGAAACCTGAAAATAACAGACTTTACTGTGTATGTTTGGTAAATATACAAAAATATACTGTAATAAAAATAACAAATTCAGTATCAATTATCTTCTGCTCTGAATCGATCCTAGGATCGGGTTAATGGCTTTGGTCTTTACAATGCTGTCATGGAGGCTGACAAACGCTAGAGTTAAACAAATGGCAACATCCCACAGTTAATCAATTGTGTTTGGGCTAATAGAAAATAAAATCACTGGTAAAAGACATATAACAAAAACTTAATAGAGTAAGCTTCGGCAAACTCATCTAAGAAGCTGGAAGTGAGAAGTGATAGGTGCAAGACAAGATATGATAAGACATGCAAAAAACATGACAAGACCTAAAGACAAGATATGAAAAAACAAGACAAGGCAAGACATAAAAAAGACAAGACATGTCAAGGCATGAAAAGACAAGACAATCCATGAGAAGACAAGAAAAGATATGAAAAAACAAAACATGAAAAAACAAGATATGAAAAAACAAGACAAGGCAAGACATAAAAAAACAAGACATGTCAAGGCATGAAAAGACAAGACAATGCATGAGAAGACAAGAAAAGATATGAAAAAACAAAACATGAAAAGACAAGATATGAAAAACAAGACAAGACATGAAAAGACAAGATATGAAAAAATAAGACAAGGCAAGACATAAAAAAGACAAGACATGACAAGGCATGAAAATACAAGACAATGCATGAATGGACAAGACAAGATTTGAAAAAACAAAACATTAAAAGACAAGATATGAAAAACAAGACAAGACATGAAAAGACAAGATATGAAAAAACAAGATAAGATATGCAAAAAACATGACAAGACCTAAAGACAATATATGAAAAAACAAGACAGGGCAAGACATTAAAAAAGACACGACAGTGCATGAAAAGACAAGACAAGATTTGAAAAAACAAAACAAAACATGAAAAGACAAGATATGAAAACAAGACAAGACATGAAAAACAAGATATGAAAACACAAGGTAAGGAAAAAAACAAGACAAGACGTGAAAAAAACATGACAAGGCTTAAAGACAAGATATGGAAAAACTAGACAAGGCAAGACATAACAAGACAAGACATGACAAGGCATGAAAAGACAAGACGTGAAAAAACAAGGAATGAAAAGATGCAGGTGACAATACGCATTAGGATCTATAAAAATTAACAATTATTCGTATGTCACTCTGTAAGAAGCAGAAGACATACAATACAAGCCAACCTTTACAATACCATTATTGAAAGCAATGAGATAAAGAAAAGATATGATTAGCTAAATTAGCACCAGGATGCTCTCGGTTTTGCAAGATCCTCGGGTGGGGGGGGTCTGGGGGTGTTGTCATTTTTTCAACTGGTTGGAACAGATGCTCAGTCCAAACTTGTGTCTTAAATCAAGAAGGATACTGCCTTGAATGATGACCCCTGTGTCTTTTGTGGTTTTTACACGAAACAGGAAACAGTACAAATGAGACAGAAGCAGCTATGAAGTGAGTACAGCAAATGAAAATGAACATGATTTTCTGAACTGAAACATTGAAATTATGTAGATTTTAAAATAGTCAAACCAGAAGCGACTCATTTGATTTCCCTGAAAATGATTCACAATCACAAACCTGATAATGACGCATTGATTTTCGCTGTCAATCATCATGTTCCTGTACATGTTGTCTGTCAGAGCGTAAATGTGTGGTGGGTTTTCATACTGGGCCTGATGAAAAAGAGCGAGATGGTTAGAATGCTGATGAATTCATGAGTGAGAGGATGTGCTCTGTGCATTTGACCTACAGCTCCTTGGTAGAGTTCAACCTCACGGTCAGTGAAGTACGGCATCTGCTTGAAAGGATTCACCGAAATCAAGACAGGCCCTATGTAGGTCTTCAAGTCAAAGTTGAGGATGTGAACGATTAGCGTTATTTTAACCAGAAAATTTATTTACAAAGCAAGTTTACTGAAACATTGTACAGTGTTCTTACAGAAACTCAACTCCACCCACCTAAAATGAGTATTCAGTGTGGATTTAAAACCCCAATATTAGAAGCATGGTGTATTTCTATTGGCGAATGAATGCATAGACTAGGCCAACTATCGAGAATGCCCTGTCCCACTTAGTTTTCTATCTAGTTTATGGGACCACTAGCACAGGAACATAGTACTCTTGAGTCAATTAGCTGGAAGATGTATAAAAACTTGACCATTTAAGGCTTTAAAAACAACCGAATTTTTTTGTAATTCTAAAACTCCACTGAACCAGACCGTTGGCCTAGCAACATCATTTTGTACCACTTAGAATTACCATTGGTCGACGGACTAGAGAGGGACAGTTCCGTGTCATTGGTATAAAAATGAATGATATGTTGTGTTTTCTGATGGTATCGATCAAAGGGTCTCATATATAGAATAAAAATGGATCCCTGTGGAACACCACAGGCGTCGTTGAGAAAGAATTAACTCCCATCTCCACTTGAAGTCGACTCTTTAAGTGCTGTGCCACCGAAACCAAACACTACCTGATTTTATTTATATATAGGGAGTTTCACATGGTAAACAAAACCAAAAACTCTGTTCCCATAGGAACCAATTATATAAATGGTTATAAAGCTATAAATGCAGAATACTCTAAAAGGAGATTTGGGAAACCATGACAATTATGGATTTTGATTCGGTTTTAAATTGGATTAGTCTTCATAGATTTAGAAGTTTTTGTTTAATGAGAAAAAAAGAATACAGTTATAAACATATACTCCCATATAAATCACAATTTTTGACTTTATTGCAACTCAAGAAGCACGTTACTCTCAGGAAGTAATCAGGAAGTGTCTGCTAACTATTGAGCCATCTAAAAAAGGAAGATACAACTTTTGGGAAAGAGTGTTTACAACATTCTAACATTGTATGATACAAAATATAAATGCACTGTGTCCATAGGATACAAAAATGTAGTCGTCCATGTATCTTTTCTTGAGGTTTTCCACAATAGCATCCTCAGTGATCTTGGAGAGAAGCACCATGTCATCTACACCACTCTGCTTGACATTCTGGCTCTGCCAGTGATATTTACTGCCCTGCCGGAGAGAAATCATACAGCGTGAGGAAATAAAGTTACAACATCTCATTTTAAGAACATTAAAGAGCTAGATGACAATGCTACATCCCATAAGGTCATTGGAATAAAGCACAAATAAAAGGAGAGATTACATTTATTAAATAGATGCCTTTAGGAACCTGACTGACTAAATCTAGTTCCTCTTTCAGTGTTTTCTGTTGCTAAAGGAGTTACCATTGCTTCTAACCACTAGTTTTTGCAGAAAGAGAAGTCACAGATGAACCGAGACAAATACTGACGATGCTTTATGCAAAAATCTACTTATATAGGTTTCTTCTTATAGGAGTTTTTTTTTGCATTTTTTACCGACATTGCGGGTACAGAGAGGTTAAAGGATGGGAAAGGACGATGGGTCCCCTACACCATAGGGCTTTGTATGTAAACTGTGCTGGAATAAATTATAGAAAATATTTTTTCTTCATAATACTGGCACTTCTCAGAAAATGCCCAGAAAATCATCACAAAATATGGATTTGTTTCCTCTGATGGTGGAAAATGACTGGTGTTGTAAGAAAACCATAATGTGAGAATGGATTTCAATGTAAAATAGTTTATGGCTTGTTTTCAACATGTATATTTGAAACATCAGGACTCTTCTGGGGAGCCTGTATGTGGTTATTAGGACAGGAAATCATGAGTATAGTTACTTAGCAACAGAATGTAGATGTGGGGAGGCTGCAGCTGTGAGGTGAATGTGTTTTATGATAAGTTGCATCTGACACTGACACATTATAAAGTGAAGAGGAAAATGTAAATGCGCTGCTATTTTTTTATTATGCCTATGAAAACATAATGTTATAAAAAAGAAAATAGTTTTGCGTTATAAAGATAAATGAATCTATAGCTATTGGAGAGGCTGAATCTCAAACAAACATGACCAGAATGGACACATCTAACATTCAGATTTGAAGTGGGCCAGACATTTTTTAAACAATTTTTGGGGTTGATGGTTTGCATCCAAGCCTTGTTTCAACCACAGAAAAACCACATTTGGAGCATGTTAATTAGCAACAAAAATATAGTTCGTTTTTTAACAATTGATCCAAATTTGGTAGAGTAAATACAGAAAAAAAAAACGGAAAAACTTAAAAAAACAACTTTCAAAGTGTCATGAGTCATGTGGATATGATACAGATGTTTAATATAGGAAAGAGGAAGTGACAACATACCTAATACATTAATGAATACATTTCATTTCCTGTGAGAAAAACTTCCTGAAATTTGTCTGAAATTGGACAAATTTACTGCTGCTTTCCAAAGCATTTGATTCTTAAAGCATCATTGTCAGCCCCCGAGGTTAAACATCTTAAACATTGTCCGTGTTTTGGTTGATGATTTGGTGCTTGTGAAGAGGAGGAACCCCTTCATCCATATCAAAATGTGAAGTCTCCAATAGAAATGAGAAGAATCTAATAAAGGTAATGTCCCAATGATTTGTAGTATAGTCGTCATAAGTGTTGTTTCCTCATAACTTTATTGGAATGACATCACCAATTTTCTCACACACAAAAAAAGCCAAAAAAGGAAAATTTCTAGATCAGAGGAAACTGCTTTCGTCAACACATTCTAAAGCCATACATTACACGTCATTAAGAAATTTATTCAGAGTTTACTCAGTGGTTTATTTACTCAATAGCCCCACATTTTCCCAAATCAGTCTCCACATATACTACGAAAATCACTTTAGATACAAAGAATTCATATTCTAAACCTGACTAATGCGAGCCATTGTGATTTAAGAGCAACCAGAAGTAGAGGATAATCTTATACAGTTTAAAAGCACAACATGGAGGTGAGGGACTATGACTGGAATGATGATAATATGAATCATAGCTGTTACTTTCTATTTAACTTTCTTTAACAACTTTATGTCCATGAATAGACATGGAAAAAAATATATTTTAATAGTAAATAGATCATCAATGAGGCTAGAGTTTTTTTCACCATTTTTTTAAAGTCTTTGATTAAAAAATGTAATCAACCACAAAAAACTGCTGTTACTGCCTTGTCAAGATTGTAGATTGTTTCCGTGTTTGGGAATCAGTATAGACATTCTCTAAATCTGCAGTACAGAAGACCTTCTGAAAATCAAACCTGAAACTTACTTTAGCACACAGTGTTCTACCGTTGTTCTGCTAAGAGTGTTCCCCGGTGGTACCCATTTTATGGGTACATATGGGTATCAAATGGGTAAATAATCTTTAAAGTAAAGAGTAAAGAGTTTTTCGACAGCTCTCATTTTTATTTTGCCATTTTTTTTGTAAATAAACAACATTAAATTTATGTTAAATGATTTTTATAATGAATTTACTTGATATTATTGCATACTGTATTGTTTGGACTGTTGTTTCCATTTGAAATCCAAAGGCTGTTAGTCACATCTGAGCTTTCATGATGCCCAGAATAATCAGGAAACAGCCAATCAGGTGCGCCTCATCGTCAGAAAAATATGCATTAGATCAGAATGATCTCAAATCTTAGTAGTTTTGCATGATCTGATCAAGTAAACACAAAGAAAATTTATGTCCCTGCTATTTTTCTGCCAAAACTAACTACAGTCAAATAGTTTGAGTCCTATTCATTACTTTCTTCGTTCCTTCATTGATTTTCTTTGTCCACTTCTTCCTTTTTGAGTCACAAGATTCTGCTAGTACCAGTCTCCAGCACACTATGGGGGTACACCCTGAACAAGTCACCAGTCCATTGCAGGTAACGCATACATTCACTCCTAAGGGAAATATTGAGTATTTAACCTGACACATGCTTTTTGTTTTGTAGGGGAAACTGGAGACTGAAACCCACTCAAGCACTGTGAGAACATGCAAACTCTTAGTAAACCAGCTGATCTGAAACATCACAATCCGACCAATTATGCCACCAAGCCCGTTAAAAAGTTAATGAACTTTGAAACAAAGGTGGAGCTGTACCTACCCTGCTTATTTGTGATAAGTCAGAGGTACTGATTACTCACACCAAGTTTGGTTCCAATTTGTCAAATGGTTGCAGAGATACAGACCTTGAGCTTTTCTAAACCTTTCAGAATGAAAAATTTAAATGACTTAATTTGTAGAAATAGTGAGGAAATATCGAGAAAGAAACTGAAAGACGTTTGCAACCCAACCCTTCTTACTCTGACCATTTCTGGATACTCTTACAGAAATAAACCCCTCGGAACCTCTCACCACATAAAGTCAAATGCTCACTTCCTCCAGAAGCACCAGTCCAACCTTAAACGACTTTCCTGTAGCCAGGACCCTGGCATTAATAATGACACAGTATCACCAGAAGAAACAAATGAAGCCATTGCCAGCAGCAGATGGTGAAGTTCAACAAATGCACTTATTTGTCTCAGAATAGCACTCTTTGTGATATAGCACCATGATAAATTTCCCAGAGTTCCCTACTTTGAGGTTCCTTTACAGTTTCTTCAATCAAATCCAGAGACAGTTCCATCAGATGTGAAAAATTCACACACACAAATTAAACAAATATCTAGATTTAAACTGAGTGACTGTAAAGTTTGTAGAAAATTTAAACAGGTGCCTTTTACCATGTTTTTGTTGTTTCTCCTCCTTTTGTGGTTCTTTTTCTGAATATTATGGCAGTCCTCAACACTTTGCCATTATCAGCAGACTCTACGGCACAAGAGCAGAAGTTTTAGTGAGGGGAAGCAGACTGTGACAAGCGTCGAGCACAGATCACTTCCTCAACTCCCACCAGCCTTAGGTGAGACAAGAAGAAGTTACAAACCTCTCTTGCCTCATACGCCTACAAACTGGACTTACTGTAGTCTCTCATGGTTGTTTAAAACCACAGAGGTGCTGCTGGTTCAAGGGCAGCCGTTGCTCAGTTCTGAGCCGCCTGACAGGATGCTGGGCCTCGTATGAAACGAACATCAAAAGATGAACTGATGCGGTCATTCATCCACACCCTTTATCACTAGTGAATGGCTGTATTCTAAGTGGTTGACTCAGTGGACTAAAATATTTCAAGCAAAATTAGATCCAAGATGGCCACACATAGTTTAGTTGCATCTGTGTTTTAATACACAAACCTGTAGCTTTCAAACTAACGGGTGTAACTGGTTTGATCAAGTGTGTTCTAATGTGGGTTGCATCTAATCCATCAAATGGTTTACGGTAGTTTATAAAATGTAAGTTTCTTCTAATTATTCCAGTACCCATGTCCATTTTCCCAATAGGTCTATGCCATTGCAGTAGAGTCGAGAGATTCGCTTCAGCACATTCGTTACTAATAAGTTCAAGTTCAAGTTCGCTTATTTATATAGAGCTTTTCGCAACAGACATTGTTCCAAAGCAGCTTTACAGTAAACCTTCAAGTTTAACCTCAGAAAAGAAAAAAATAATTGATAAGTGGTGTTTATGTCCCTGATGAGCAAGCCTGGGGCGACTGTGGCAAGGAAAAACTCGCTTTTTGGAAGAAACCTTGAGAGGAACCGGACTCAAAAGGGGAACCCATCCTCATTTGGGCGACAACAGCAGTGTGATTTATATAAACTATGGTATAAACAGATGATATGGTAGTATAAACAGATGATGACTGTGTTAGGTGTAGGTCCAGGGGGCGCCGGAACATCTCCAGGTGGATCTGGTTGTTAGGGTGAGGAGCTGGTGGGCGGAGCAGTAATAATAAGCAATTAGCAAATTAATGTAATGTAAAGTATTTCAATGTGCTTTTCATCATCTATTGGTAGGTTATGTGAATAAAAACACTATTTAATTGAGTCAACTACATTGGCTTATTACCTGCAATGTTCGAGGATAAGCTCAGATTTACTTGTTGGTGTCGTGGTAAAGAAAGTTGTTTATTTGTTGACATTCAAATTTAATTATAAAACATTTACAAGCAAATTGGCCACTAACTGAATTTTTGTACATAATTCAACTGGGAGGAGCGTGTATGGGATGGACTAGAGGGAGTCTCCAGTTAAATGTTGTAGATGAACCTTTTCCATTAGGGACTGAATTTATTCAGTGTGTTCAATCTGCCGTTAACAGAGTGAGAAGCCATCAATATAATGAAAAAAAACTCCATCTCAAACCATCCTGACAGAAATACAAAACACCTCTATACCAATATTGACATTCCGAGAAACCATGGATAAATTGGAGTTTTGATGTTCTCAGAATGTCTTAATGTTCCCTCACACATATTCTGTTTGTAAGACCTTTAGGAGACCACAATAGAATGTCATTTTTTACATTTTTGGTACAGAAAACTCTACCCACTTCTTGCACATCGAGCATAAATGTGTTTTGGACAATTAAAATCACATACATGTAAAATATGATTCAGTGTGATCCTGCACAGAAAGACACTGGGACAGAGATTAAATATAAAGCTCTCAATCGATCAATCAATATAAAAATGATAAATACATAGATTTGAAGTAATGATAGCGTGCGTGTTTGTGTGTTTGCATATTCACTTGCATATTCCTGTGGCGCAGTTGGTAGAGCATTGCGCTAACAACGCAAAGGTTGTGGGTTCAAATCCCAGGGAAAGCAAGAACTGACAGAAAAAAATATGTTCATTCAAATGTAAGTCGCTTTGGATAAAAGCGTCTGCCAAATGCATAAATGTAAATGTTCACTTATGAGCAGTTGTCTCTTCCCTAGGAATCAAACTCACAACCTTACTAACAAGGTCACATAAATATAAAACATATATTAAAAAAGACAAAACTAAAAGTGTTTTACTCATAAACAATGCATTTTATTCAGCATTCATTTAAATTCATCTACATATAATGCAAATGGCATAATCTACATCATCGATGCAAATTAATTAGCAGAACACAAACAAAAAAGCAAATAAACAACTGTGCCTGCATTTCCAAAGTGAATATGCTACCATTATAAACACATTTAAAATGGAATACAAAATAAAAAGCTAATCGAAAGCAAAAAGAGCGTTTACCCTTTTACACGGTAACTATACCAAAATACAGGAGTACATTTTTTTAACAAGCAAAGATAATACCTATATTAAAACAAAACATACATCATAAAATGAATCTTATAAAAATGTAATGAAGTCATAGCACCAAATGATAGCACCACAAAATAGCCACCAATAATTGCATTGAGGTCAATAAGTATTTGATCACTCTGTGCAAGTTCTCCTGCTTGGAAATCATAGAGGAGTCTAGAATTATCTCCCAGTTTCTCAAAGACCAGATGGTTTGCTTTTAAATAGTCCAACTAATCTCTGTTAGTTTAGTAGCAGCTGTTTGTGGCTGTTAGTCTTAAGCAACATGGGCAAAACCAAAGAGACTAATTTGTAGACCATCAAGCAGCTTGGTGGAAAACTGTTGGAGCAATTTTCAGCAAATGAAAGAGAGGCTAATGTTGACTCTCAGTGTCTCACATACTGCGAAGATCTCTCCTTGTGGGGCATTGATGCTAAGAATGGTGACGAATCCCCCCAGAACTACACAGGATGAGCTGCCATGAAGAGATCTTGGACCAGTGTTTCCAAGGTTACCATCACTAATACACTAGGAAGGTTCCTGCTTAAGTCAGCTCATGTCCAGGCCAGTCTAAAGTTTACCAGAGACCACTTAGATGATCCAGAGGAGTCATGGGGGGGAAAAGTTGTGGTAAAATGAGAACGTTTTGCTGATAACTCTATTTGCCGTGTTTGGAGGATGAAGAATGATGACCATCATATCAATACCATACCTACAGTGAAGCATGGGCTGGAGGCATAATGCTCTGGGGTATTACCATGCACTGTGATATTTTGAAAAACCTTTTCTCAATCAGAACATTAGAGATGAGAATAATCCAGAACACACAACCAAGAAAAACAGTGACTTTCTAACAAGCATATCCAGGTTCTCCAGTCTCCAGACCTAAATCCAAAAGAAAAGGGAGGGAGCTGAAACTCCATGTTGCTCAACGACAGCCCTGAAACCTGACAGATCTGGAGAACACCTGTATGGAGAAGTGGACGAAAATCCCTCCTGCATTGTGTGCAAACCTGGTGAAGAACTACGGGAATGTTTGACCTCTCTAATTGTTAAAAAAAAGGTTTCTGTACCAACTATTAAAATGTTTTGACTTCCAGATTTTTATATTTCTGTCTCTCACAGTGGAAATGTACCTATACTAACTCCTCCATGATTTCTAAGTAGATTAGCAACAGTAGCACCAACTGCCAGAGGGGGGCACCATTGCTTCGTTTGCTCACAAGAAAAAAAAATGTTAATAATAACGAAACGGTCAATAAAATGTTAACAGTTATTAACAATATATTAATGTGAATATATCTGTGTGTATGTTATATTTTAAAAATTATTTTAAAAACCCTAAAGTTTTAGAAATTAATTCACTGCACGCAACGTGAGGTTTGCTACGTCCCTTGGCGTTGGCCCCACCCCCCACAACTCACCTAATGTTTTGAGATTACATGGATAGAGAGATCAAAATTGAAAAGTCATTAGCAATGCCGAGAAACGGAAAAGAAAAAATGGCCACGATGAAATTCACATTGCTTTCACTCCATTTGGTTGGTTGTTTATATTAATAACACTCTATTACTAAAAATATGATAACGAAACCCACAAATTTAGCTTTAGTGTAGGTGTCACCTTGTTTAATGTGTAACCATGGCAACTGTGGCATCACGCTGGCGCCGGCGTGTTCCCTCTTAAACTAACCGTCGGTTTACAGTTTTACTACAAATAGTTATTTAATTACTTGGCTAACCAGCGCAATCAACACCGTTTAAAAATGACATTATCTGCATTAAAACCAAAACCAAACCAAAAAGTTTCATTTACAATAATGAACGAATAAAATGAAACACTCTTTCATTCATTTTCCAACCCACCTATTCCATTTTTAGGGTCACAGGTACACCCTGGACAGGTCGCCAGTCCATCACAGGGCATAAAATGAAACAATAAACAGAACATCCATGTTTAACGTTGACTCGCGTTTCTTGCAAATACCCGCCTCCCTATAATTTCTGTTCCCCCAGATGAATGTTTTCTTCGGTATCAATACCTGGCATTGTAGCATATTACCGATTAGGGGGCCAATTTGGCCAGCACCAGGTATGGTTATCAATGACTTATTGACCTCACTGTATATGTTAAAAACCTTTTACCCAATGCTCCAAACAGCATAATAAATTTATATAGAGTTTGTTTGAATTCAAGGTGGGTGAGAAAGACCCGAATGGCCTACTTCTTCCTTGGATCCTATGAGACGACTGGAAAGTTGGTCATGCTATACTGACAATATGGCGACAACATACACCCAACGTAAGTCATACCTATGTTTACTGAAGTTTAGATTTTTAAAAAAAATTTCCAATGTGGCAGTAGAGCCATAGAAAGGTACATTACTGAAAAAAAATTCCCATTCCAAAAATGACTGCGTGCACCTACAGGATGTCCCACGCTCAAACAAATCTCTTTCAGTTCCTGGAGTCATATACAACAACACTGAGGCCTCTTTCTGAAAGCTTACATGATGACACCTGCAAAGGATTAAAATGACAGCCACATGCACGGGTGAAGACCAGACCATTCTCAACTTTAGATTCTAAACAATGCAAAAAGTCTGAGAGTTCACACAAACACTTCTCTATTCGACAAGTGATGGTGAAACTGACGGATGTCTTCTGGACCGAGTATGTTCCCTCATTCTGAATCAATCTGCAGTTGTTGAGCTCCTCTGATGGAATGCTTAGCACAGGCGGTTCGGCATGCAAGAGGATGGGATGTTGAAGGAGAAGAAAATATAAGCAAGCGAGATGCTAGAACAGTCTGCTAGAGAGAGAGAGGAGGTCAGTGACCTTGGCAGGTTTTGCAGCACATCTGTCTGAAGTATGTACGGCCACAAAATTTGAACCTGAGCACCAGGGGGCAGTATGCCACTGTGTTCACATCTTTACACTCTGCAGGATAGAAAAAGTGACGTTAGTAACATGGAAATAGGGTACATTGTACAAAAAAAAAGTTTATCAAACACGTTTCTTCCCTCCTTTGCCATTGGTTTAGGGACTTTGAACAATTAGGTAGAATATTATAAAAACTAACCACAGATCTTCTTAATGATGTTGAGATCAGGGTTCTGTGGTGCTCAACCCATCCAAGTGGTGCTCGCTGCAGAGCCAAATGGGAGGAGCTAGAGCTCTAGCTCCCCCTCGCTGGAGCTCCAGCTCCCCCTCGCTGGATCTACTGGGCGGGGCTTGACGCGCTATCAAGCGCCACCAAGTGGCTGTTAATGTTAGTGCGAGTTCAACCGTAATGGAAGTAAATGCTTGTGTTGATGCGCAAGATGCTGGCATAGATAATATTTTTGTCTATTATTGGTAATGATTATGATTGATGATTTTAAGCATAGTCAGTATCGTTTCTGTGAAATAACGTAAATACTTTTTTAATAATGCTTTATTGTCATACAATGTGTACAATTCCATGTCCCTCTGTGAATACTTATGTAAATATTTGATAAGTAGGCAATGTGAAAGCTTACCTGTGCATACTGCTTTAATTTTTGTCCACCACATTAATCTGTGGGTTATTTGTGAACTAATCTGAATAATCTGATTAATTAATGTAATAGATGATAATAATAATCATAATAAAAATAACGTTTGACTAATTTATGTAATCTGCCCATTTTTGTATGTAAATGTGAATGTATGATTTCCAAGAGGCTGGTTGTATTTTTTTTTTATATTATTATATTGTAAATTTAAATGTATTATTGGCTGTAATTTTAAATAGACTCAACCTTCATGTAAGATTTAGATTTTATATACATCTCAAAGTTCCGTTTATCTTTAAAGTACAGTTCAGATGTCTTACCGTGCCATACAGGTTGTACAGTTCGAACGGACTACCTGCGTCTGGACCTATGACGTATTAAGCCCCGCCCACAAGATCCAGCGAGGGGGAGCTGGAGCTCCAGCGAGGGGGAGCTAGAGCTCTAGCTCCTCCCATTTGGCTCTGCAGCGAGCACCTTCTCAACCCATCACTTCCAGTACTTCTCATTCTTCTCCAATCAAAAGAGGGGTGTACGTGAGTCATGCTGCTTCAGTTAGTTCTGAGCTGATGGCACTGCTGATCATCTTCCCATTTCTGAGAGTAACTGATGCCTTTTTCATCTGCGGCAGTTTCTTTGGCAAGAATCTAAGAATCTCAAAGTTGCCTGTTTTTTGTGATTCTTCAAAAGAGCTGAACATCACATCTTGAAACCCCAGTCTGCAGAATAACTATATTGGGTCTCAAATATTGCAGCATTTCTCTAAACTTCACCTTGATAACAGAGTTTGGCTGTTCCTCGCTCAGTTTTAAACCTCCTGCAACAGCTGTTTCTGTTTCAGTTCATGACTGGGTTTCAACCTGGGTGTGACATTAAACATTAGCACCTGTTTGGTTATATTTGATGGCTCATACAGCTCACTACAATCCTAGAAAATCAGTGAATGTGTGTATGTTTAGAATTGAGGCAAAGGTTAGTAACACCAGAAACTGAATTGATTTGGATTTTTCGTTTGATCACTTTGCATTTTGTTTTCATTTGCAGCACATTACTGTAAATTATTTTGTGTGAAAAAGTAGAAATGTTAAAATAATTACTGTTGGATTCTTTTAGTTTGAGAGAGTTTTGCAGAATTCGAACACTGCATTTGACATCAGACAGAGCAAAGAGTATTGTTCCGAACCTTCAGGGTTGTCAGTAGGGCCGCTGGAGTCACACTTGCTCTTGCACTGTTGCATAGACGCAGGACGATGTGACTCGGGGCACTCACCGGACGGCTGGCCAGAGTGAGTTAGACACTGTACTAACCGAATCTCCTGACCCATACCACACCTGGCTGAGCACTGGATCACAAAAACATGGTAGAAAACTTGAAATCTTGGCAAATCAAGAAGATATTTTTAATAAGACATAAATCTTTTCCAATTTTCTTTTTTACTTGTGAACCTTTCCCCCTCCCCCTTCTCCAATCCCTTATTCCCTCCCCCTTTTTGTCCTGACACAACTGATGTAAACTGACTCGCGGTAACCACAACTTATAAATATTTACATACATTCAATGCTCCAATCCAGAGGAGAAAACACCACACCAGGTGTTTTACTCCCCTGGAGAAAGCAAAACTGTCCAACTCAGCAAAGCATTTACTCTCCCATGTGATGGCTTTTGAGCGGGACAGGACAAGGTAAAAAAAAAAAAAATACAAAAAAAAAATAAGAAAGACCCTCTTTTATTGCAGAACTCCTAGCCTTTTGACTTTCTGGCTCCAAAACCATTTAAATTCCATTTTTTAATGTAAATTAGTGTATTAATGAATCCATTAGTGTTGTAAAATATTGTGACTCATGTTGTATCGTAGACAGTGTATCGTTACACCCCTGTATAACACATAAGAGAAATGTAGAAATGTATACATAATACAAATGTATTAAATAAGTGTATTTATTTAATATTTAATTCTGAAATTTATTTGTTTTTATACAATTTGGGGTTTATTATTATGTGTATTAATTTAAGCATATATTCATTCATTCATTTTCATTCCCGCTTATTCCCTTTTGGGGTCACGGGGGTCTGCCGGTGCCTATCTCCGGCACACATTGGGCGAGAGGTGGGGGTACACCCTGGACAGTCCATCACAGGGCAACATTCACACACACACACATGCACACCTAAGGGGAATTTAGCTTATTCAATAAACCGGAGCACCCGGAGGAAACCCACGCAAGCACAGGGAGAACATGCAAACTCCTTCCAGGAAGGTCACCGGTGAGCCTCGAACCGACAACCTTCTAAGGCCACAGTCCTACCCACTGCGCCACTGTGCTGCCTAAGCATATATTAATAATGATTTATTATTTAATTTAATTACTTATACATTCTTTTATTTCTTGTTTATATGCAAGTATTTTTTTCCCTCTATACATTAGATAAAATATAAATTATGATTATAAATAAAATATTATAATCTTACACAAACAATAATTTTTTCTTCTTCACCAAAACCTTTTTTTCAGTGCTATCCCAGCAATAAATCACAGCACTCAACACAAACATCAGAGTTTAGATAGGACCTCACCTCTCCCCAGGGTCCCGCCACCCACTGAGGTGGTGGGCAACGCTGTATATTACAGCGCACCCTGGTTGTTGGGCGGCTTTGTTTCGGGCACTCTAACTCTTGTAAGGTTTCCCCGTTTTCTCCACTTCTACATAAAATCACTCTGTACCTGTAACCCAGACCACAGCCAGGGGTGCACTGCAAAACAACGATTACAACAGAACTTTGGAAAAGAATAAAAGAGGAAAAAGACTGAGAGGGGAAGCAGATCTGTACCTCTGACCAGTCTAGTGCATGCCATTCTGGAGGGCAGGTGTTGTTGTTGCAGGGCTCCGTGACTGAAGGCCTTGGAGGTGTGCAGAATGTGTCATCAAGGACTTTCTCCTCTGAAACCGACATCTTTCTCTTGCACAACACTCCCCGCGTCCGAACTCCTCCGTTACAGCTCCGACTGCACTCTGACCAGTCTCCCGTCCACCACCTGAGAATAGAGTACAAAGTTTATCAACAAAAACAACATCCTGCTCTCAAGTCAACATCTGAGCACTCTGAAATGGGCGGAGCCAAAGCCCAACTGTAACAAAATATAAAAATCAAAAAAGATTCAGAATATCAATGAGGTCAAGAAAAGGATTGTGACATAATTGAATTTACGAACTCTGAAATGCATCCTTGACAAAAGTTAGCTTTATCCCAATGTTTCCATTAGTATGTGCATATTGCTTATGTGCTCCGACTGTTGAGGATGGAACGTAAAGCCACACACAAAGAACACCCACGTCGGAGGGCAGGGCTCCAGGTTGCAGGGTCTTTTCTTGTCTTTGGGCTTGTTCTTCTTATCGCAGAAGTGGTTGTAAACCACTGAGAGATCAGCTTGTTTCTTGCACACGACCTGCTGGATTTGAAACCCTGAGACACAGATAACAGTCTTCAGAAACTAAACATCAGCAGATTATTTTCAATGGCATATCAAACTGGGATGGATCTTTGAAGTTGCTTTCAACTGTGTTTTGTAAAAATGTTTTCACTTTTCGGTTCAGTACATTGTTTTTGGCGCTGGTTCTTTTATCATATCACTGGTCAAGAGAATTGCTGACAGCACCATTGTTCAGCTTGTGAGTGTGACACCTCTTGACACCTCTTCACACAAACCTTCACAAAACGAAATATCTAACTCCAGAGGGGGTGCAAAACAACTGTTACAAATGTTACAGACACACCCACTCTGAAAAAAAAACACGAAAACCTGTACTTAACCGAAATGTTCTGTACCAGTCAAAGGAAAAGCTTCCTATGTAGACTATGTGAAGGTTTTAGATGGTAAGATGGTTAAAATGAAAGTCAATCTTATGACTTTATTCGTCTAAACCTTAAACTTGGACACTTTGGCTGAGTTCTATTTCCACCCTTACCCCTACTCCTTTCCTCTTCAGTTTCATTGGAGGAAAAGGGCTATCACAATCCTTTTTGAATAAAGATGAAGGGCTAGGATGAAGAGCCCTCTGTTCTGAGCAAAGGCTCAAGCCAGGCAAAAACATGCTAGATTTACAAGAATAATGTGTTATTATTTCCATAATAACTTTAATAATACACATATGGCACATAAAACTTTCCTTTGGGCGGCATGGTGGCGCAGTGGGTAGCACTGTGGCCTTCCAGTTAGAAGGAGTTTGCATGTTCTCCCTGTGCTTGATGGGTTTCCTCCAGGTACTCCGGTTTCCCCCACAATCCCAAAAACATGCGTCAGGTTAATTGACTAATCTAAATTCCCCTGCCTGGTGTGAATGTGTGAGTGAATGTTGCCCTGTGATGGACTGGCGACCTGTGTACCCCTGCCTCTCGCCCAATGTGTGCTGGAGTTAGGCACCGGCAGACCCCCGTGACCCCGAAAGGGAAGAAGCGGGTGTGAAAATGAATGAATGAACTTTCCTTTGATTGTGTTTTTATCATTGAATAAAATACCAGGCATATTTTCAGCCCTTTACCTTAGCACTCTGTAGTTTGGAACTTAGCTTAAACTAAAACAAGTGTGTAGTGCAAGCTGGAAAATATAGAAGCTAAAATTTTTTTATCACTCTTAACGAATCAACCATGTGCGACTTGGGTCGATAATCTTTGGTCTGTCGTGTAAAAGAAAAAAATATTTTGAATCCTAACATCTGAAATAGAACAGGAAGTTACAAGCAGCTGGCTCTCTCAGGATCTCCCCTTCCCCCTGTCTTCTTTGTTTTCAATGCACCATGTGTTTAGCTAATAACATCCCCAATGTTTAAGCTAAATAAAGTCACATTATCCATTAAATCACCATAAACATTGCTTTCAGAGTCTTCTTACTTGGTTATGAATTATTATTCAATAACAGTTGTACTTTTTGTACACTTTTATGTAGTATATTTTACAAGTCTAGCCACACAACTGCCCAGTGAATCCCAGTTACTGGACCAAGTGTGTATTCCAGTAACATGACTGCTCCTGATCTCAGCCAATTCAATATTCCTATTCCACCAACATTAAAAACCTAAACAAATACAGACTGAGTAACTCCTTTCACAGATTCGGTGAATTTTTCTTCCATGAGGAGCCATTGCCGACAGCAGGAAATGGGAGGGTCTTTTCTTTGTTAAGTAATGCCTGTTTATAGTCACCTGTCTGCTGGACACCTCTTAAATCTTATTTTGCAACATTTGTGGGAGTATTCTGTAATGTAGTATCTCAGAAAATATTGATTCTGAAAGGAAACTAGAGGTCATTTATGCTAATCGCTGCTAGTCAATGGTAGTCAATAAATAGAGAAATCCATCACCTCCCGCACACAGCGTCGAGCAGCGGGACCAGGACGTATAATGCCAAGCATAGCTGCTCAGAGGATCTCTGTTGACTGGTGGATTAAACCGGTAATGTATCCCAGGATTTTCTTCACGCACCAAGACCTTAAATATAGAAATAACTTGTGAGTTGCTGAAATGTGCTTTCTGTCATTCAGGTTCCATGCCAGTAAATGATCTATGAAGACTGACATTGACAAATATATAAAAAATCTGCTCTTCAGAGATCAATTACTGACATAGAACCTGAGTGACAGAAAGCAACTCTCCAAAAACTCTCCAGCTGTCTAAATGCATCTGCACAAACACACGCAGAGCACAAATATCCTGCTTCAAAGACCACCTGGTATCAGTAAGTTACCATAACAATCAGGGTCATGTTGGTGGGCCCGAGTGCTTCAAGGGTCTCTGGCTCATTGGTTGGTCTGCGATAGTGGAAGGTGGTTCCTGCGATGTCGAAGCGGCGTGGCGTGTCAATGGTCAGCTTGCCATTGATGAAGTACTGATCTCCTTTGCTCTTCAAAACTGCAATCATGAGAGTGGTTTTTGATAAAAAAAAGCTTCAGGATACTACAGATACTTTATACCAGAGGCGAATACCAAACCTTAATAATTGTCAAAGAACAAGACGACTTTAAATGAACCAACTTGTAAAGTTTTCTTCAAGAGGATTCTACAAACATGTTCTTTGGGGACTTTTATTCTGTACTTCTGTGTGTTTTCATAACCCCAAAAAGATGTCAACAAAATCATGAGTTAAGGTACAACGTACAATTAACTTATACTCAATTAAAGTTTGTTAGACATAATAAATAAGTGGCAACATATTTTTGTCAATCAAATGCAGCCACCAATCATTTTGAGCAAAAGCAAAAAAAGTGAACTATTATGTGCTTGCTCCAAACAGAGAGTCTGCTTTCAGTTACTGTCCTACCAGCTTTCAGGCGGCACATTTTAGCCACATATAAATCAAGACATAAAACGACTAAATGTGTTTTTAGATGATTGCCTGATTGTGATTGGATGAAACAATAATCATCAGGAAGATTGTAACTGCATTGGAACTAGACTATTTTGAACTTGTTTTCGACTAGGATTAGGCAGGCAGGTTGCTAGTGTTTATTTCTCTAGTTTTAATCCAGTGAACTTGTTGACTGTTTGTTTTTATGCTTTTATGCATAAAATGTATTGCTTTATTCTCTGTACAGCACCTTGGGCAACAGACAAGCTGTAGTGTGGCGCTAGACAAATAAACTTTGATTTGATTTATATCAAGTGCTCTTAAACTAGGCAAATTGTGAGGAAATTGCATTAAATGAAGTATATATGTCCTTAAATCTAGTACAATATGATTTGGTCTTAAAATGAGAAATATTTTGGTCATAAATAGATACAATTTTAGGGAATATATAAAAATATAAAATATTTAAGGGAAACAGCATTATCCAAAATGGATTATGCTGTCTTAAAACAAGAAAATTTGCGCAGCATCTTATGCATGCTGTGAATCCATCAACTTAAGAATGTTTGTGCTTAGTACCTAGTGTTAAGAAATATTGACTTAAAATTACATATTAAAAACTTGCGTATAATATTGACAGATTTCTCTATTTAAATTAATGAATGCTTGTGTATAAGCAATGACATACATAGGAACTCTCTTGTTTAGCGCTTCTTTTTCAAGAAATCTTACAGAGTCGAACTTGCTTACCCCATTGTTTTCAATTTGGTATCAACAAAATGAAAGTAATGAATGCATTCTAAACCGGCAGTTTTTGAGTTAACGTTAAGTCTACGTTCTCAATAATACAACACACTTTTCTTTGGAGGTTCCGCTATTTTCATAGTGAAATTTGTGTTTAAATGTAGTCCAAAATCCAATTGCATTTCAATGAGCTTTTAGGACAAAGTTTTAAAACGGTTAACACATTAAATCAACCCTTATCCATGTTGAAGAAGTTGAAATGCTGACATTAAGAATCTCAATGTGTGAGAAGGTCAAGAGTCATCTTAGCTGAGGAGGCACCTTAAGACATCCCAGACTTCAGAGTTGAAGCCATTTACAGAATTTACAAACACTAAACGCAGTCTATTAGCTCTGCTTCTCCTGAGAGGCTCATATTTGAATCAAACCATGAAAAACGAGGTCTCACCCAAGTAATTTTGAGAGACGTTGAGCTCTTGGATGTGTATGAAAACAGATCCTTTGGGAATTCTGACCACCTCCTCGTAACCTAAGAAAACAGACACTTCTATGAAAACAGATTTATTCCTAGGAAGAGAACAATGCAGTTAGTGGTGGTTCAATTCCAGAGACTGTTGTGGAATATAAAGAGGTTTGGGATTCCAGTTGAATTCTTGGGCAGCTTCCTACAGTTTTGCTGCCCAACACACAAAGTGTTTAAGGCCAGATTCCACCACAGACTTGGAAACAACTACAGCCCCTGACCAAGGACTAAAAAAGAAAAGAGCTCATTTTTCAACCCAAGCAGGGAATTTGTTTGGAATGGTTAACAGGCAATAATGTGCAGACTGCCACAAACAAACCATGAATTGAGGATCTACCTCATGTTCAGTGAATTGAACAAACTATTTCTTAAGATTTGGTAAGGATTAATGAGAAATGCAGGCAGATACTTGTGCATCATGCAGTGCCATCAGAAAGGCGTACGTTTAGCCCTAAATGTTTTCTGCAGCATGACAATGACCGCAAACATAGACTTTATTGAAGGTCCAAAGATGTTTTTCAGAGGCATTATCTATCAAAAACATCATAGCTGGCTGGTACCTATCATTCCAGGTTGCATGTGTGTTTCCATCAGCTGCTTCTCATAAGATATTTTCCTTGTCAAAGCCAACATATTGGGTTGCATATATTTTCAGACTGCTACAACAAAGGAATTTGGAGAAACTGACAACAATTGTGAAGGTTATAAAACAAGAACATACCTAGCACCGTGTAGAACGTTTTGAACCCCAGGCTCTCTTAAATATTTAGCATAAAATGGACATTGAAAATAAAACTCCAATGAAAATATCTTCAAGATGAAACATCACAGAGATACAGGGTTTGTTTATGTTCCCTAGCAACCAAACTGTTTACCCTGGCAACCAAATTTTCAGTACTTCAAAACTTTCAGTATCTCAGCTCTGGTAACTGATAAAGACATCGAGGTTGGTGTGTATTTTATAATGACAAAAGCAACATCATATTACATCCCTAGCAACCAGACTGCTTACCATAGCAACCACTTTGTCATATCACTATCTCAGCTAAGAAAAATCATAGAGAAATGGGACCAAAATTTCTTCCTTGGCAACCAATCCTGTTAGCTTTGATACAGCACTTTTACAAGCCAACATCAAAGTCTGGGTACAAATTTTGCTATCTAGTTTGCTTTTTGGAGTACTCCGCAAATCAAAAAGAAGCAACTTCCCTTCTCGGCCAGTCCAAATCACTTGGACATCTGTGTAGGACCAAGCCAAAGGCTGGTGTTAACCTCAAAGCTAGTCTTAAACACAGACAGTCATTTCCCTAAATAGCATTAATTTACGTGTGTACATACAAACTCTCCTTGAATTATGAATAGAAAAGGAATAACATCCACAATTGAATGTCGCTAGGGTTGCTTAAAATATGCTTTTAGTTTTTTTTTTTTTTTATTTAGTTCAGTACAGTGTTTCTGTATTCAAACCTTCAATCTGGTTTGTGCAGAGGGAGTATTGGGTTTGTTGGGTTTTACAGCTTTAAATATGATTCCCCTAATGTTTAAGCAAAGAGAGATTTGTGCTTTAATGTGCACTTTAGATAATAAGTCAAAACTGAGAGGAATTCACTTTGTTCTGAATATTTTACCACCGGCTATAAATTCACAGCATAAAATCCTCTACCTCTGTCAGAACTGGAGACAATATGGTGTTAGTGAATCAATCCCATAGACAGCTCGCATTTTTATGTCTATGACTGAATTGACTCTGGAAACTTTTGGCACCCGGCTCCTCACTTCATGCAATATTTCTGTTGCACATATTGTTATAAATCGTTCCAGTTAAAACAGACCCAGTACCTCCTTCAGACAAGGAGTCATTAAAGACCCCCTCGATGATCTGGCAGCCGCTCCCATCTCCTCCACAAACTCGACAGCGATCTTCACGAACATCTGAGCCCAGGATTCGGTCACAACCCACATGCTGCAGAAAAAGAACCATACAAACAAGCAAAAGAGGTGAAAGCAAGAATACACAAAAATTAAACAGGACGTTACTTGATTACAAAAAATATTACAAAGCATCATCTTTAATCAGTACTGTCCGAGATAGAAATGTAATCGCCATTATTGCTGCATATCTACACAGACTATATGTTAATAGTTAGCCTCTTTTGGACATCTGTACTAAATTCTAGCAGAATAAATATATAGTTTAATTTTTGGGGGGATTTTGTGAGCATAAAACTACAGTTGGGCTCATACGTTTACACGCCCTGGCAAAATATTTCATTTCTTGGCCTTTTTTTTTTTTTTTCAGAAAATGTGGCTCGAAATCTTTAGTTATCACTCAAAGTTAGCCGTTAGGTTGAGCCATTTATTGTCAAAGAATTACGTATAATGACAACAGATGGCTTTCCAAATGACCCTGATCAAAAGTTTACCCAGCTCTTAATATCTTGTATTTGCTCCTTTAACATCAATGAAAGCCTGAAGTCTCTTGAGGTAGTTGTTGATGACGTTCTTTATCTCTGTTGGTAAAACAGCCGCATACGCTTGTAAAGTCTTGGGCTGTCTTGCATGAAATGAATGTTTGAGTTCTCCCCAGAGTGCTTCAAGGAATTTGAGGTAAAGATACTAAGATAGCCACTCCTAAACCTTCTCTTTGTTCTGGTGGAAGCAATGACAAGTGAACTTGGCTTTTTGTTTTGGATCGTTGTCGTGTTGGAATCTCAATTTTCCTCCAGTATCCTTTGATAACATGCTGCATTCATCTTTCCATCAGTTTTGATAAGTTTCCTGTGCCTTTGGAGCTCAAACATCCCCAAACCACCGGCCTCCGTGCTTCATGGTTACGGCCAAAAATTTTAATTTTGGTCCCATTGATCCAACTTTGTTCCTGAAAAAATAAGCTCAATCTAGCATCCAAATCTAAATAACAAAATTCCTTGTAAGCTCAAAAGACTTGATTCCATCACATACAAATGAGTGACCTATTACCTGGAGACAAGTGGTTTCACAGGCTTTTTAATGCTTTGTGATTCAAAGAATCGACTCTCTTTATCAAACCCCTATTGTTAAGGAGCAAAGCCACCATGAGGGAGCAAACACCACTTTAATTTCTCTCACTGCTCTTCTTTAGCGATACATGCTCCATAAATAAGAAAGCTGAAAATAGAAGTGAGAAAGGAGAAAAAAAGGGGATGAAAGTTGACACGAGGAGAGAGCGATGGTAAGAGGAGGGGGATCGTGTTCAGCTGCGTGCACAGAAGACACATGGATCTTGGGGTCACTGAGTTCTTGCAGCACTCAGAGCGGGGCAGAGCGAGGTTGGTCTGAACTGAACTGAACCGTTGATAAAACAGCAGCACAAAGATACATCTCACACGTAGCAAAATCAAATCAGTAAATGAAACTGAGCATAAATCACTCTTAAACAGCTACAGGTTGTTTTTGGAAAACATGCTAAGAATAAAAAACTTTTGCTACTAATTAACTGTGTTTACCATAAACTAAACCATTGGAGAGGGGGTTCATAGCATTAGAAACAGCCTAGAGTCCTACAGCGGAGAGGGTGGGAACTAAAATCAGTTTAGAACGTCTTTTAAAGGGTTCTTGAACAGAAGTGAACATTTTGATGCAGCATTAAAGTTTAGTTAAAACAGTTTAGAAGTCTCAGGGGTGTTTAACACTATCCCAGTGTTAAATGTAACACTGAACTAACACCTCATTACATTTTAACACTGACTGATGTGCTAATCCCTAAGTCACTTTCAATAGGTCCACACCGGTGATGACCCTAAATGAGAGGGTGCTCGTGGTCACCCACGGTTACAAGTCCTTTAGAAATAGTTTTAATGATATTCGGATCGCAGTCGGGTCATCTGAAAAGGTGATGTGGCGAATTCTGCGCGAACACTCATTCAATCACGTGTTTACACAATTTGTAATGTGTAAGTATAAAACAAGGCAATCGCAAACAACTGCTGCTTTCAGACATTTCTTCAGTCTGGATATTATTAATAATTTTATTATGTTTACATTAGAAAGTGACAATGGCATAAAGGAGATATTCAATGCCCAGCCTACTTTAGTAGACCACTTTTAAATATGCGGGACAGGACGTTTGACAGGTACAATATTTTCTTTTTTGCGGTCCAAGTTGCAGACGGGTAGTTGAAAATGTCATATGCGGGTCGTTTTAAACACTGACCTGCTTCCTACAGAGACTGAACAGAGGACATTTTAGAGCTTATCTGTGCATTTATCAATGCTGTGGTTTTAACATAATGCTGAAAGTCTTTAGAGTTATATGAATCTTTCTGTCAGTTATCGTGGACTGTTTTTCTCCTCACTCTTAGCTGACAGTGCTCAAAATGAGATTGCAAATCTTGACCAATCAGAGAGTCGAGCTTGAGAGCCCTCATGAAGGTCAAATTACCACTGTCTCCAACCGTGTAGAGTGACTGTGCAGAAAATACCTTGATAAAATGCTTTTATCTTCAAAACGTAAACATAAAATTCAATAAAATTGTTCATTAACACCTTAGACAATGAAAACTGACCAATAAAACAGCTGGAGAGTGGGAGTCTTAGTCCTTTGTATAGGCACAGTGAGACTTTTATCACAATAAAGACAATGAATCTTTATTTTTCAGCTCTCAAATCATCTTTTTTTTCATCCAGATCTGTGAGTGTTGATGTTAAGAAGCTTCATAAGAATACTGTGGATTATGGGGCTGAGGAAAATGAGCAATTTTGAACATTTGCCATGTTGTTTGTTTTTTTTTCCAGATTTTTTTAGTTTTAATTTAATACATAAAGTAATATACATTACTTCCTCTACTTATTTTGTTTCAAAATGATCTGTATTATCACTTCCAAATCAAGTTCCTACTCCTTGCTCTGACAGACTCCAACACAAAGAAGAACAAATATATAATCTTTCAGCTCACCTTACACTCGCCATTGACACAGACGTCCAGAGAGTCATCCCTGCAGGGTGTGCCATCGACTACAGCTGGAGCGCGCTCAGTATAGAAGTTATATCCCTCCGCCAGACAATTGAGAGAGCATGATTTCACCCCACCTACACACATCAATGACCATTAACCTTTTAATCAGAAACAAAGTGGTTTACTGTCTGTTCTGCTCCGAGACAGCATAAAATATTACAGCAGAGAAGTACCACAAGGAAATTTAAATGAGCATGTCTTTAAGTATTTAAAAATTGCCACCAGGTGGTGTAAAGGTGTATTTTATCTTCACAGGCATCCTTGTTGGTAAAGCTGTGTATGTTGTGATGAGTTTAAAAATACTTCAAACTAAATTTTTGTAATTTTTGGACTAGTGAGTATACACGAATACAAGCCACACCAATTGTATTTTAATGGATGAAAGGTTTAACTATAAGCCACAAGTATTCACACCTGAAACCTTAGCCTAAAACATCTGAAAAGCAATAAAACCCTCGGATTAACTTCTATCCACACCCTTTCATTACGTTTAAGATCATATCGCCATTTTCATCAGAAGTACAACCCTTCGATTTGGTAAATTAATTTTCTCTGCTATCCATCAAGGCTGCAAATACTGCATTGGGCCCAAAAGAATCATGGCTGGAGAGTCGTCTTCATGTTGTAGTCAACATCTTGTGAGTAGATCTAGACAATATTTTTAATGTTACAATCCTTTCTCAGATTTTGTGACATTTTTTCAAAATAAAAAAAAAATTAAATAAAAGCATGACAATCATTAGCTCTTATTTACACCAAAAGGTAATAAATCCATTCGGCCCAATTCATGGCGGACTTTTGATCACGTGATTATCATGGCAGGTTGTTTTTTTGTGATATAAAATTAATTATTTTGATGAACCTGTGCTTGTTTTATCTTTTGTGGGGAGAGACAAACATCCAAACATAAAACTATGTTCCATACTATGAACATGCTAAAGAAAAGAATCAGGTGCTGGAAAGAAACCAAAGAGAAAAGGTTTGCCAGGTGGATTGGTTGGTAATTTGTAATATTTATTATTAAACAGATATGTTGAAAATCAATTCATGTAGTTTTGAATATACTACAAGATTAATGTAGTTTATGGTCAAATATAGTTGACGGTGTGCAAGTTTGGGACTTACCATAAATGAAAATCACATTTATTTGTTATTTATTGCTGTATTTTTGCCACTTTTCACACAAAAGAATATTGATTAACGGAATGTATTGCATTTGAGAAAAAAATGGGTTTATTGTATTTTGTGTGACACATATACTTTGAAACAAAACATAAATATTATGTTTCCCAACTATTTTAATAGTTTAAATACTATTTCAACTATTAAAATAACTATTTTTCTCAATTTAAAATAAACAGAACTGTATTGGTGAGTACGATTTAACTGACTCATAATCTTTCTCATGCTGGTACCAGTCTGTGCCCCTGTTCTGGGCCTCCTTTATGGTCGTTGTGAAAGAACAGTGGGTTTGAACCCATTCCCCTTTCCTGTACCTGGCTGCAGTGGCGTTAACACTCACTTTGGCTCCTGCTTGCCTTATCATAAGCCTCACATCTACCGCAGCCTTCATGTTAAATAACAACTCTTCCACAACACGTGCGCTAGAACCCTACAGAGGGTAGATTTTGAGTCGGTTGCCAGCTCACTGTTAGTGTTGGACTAACTTGGTAGGCTCCTGGTGGCTTGTGAAAACATACTGAAGCAGGCTTACAATGGAAACTGCACATCCCGAGAGGTTTGACTCTGCCTGCCAACCTCAGGAATTCTGTTCAGGTGGTTAGAAGAGAATGTTTTGGGGTGTATGGGCATCAGGAGGTTCTGGATTTTAAAATTAATAAAAATGGTCAATGCAGAGGTCTGCACTGGCTTTAATCGAAAGTTAAGCCATGTTTATCTGTTAAAAACTTTGAGCAAGTGATGTTCCTTTTATTTCTTCTCGTCTGGACTATTGTAATCAGGGGCGGTTCTTGCCACTTTGGTGCTCTGTGGCAACTAAAATGTTTAAATAAAAGAAAGAACATTCAAACTAATCAATAATGGAAATTATGCAAAAAAACACAATTTATATGTACGCACTGGCCTGTAACCTGAATCACTTGCTTTATTTTAAACAATAAACAAGAAAAAGTCCAGTTTTTGGGTCATTTTGCTTCACAAAATAGAAAAAAGGCAACATGAGAGATGTAAGGAAAGAAAAAGAGAGCATGGGTCTAAGGTCTGTTTGCTAACTGACCCTACATCAGGGTAAAACAGCAGTCTGGCACTTATTTTAACAGCTGCAAGGGATTTCCACTGTAAAATCAGCTGACTTGATGAAAGCGGGGCTTGTAGCCTGGAGTGGGCTTCTCTCTGTAAGCCATTATGTTATTGGAGAGGCAGATTAAAGGCAGTTATGCCTTTAATGGCCAGCTTCAGACTCATCAAAAGCAGAAACTAAACCTGGGATTCTGAGAGTTAGCCCTGCACAGTCCACATGTGGATGCCAGACTGTTATCCCTCCCTCCCACTTTCTCTCTTTCCTCCTCTCTCTCTCTGTTTCACCCTCTATCTCATTATCTATCACAAATCAGTCCTGAGCATGTAGTACAATCCAGTTTCTTTGTAGCACGGTGGTCCTACCCTAGCATCTAAACCACCGTAAAACCCCTCAAAAGCCAAATCAACATTTAAACTTTCCAAAATCTAGTCGATAATCCAATTGTTCTTTCCCACATATGAGTTTTTGAAATCCACTTTTGTTGTTTTCTAAACCTACTGCTTAATTTTCAGGCAAAATTTTATTATAAACATAATCATTCATAGTTAGCCATTTTTTAATAAAATTAGTCAATTAACCAAGCGGCTAAATCAAAGTATCACAGAGCAGTTGATGTGACCACACTCACCACCTCTGTACGGCTTCCAGGTGTAGAACTTCCCTCGAAAAGGCACAGTGTCAAAGTCTGAGCACTGAATCTCCCGAAAATCCTGAGAACCGGTTGGGCACTCCTTCACATGCAAAGATTGGAAATAAAAAAAGTTGGATGTTTTGTTCAATAACTGAAAAACACACAAACAGAATCCCTCTACAACCCCCCAAAACTCCAGTGAGGGAGTGTTAATTTAAAAATGTGTTCTCTATTAACAGACACACAGTCGCACAGACAGACAAAGACAGAGAGGGTTTTAAACTCACATCAATGTTGCAGGATCTGAAGCGCTTCCTCTCTCCCAGACAGTATTTCCCTCCAACAGTTGGCCTGCATCCACATAAACACAGGCGCCATTAACAGCTGAGCGAAGAGTAAACTCCCATTTTCATAATCACTCTGATTACAGTCAGGGAGCCACTGCAGATAATACTTCTCTGGTTCTCCACTGGCATAAGCTATGACCATCTTTGTCATTAAAATGGCCCTTTCACATTCAGTGGTCTTGCTTGATAACTGGAGAGAATTTAACTTATACACAGTAGTTCAACAGATCCGTATTTTACACGGCAAACTCTGATTTAAACTTTTCATTACATATACATTTGTTAACAATCGACAATTCATTGTATAAAATATTTAATAATTGCTTATAATCAGTTACATACTCACCTGGGGCTGTCGCATTGACGCACAGAAGATGAGACTCCGCCCCCACATGTCCGACTACACTCTTCCCATGGTGACCAGTGGCCCCAGCCTCCATCCACTCCCTCTGGACGCGTGCCATAGGGGACACACACTCTCTTGTAGCACCACTAGGGAGCATAAGCAATATTTAAATTAAACATTTAAAGATTTAAATTTTGGAATTTTAAAATTGGTTTTAAATGATTTTGCTAACTAGTTTAATTAATCATTTTAAATTAATTGTAAAGGCTACTGTTGCTCAGAATAAAGGTTGACAAATGTGCTCTGTTTTGAATTTACTTTAAAGCCTAGTTTAAATCTGACAGCTCTGTAATCACAGTAACAGGGTGAAGCTTACATCCCCTTTGAATATGCAAATTATTTAGCCAATCAGAGTAGATGACACAGGAAATGCAACAATCTGATCAGTAAATAGCCTATTTCCTCTACATTGTTATGCTTGTTGAATCCGTTTACTAACCACCTCAAAATGTAATGATCCCGGAATATCTTGTATTTACCCCTTTTTCAATTGTGCTTGTCTGGCAGATGGTGCCCTCAGCTGCTGGGATGCTACTGGTGATGCAACGATTCCCTTTACTCATGCACCAAAGTTCACTGCACACTTCCTGATAACACACATTATAAAAAGGCAGTAAACATAACCGTATACAAGAAATCACTTCAATGTGCAACCATTCCAATACTACCCCAGTACACTTTGTTGACATCTGATATCTGATGTTATGAGCAGCTCCTCCATTCATACCCTAAAATATTGTTGTATCATCAAATAACTTTTCATTTTCTCCACAAAAACATCTGTCCATCAACCGTTTTCAATTATAAGTGGTTACATGTGGGATCATTGTTATTTCTCCATCAAAATTATCAGTTGTAGAATACATTATTTGCATTTCCAGTTCCAGTTTAAAGCTAAAAGCTCTAAAAGTAGCTAGGGGTTTGCCTCATAGCAGAGCCGAGCCTAATATATGTGTCCACGATCTGCCACTTTTGTTTGAATGAAAATGGTTGTCAGTGAGATATCCAGTTCTCAGCTTCTGAACAAGATATTTGATTGAAACCTGGAGTTTCCTCTCTTTCCAGACACCCCCTGCCACATGTTTGGCACTGAGGGAGCTTTGAGAGAGACCTTAGATTTGATCCATTAAGCAATTATAAAATCTGTATTTGACAACGCCTCTTTAGTTTATGGATCAGCTGCAAAAACGTCACTTGAAGAACTAAATGTAGTGCAAACGAAGGCATGGGGTTCTAGTGTGGAGCATTTTAAACTATGCTGATTATAGAATTATAGATTATACAAATTAAACTGGGTTTTCAGCCCTGGCAAAATGTTTCAAGTATCTTAGTGTGTCTTCCAGTTCTCTTTAAGGAATCTGACATAATCTGTCCAACATCTCTCAAGAAAAAAATAAATCCTTCTATCTTAAAGGATTATCCATTTAAAAGGCTAAAGGTATCCACATAATTGACAATCTGGATTTCTTTTTGGCACTGCGGAGAGCACAGAGGACAGATGTAAAACTGCTCAGTTCAACATTTGTTTTAGTTCAAATGTTGACTACATTGCCCATGGAAGTGGATGGTGACCTGTTTGAGGTTTATCGAAACACCCAAAGAAAGCTAGAAATTTGGACTACCAGACACTATAACCCGTAATAGAATTAAGAATACAACACAAAAATATTGTTTGTGTTGGTATTAGGTTCACATTTTTATAGGGCAGTGATGTGGGGGATGGGGGGGGGGGCTTTCCAAATCTCAGAGCTCCCCACAAAGAATCATGTCCTGCTTTTATTTTATGTGCTATTAAATGAACTTGTTTAATTTTTTCCAATGATACATCTTAAGAATATAATTTGGTAAAAAATAGCGTTCAATATTTAAGTCACTAATTATTACAGGGAGGTTACATTTACTCTAAATGTCAAACAATCCGTTCTGTCACATCTCATTAGATATCATCAGATCAGTCTTGTCTAATAACTTCCTGCTATATTACCCTCAATATTTACAGTGAGAGTCGTGTGTTACACTCCTCCAGATGTTCAGTTTCCTGCACCGGCATCTCATAAAGCAGCCTATACTGAAAGCTCAACTCAACAAGAGCAGAATATAGCAGACTTTACAGACTGAGCTTCATTCCCAGTCTGTGGAGGTGTAAAGGTCAACCACAGCTGGCACAGAATAGAGCCACAAACCAAACAGAAGCACATTTTTGACCAACTTTGGTTTTCGACAAAAGTGGCAAAGCGCCAGTGGTCTAGAGGGGAGCAAAAAGAAGGAATGTTCGTCTGCAAAAGGTAGAGCTACCATCTGGTGCAGATTTACAGTGTGCAAGAAAGACAGCAGGATAGAGAGAGAAGAAGTGCTAAAAGATTAACTATTGAGATACAAAGGAATAGAAAGGGAAGCCTACAGTAGAATGAACTTATAAATATTTACTGAAGTGTTTTAAAAAGTTGTTTCCTGGACTGTCATTGATTAGATGGAGTGATGCAAGTACCCCGTATTTACACTGACGAGACTTCACTCCATACTGGAAGCGGCATTGCTCGTCTGCATCGTAGGCTTGACCAGGGGCTGTTGTGGGGTACAAGAATTCCTGTTTGGGGGGCACATTGTTCAGACAGGAACCCATCCCAGAGCTGGGAACAATCACAAAGAAGATACATTGGATTTGTTAGAAATCACCAATCACAAATTGAATGTTTGTAGAATGAATGTCATGTTTGGATCCAACCCTAAGATCCATTTGTCGTTGTTCCTAATTGATTTTTGTTGCCAATTTGACATCACATAATGAGGCACATGGTAAAAACATTGTAGAACGTTATGGCTTTAGGCATTAGCCACAATGACTTCAACTCAAAACAGATTCTTTAATGTCTACTAGGACCCAAGAAATGGAAAGAACTTTTTTATCTTTGATAAAAAATTCTGTCACTTCTCGTAAAAGTGGCAGAAACCATGCATCAAGACAAACAGGAGAGACAGGTGGTTGATGTTATATTGTCGGGAATAACAATCCAGGAAGTGGCACACTTTTCATAGATCTTTGAGTCCAGTTAGACTAGTAGTGGTTCCGTATAAAAGATCAAGGGGCTTATATTTTATCATTTATATTTTTACCATATTTTAAAAACGACTTGTCGGTTTCATTAAGGTTGAGAGATGGAGAACGTTAATTAATATCTGTTTTACCTATATATTTTCAAAGAGTTTCAAAGTTACAGATTAAAGATTACAAAATTCCTTGGTGGAAAAACCACCTGAGATTCAGACGTACTCAAGGAAGTTGGTGATGTAATCACGGCTACAGGCAGACCAGACAAAAGGGTTGGTCTTCATAGTGATGTGGGCAGCCATGAGTTTTGCCGTCTCTTGACTGCGCACTCCGCATGGATTACCAACACCATCATGATTCATCCCAAACCTGAAAGAGAGAGATGTATGATTTTATGGATTTACATATTAAATACAGTTCCATATATGCCCTCTAGTCTAGACTATGCACAGTCACATGTTCGTCAGTTCAAAGGTGCCTGGACGAACCATTAGGAGACCACTAATGACTTCACCATCTATGAAAACAGCTCAGGGGCCTGTTAAGTGAAGCCATGGAAACAGAACACAGTGTGACCCAGCATAAACAGAGCACTGATCTGAATCATGATAACAAAAATGCTATACAGTTACCAAAACCAGTAGAACTGCCTTTAATGGAAGTGTTCTGAAGGTTTGGAGAATGATAAGTCTGGGCAGTGGTGTGATATGAGCCAGCCCTGTCCATAAATTCATAAGCACGGCTGAGCTGTAGAAAGTCACTGGAACATTGGGCCAGCGAACAAAACAATACTATTTTAAAATCTTGGGAGTTTAAGAAACCACAAATGAAAAGAGCAGGACGAGCTGCTAGAAGGCATCCGAGTCTGTCGTCACTTGCTCCACGAGATATAAATATCACCAGACGAAGTGAAAATATTGCTGCAGTTGCCTCTAATGAGCAGTTTTCCTATTTGAATGGCTTTAGGGACATTAAACCCATTTGTTTTCGTAAAATGCTTAGAGTAGAGGTCAATTGTCAAGGGTTAAAGATCAGGCTCATGGGTATCAACATTATACCTTAAACTGATATATTGCTAACATAAAACGTGGCTCAGACAGGGCTCAGGGAACCATGAAGATTCTGAAATTATCCAGAGAATAATAGTATTTTCCAAATCTACACAGACCAATATTTAAGTTCTCAACAGCTCGCTAACCCTCTACAGTTAAAAACAAGGCCTAAAATATTGGAACTGCGGTTGAGAAAAGTATCACTATCATTGTTTAAAGAAACCACAGTAGAAACCACCTCCTAAAAACCACTTACGTGTGTCCAATCTCATGTGCAATGGTGAAAGCAGTGGCCAGACCAATGTCTTCATTGATACTGCAGCTTCTCTCTGGCTCACACATACCGCCAACAGGTGCCAGACCTGACACAAACACACATGTGCATTGGAAGACTAAAAACACATGTTTCAATGCCACATGAATGAACAGAGTTGAAGATGTGCTGCAAATAATAGTCAAAGAAACACAATGGTTTTCTGGATCATAAAGCATTAATGGTCATGGGCATCACACAGGTTGCAACACAGTCATAACTTCAACAGAAAGTGAGGGACAGTAAGACTCTGCAACCAAGGTTAGGTTGAGAACAATATTGTCTTGTCATGCCAAGATTGAGAACAGCAACAAGATACAATATAGCTGTCCTGAATCAACAAGGTCTCTCCCAGACAAAGCAGACTGGGGTTTGAGATATGCTCTATTGAAGAAGCACAAAGAAATCGGCAATGATGAGGATCGTGGAAGCAGTAGTCGGTCAACAGATAAAAGATACACAAAGACACACAAAGATACACTATATGAATAGTGTTCAAAACTGTCGACAATAAAAAAAGAGGATTTATAACAAGTGCAAAGGCTGACGATAAGCTTTTCATTTTCTTTTTGGACACACAGACAGATAATACTGGAAGTGGAAAATTTATGGTGACAAATGGATGGATTGAATGATTTTACCAGACTAAATAAAAAAACTGAGTGGTTAAGAGATTATATTGGAATTAATGGATTGAATAAAATGTTAAAGATGTTAAAATGCAGCAAATTAATCATAGGATTCAAGAACAAACTGATTAAAGTGGATTGTTGTGTGTATTACCAAGAGTTCCACAGGGTTTGTTCTTGTAGATGCAGATGTCGTATCTGAAAACACACGACAGAAATATTCATGAGGTTATTTTCACAGAACACACGCATAGACTCAGATGATAGAGCTGTGAGACAGTTCACTGAGGGGGCACTGTCCAGATAAAAGAGAAGTCAATGAGGGGAAGTGCTTGATGCAGGCAGCAGACATCTGCTCTGATACAAGCTTGCAATGAAACGACTCAACACGTCCCACACTTTACCTTTACTCTCACTCTCTATTTATTCTTACGCTTCATGTTATCTCACACACTCAATCCTCAGGTGGAGGAACCTCCTCCAACCCCTCTTTGTGTAGATTTATGCTGAAGCAATGTTTACAATAAATCGCTAGTTTTCCAAACACACTTTAAAGGCCATTTCTAAATTATGAGCTGGCAAATTCCAATGTTGTTTAGAAATCTGTGAGGTAATTGTTTTTTTTTAACCATAATGAAATGCATTGAGCTGCGAAACCCACACAAAATCAGAGAAATGCTTACCTGGTGATAAGGACCGCTGTGTCGTGGTGAGCAATTCCATTGTCAGGAATGGCATTTCCATGGCTGTTACGGAGAAGCATAGACTTTTGCCACTTGCAGAAACTGTCTAAAGACTTCCCAGCGTGATGGTTTATTTCCAGTGTAGGCTGACGGGGGATAAGGCAACTTTGGATCAATTTAGGCTCGATCAGACATTACATACAGATGTTTTGGAGGAATTTACTGGTTAATGGTAATTAAATTAAGGTAATGGAATGGGTGAAGTAGGTAAAATGTTCACATAACATTTAACATTTGTGCATTGTTCACATTCACTACACTTTCATGTATTACAAATGCTGTAAAAATCTGATCAATATAAATTTTTTTAATTTTATGTTTTTGCCATAAATCTCAGTTCTAATTATATCTACTATTTTTTTTTTTTAGGATTGTTACCCTTTGACTGCTTAAGGCCAATACACACTGACCAGAATTTTTGGTCTGAAGATTCATTCAACAACGCGCCAATTGGACATCACACATCGGGCCAAATGATGTGCCAATGAAAAAGAGTTTCGATCCTTTTTTCAAAAAGAGAACAACTGGTTTCTATGAGGACGTAATTAGGCCGTTAAAGAGCAACACGTTGGCGCTCATCCCACATTTTCATAGCGACTTCGTACAGCAATTCGTACACAAATCGTCTCTTTTCTCCAAGTTTTTGTCAATTTTGATTCAATTTCTTCTCATTTTTCTTCTTTTGCTGTTTCCTCATGTGGTGCGGAGTGCATCTATAGAACGGCAAAAGCAATCTTCATGCAGGGAAGCCCTTTCTTTAACCCAGACAAGACAAAAAAAAACATGGCTAATCTCAAGGGTTAATGGTTCTAAATTCTATCATTCTAAAAGGAATTGCAAATTATTTTCCCACAGGAGGCGGCAGGGTGTTGGATCGTGTTTGATTTCACCAAATTCCAGCAAGTCACAATGTGGTTATCTCAACACCTAATACTGCTCCTAATGACTGCTGTCCCATCATCTGTCAAATGACATTATGCGGAACGAATGAGAGAGTGGTGTATTTTTAGCTATCTTCCATTCGGAACCATTAATGCTTCATTAAGCACACAATAAACCCTTCTCCTATCCTAGACGACTTTTTGTGATCTTTTTGCCAACTTACTCAAGTGTTGTCGTCACTGTCTGCTTAGGACTGAGCTGGAAGTCTTAATGGACCGATTACATTTAAGGGAAGTCAGCATGAACAGAAGTAGCACAGTTTGGATTGCCCTACAATTTATTTAATTAAAAACGTTCGTGATTGGGGCCTTTTTGAAAGGTCATGATCTACAAAAGAGCAGTCATAGTGGTCTGTCAAGAGCAGCTGGTAAACAGTCCAGACTTGTGTGAACTTTCTAAGCTCCCTCAGACTCTACTAATAAGGAATTCTTTGAAAAGTGAAGGAAGCCAGAATAAGACATGTTTACTATGGACTTGAATACTTTAATTAATTTATTTGGATGGAAATTTACACCACTAGACCACTTTTGCATGGGCACATGCGCCAGTAAACATTCACAGTTCTGCGGTAAAGTCTCACAGGATTGAGAGGATAATAAATCTGTTGTATAAACACAATAATAAATCTGTTGTTATGCAGATCTCATAGACGAGATTATCAGGTGTGATGCTTAAATTGTGTATGTGCCCAAGCCTTCATTGTCTTTTCTCTGTGTACACAGCATTCACATCTCAGGACACTGAAGGCACAATGGTTGAATGGCACTATTTATAAAATAGTGTTGCACAGAATGCACTGCGTTGAGAAGGAGTTACGCCATTGGTGGTACATTTGTATTGCTGTTATACTATTAAATCTATGCAAAAGAGCTTCAATCCCTGAAGATGGTTTGTAATTACATGCCACATAATGCTGTGTATTCGGTGTATTCAACAGTTTTTAACCCAAAGAGAAAGTCAAATCCTACTCATAGTGGTGGTGTCAGATACGGGTAGTGTTTGTAAACGTAAATAAACAGTAAATTACTGGTAACAGTGATAATACTGTAATAACATTACTTTTCATTGTCTAATTTACCTGGTCTTCCATCAGTAGAACGAGCCTCGTTACAATGATGGTCATTGCGTTCCCCAGGCTAGAATCCTGGAACAGTTTGGCAACCTGACCTCCAGGGAAACAAGAAAAAAACAGTCTTAAAAGTGAGCCATTTGTCTGCTTTAAGACCTTTCTAAGACTGCTGTTTACTGTAAAGATTGGCCTTTTTACAATTCCCTATGCAACCAGTGCTAACTGCACTACTGGAGCTGCAAGGTGAGGTAATCTGCTTATTAAATACATTCCACAGGTGTGAAACTATTTGGAACAAACTGCCTGAATAAACTCTGAAGTGGAAAAGGAAATGTGGAAGGAGGTGACAATGTGCCATTTTTCAGTGAGGTCAATGAATCCCTGAAGGTTCACTTTGTGGGTGCTATTTTTTGGATGTTTGCAAGTGTGTTTCCTTAAATTAAAATACCTGAATACGTTCATTCAATCATTTATTACTGATAAGGGTCACAGGGTTCTGCTGGTGCACATCTCTGGACAGTCAAAATAGCTGCTATTATAAATAGCTCTATTAAAATGTGATATAACTCAAGTTTTTGAGGTGTGGGTGTATACTAGAGTACCCGGAGATAGTTCATATAGAACAGGAAGTCCAACAAACCCCCATACCTTTACCCAATGCATCGATCTCCTGCCCCTTCATCAATGTGTCTCCATCAAAAGTCTAAACACAACCAAAAGGAGGTTTCTTTTCATCTAGCTGACTCTATTACTTGTGGTCATGTGTTTTTGCTTATGGTTCCATAAGCTTCATTCCTGAGTTTACTTTTTTCTTCACTTAATAAACATTTATTACAACAAATTTTTTTGGACTAATGGAAGTCCATATCATTTTATGGAGCAATGCTGAACTCTTTATCAACCTCGTTTTTGTTGATCTTTTTGTAGCCCTCACCTATTTGTGAAAAAAGAAAAGATTTCCTTTCTCAGATTCGGTTCCCATTGCTGACAGTATGAAATGGGAAGGGCTTTTTTTTATTAATTAATTCCCTTTTATAGTCACCTGTCTGCTCGACATCTCTTAAACGAATCATTAGACATGATAATGATAATACTCATTTTTGCTACCTGGACTTTAATGAATTTGTTAGGAGTGAGTGTGCAATGAACAAATCTTGTTTAAATTAATGGCACACATTTGTTATTTAAGCTGAGAACTGTATATATGTTCTTTTTATTGTGTTGAAAACATGCATTGTTTCATCAATTTGCTGCACCAATGTCATTTGACATTGACATTGAAAATGGAACATATTTTTTTCACTTCATAAAACATTTCAATATATTTTATTATTGTGACTCTCAATAAGAATTGTTTCGTCAAGCACCTAATAGAGAAGATGAACAAGGAGAGTTGAAGCTTACAATATTCATGACGGCCAGAATGTACTGCTCGATATCGCGGCGACCGTGATAGCTGACCATCATCTTATCTGCGACCACCAGAGTTTCGACGTACCGTTCTCGACTGACCGAACGCTTCAGTGGTAGCTGGCCCCGCCCCATTTGGTTGGGTAAAGGCTTTACAGTTCTTTGCCACCATCCATAAGTCTTTCCAGGCTTCTCATCTGAGGGAAAAAACAACACGACATTCTGGAATCACGTGAAATCTCATGTTTATCGAGTGAACAGGGCACCCATCTAAACACAAAGTAGTAGAATGTAAACAGAAATGCCATGATAAACAAATATAGTTATTATAGTAGCTTAGTAAAAGCTTAGAATTGCAATAATTCAACTTGTAGCCAATCGGCAGTCACTACTATATCTCCCATAATAGAGATCAGATTTCTCTCTTGTGTATAATGTATATAAGCTTTTTTGACTTTATTTTTTAGGAATTTGGATTTTGAGGTGGAAAAGTTGCTAGCCACGATTCTAGGTTACAATAGAAAGGCTTACGCAACAAATATGGGAGCTATGAGACAATTACAAAACTGTCAATGTTTAATGTTTAAGGTTCAGGGTATACCCTGCTTTTCGCCCAAAGTACGCTGGAGATGCACCAGCAGAGCCCTGTGACCCTGAAAAGGAATGTGTCTACATAATATGAATGAATGAATAAATGAGAATATTGATTTACCTGCACATCTTAACTCTCTAGGATTAACAGCAAAGTAAACGTTTAAGATGATAAAACTAGACTAATTCATACCAATGACTCCACAGGACTGGTCCATGTTCTGATATCTCATGGATGAGCGCTTGTACACAACATGCGGTCGCCCCTCTCTGCCATCCTCATTAGTGAAGTTTTTAGCAGAAACCAAGGGTTCGATAAAGTACTCCTCACCTCCAGCTACGATGACCCCTTGCTAGGAATAAAAAAAACATAGATTAGTGTTTCTTGTTCCTCTGAATTGGGACTAAACTCTTTGACACATGAAGGGTTTCTTTTGGATGTGAAACAGTTGGCCTCCCAGTATAATCTGATTTTACATGCTACATATAGTGAGGTCCCTACCGAGATCATCAATTCATCCAATAATTAGTCTTCCCCCTAAAATAATGAGCTGGCTCTGGGCTAATAATCCTGGATGAAACGGGAGCTTGTGGCAGAGAGCCAAAGGACCTTAGCATGGCTCATTGGTTTCTCTCTTCATCTCTTTCAGACACACTTTTCAAGTCCAGATAATCCAGTAATGTGCTTAGTGATGCTCTTGTGGACTCACTGAACATTTCTGATGAATTAAGCCATGCTACTCTGAGCATCAATAATTAACCTGGAAGGTTCGTGCCGCCTTCAAAGTAAGTTTATTCTTCCATTGAAGTCTACGCAATTATACAGACGTGTCAAATTATTGATTGGGATACTCGTTAACCATCATTGTATATTGTTCAGTAAGTAGTTGGATCAGCTAATATTAGAGGATCTAGGACAGGGGTGTCTAAACTAGCTCCTGCAGGCCACACTTGCCCTACCAACAGGACTCCCCACCAATCTAGGTGGAGAGAGAGTAGGCAAACAGAAGTTGGGGATTCAATCTTGCATCGCCATGTGCAACCACACACATATGGGTCCTGTGTGTGAGCCACTAGGCCACTGCGCAGAACCACCAACCAGTATTTGATAAAATTTCCATATAAGCACATTGTCGCGTAGCTGGATGGACTGAGAAGGGACAAGGAAACAGGAACTAGATCAAATGTTTTATTTACACGCTATATACAACTGTACAGAAATATAAATACGGAACTCAACGTTGCATGTCACTCGTGCAACTAGGAGGTGCTAGGAACCAGAGAACCCACGATGACCTTGGAGAAGATGTCTGGAGTGGAGTATTGTAAGCTGCTGGAGAGATGGCAGAACCCAGAAGAGACATTCTTGGGATCCAGGTGTGCTAGGAGGTATCATGGAGAGTCAGGGTGTGTGAACCGTAGACCTGACAACAGTGGAGGTGCAGGGATGAGCCTTTTAAGAGATGGATTGGAAGAGTATTCTTTGAAGTTCTGTTGATTGCTGGCTCTGTCCGTTCAGGAATCCCTAACACAAGTCAGGTTTGGTTTGGGTTCATTTTGCAAATAAATCCAAAAAACTATTAATCATGAATTTGAAAAAAAAAAAAAAACGAACCCATTAGGGGCCAGTAATGCCTGTTAAAAATACTTCAAGAACAAGGAATGAACACACGGTACTTCCAAGATGCACATCCTCACTCCATTTGAGAAAGATGCTTCTAAAAAACTGCTAGCCTGATATCCCAGGACAAGACTTTTCCCTGCTAAAATTTGAGAGCAACTGCATATCGGGCTAACGTAAACGTATCTATCATTTAATTACCTAGACAAACAACGGTTAAAATGGTACAGATCCTCTATGAACAACGCTAAGAAGTTCTAGAGTTTGTAAAAGGTTTATGCACGATTTTTACCAGCTCAGACAAGTAATGATCACGCTACAGGATGCTATTTGAACACAAACCCATCGTTAGACTGCTAAACACCTGTTTTTGAAGCTGAGTTGTAAGCCAACTGCGGAAGACAGACAAAAGCAACAGCTGACCGTTTCACAAGAGCATTATTAGATCAAACTGAAGCAAACCGTTCAACTGACAAAGAGAGTAGTTCCGAATTTCAAACAACCGAGTTCGAAGACGTAACCTGTGGTTAAGATGCAAGTCTATTCCTCTAAACCCAAAAGATTATTTTTATAATTTAACATGTGAATAAATAAAAGCAGTTTATGTACCCAGAAAAATCACACAAGCTCACCAAGCCATTACAGTTGCTGAGAGCCACAGAACTAGAGTGAGGCTGGTGCTGCAGGTGTCCCAAATAGTGACAGCTGGGTGAGTATGGGTGACTCCAAGCCAAGCGGCCTCTCTTCCAGTATTCAACACGGAACTGGCGTGAGAGCAGGCCTCCCTGGAGCGTGAGGTTGAGCAGGAGGTCAGTGCTGGAGGTGGAGAGCTGATAGTACAGCTGCATCTCCCGATGTGTTTCTGTGCTTCGCCGGTGTCTGTTTTTCCCATGAGATCTCTCCTCTTCATGCAATGTTTCTCCATGAGGGCCAACTCGCACTGGAATGGCGATCTCATACCGGCCCAAGCTGGACAGGAACTCAGCTGTGGAATAAAACAAGAAATGCTAATGTATCTGTTGAAACCCAACAACAGCCTGTACTTTAAATCATTGACTATTAGTGGTAATTGAAAATATATGAAAAAAACACATTTTTGCTTAATTTTTTACAATTTAACCAAATATTTTTGTACTCATTCAATACAAAAAAATTTTGTTTATATAATTTCAACAGATTAGCTGATTAATCATAAGTGACTCAACTTTGTAAAATGGCACAATCAAACCTAACCCCCTACCCCTGTCTTCAGGTCTAGATCACTTCCAGTTCCTGGATTCTTTACTTTAACAACTTGTCTTTTGTGTTTACCAGAAACCCTTGGGTAAACATATGAAACAGATCTAAAACTGATCAAAAAAATGGATTTTGAGGTACAGGGTCCTCAGGGAAATACAGGGAGGAGTCCACTAGGAACCAAGGCATCCGAACAGGTGAGTATATCCTTTGATGTAGCCGACTGCGGATGGGGATCCAAAAGAGGAGGGAATGTCCACAACAAAACAAACCCATTGGTGAGCATAATTTAGAAAAAGTGAGTAAGTAGAGAGCACTCACACGTTCACAGCAGAGGAACCATGACCACTGGCAATATTACTAAAGAGGGAATCCAGGAAGTCATGAAGATATGACTGCTTGGAAATGGAGCTCCTTATATAGCTAAAGTAGCTAGTAAGTAATGATGACGTGCTCAGTGTTTGTTGGAGGACACACAGCAGGATCTGACAGAGAGGAGTGGCAGATTCAGAGAGTAACTGAGTTTGTCTAACATTCATAGACTTTTTTCTGTCAGTTCTGCTTTGACTTATTTGAATCTTTTCACAAGCTTTAGGAGGACAGTCTGACCTTTAGGGTCCAGAACAACACCTCCCTGGTTTCAATGACTTGCGAACAAATGTTCCTCATATCATGATTTCCACTTTAGAAAGTCCAAAACCAGTAAACAAGACAAAGGTGTTTTAAAGGCTAAAGGAAAACTAAACAGGGCCTTCACAAACATCTGTTAAAGCTCCTCCAAAAAACCTCTGTTTACCAACAAGGATTTTATTCAGTAGCAGTTAAGCACACAGACCAATCGGGGAACAAAAGTTGACAGTGAAATCGCTGAGCAGACCACAGAGAACAAAAGATTACTTGCTGCCAAAAGGCCAAGGGCAGCTTGTTTCTATGGAGATCCTGAAATTGTATACTTCCTGTCCCTGACAGCAGACCTCGAGATTAATTGTCCAAATTCAGCGTTTGAAAAACTGCCCCCAAGAGAGAGGAGAATGCCAAAAAGACAAACATTCTGAAACCATACCAAACTAAAGTCTTCTAGACACATGAGTAAAGTGGTATGGGGTGCAGAGGGATCAGGGTTGTTAATGTGATAACTATTTGTTTCCTTTATCCCATAAAAAGAGAAACTGTAGTGTCTGTTCAGGTGAATGAAAATGAGACATTCGGTTTTCTGTGCTATTTTCAACGATTTCTCAAGGGTGTAGACGTTAATTCAAATGAGTGATGTACTATTCACAGTGGAAAGGCGATGACAAGAATATATAGCTGATTGAATGAAGCACTAAAAATGGAGGAATTGAGTGCTTAAAGTGCTAACAATGTAAAAGACCCCCTCTATAAATAAAACAGGAAAGCTTAGTAACACTGCTTTTCCACTGGGTTTTACCAAAGGCATGACATGACTCAGTATGGCCTGGCTGTACCCACCACGGTTCTCCTTTTTGTTCAACCGACGTCCAGTTTCCACTCTGTGAGAACTTGTTTTAGGGTGTTTTGCTCATTTATTTCGGTTCGGACCAAGAGGAACAACTGCTACATGTTGGATTTGTCTGAGATTAAGATTGTTTGAACCACATTTAGACCCCCTCCTCAAGCCGGTCTTGGGCCGCTTTATAGTTTGATTGTTGCTTTCTCACCTGCCTAAATGAACTGTACAAAAACGTGGAATCGAACTCTACTTTGATTGAATTTAACTAAACAAGTCTGGTTTCCAGTTTCTGGAAAGTATAATGACCATTAAAAACCTTTCATATCAATATTAGCAACTGCACTCCACACCTTTAAAAAAAAAGAGTTATATGAAAACTATCTAGCAGCTTTGACCAATTATTCAGAGTGCCATTGGCTCTCCCAGTAACTGGATCCAGTGGTACAAAGAGCTCTTATGTCAAATCATGAAAGCCAAGCTCAAACTGTACAGCACACCCAGCGATCGCCATCAGTCAGCACTATCTTAACTAAACACAAAGCCCACAATTGATGGAAGGGTTCTCCTAGCTCCCACACCTACAGGGAGTCCAGATCCTTGGGGCCTTTGATGTGCCTTTAATCTGAGCAAGGAACCTGAGTGGAGGAGAAATACGTCTGTAACACTTCCCCAGAAACTCCCTAGCCATGAACAGAGGCCCATTAACAGAACACAGACTTTATTTTTGATTCAAATAAACCAGGGGAGCTGTCTAGGGTTTGAACGTTTATTTTAGAAGGTTAAGGGGAACAACCTTTAATTAGTGCGTTGCAGGAAACTAAAGAGTACCCCCTTTTTAAACTATAGTTTTCCTGTGGAAACTGGAATGGAGAAAAAGCGGTAGAACTTTCTCCACATTTCCCAGATGTGCAAGAGCTGCATCAAGTCAGCAAGTCCATCCAGCGTTTAAAAGAGAGATCATCAGGCTTGGCTTCATGGAATCTGTGATGCATGACAGACCTTGTAGAGCATGCGTTTCTGGTTATGTACACAAACTGAAGATGTGACACAACTTTAGTAGACAAGGAGGCAGCATCGGTTCTACGGCATCAGTTTTATTCTCAAATAAATAAGTACAAAGAATATAGTTGATTTTAAAGGAAGCAATGACATTTATCGGCTTGAGTAAATCTAGAGGTTCATCAGAAAATAGCAGCAGCACTGAGAAATCCACAGGAGAACACTAAGAGAAGTGTAGGAGGAGTAGAAGCAGTAAACCAAGTTAGCGAACGAGTAGCCGGAGCAGGAATAGGCCAGGGCAGCATAATCACTAAAAGCTGACCCACTAAAATACCAAAAAAACAACAGAAAAGTAATCAGGAGGCATACCTTGAGACTCAGCTATCTGTTCAGGACTCCGACTCTCTGACACTCCACAAACAACCATGGCGATGATGCCAATGCAGGCCAAACTCCTCCATACTCTTTCCATGGTTCCAACAGCAAGCTTCAGTACAATGCCCGGCCCTCTGTCCCAACATCTCTTCTGCCCTCTGATGGCCCAACGCTCACCAAAGTGACGCACTGATTTCCAGAGTCATAATGGCTTTCCTCCGGCAAGGATCCATATGCTTTCCTTCACTTGGACTCTTTGTGGAGGACGAGGTGTTCTTCGATGCGTCAAAGGAGAGATCATAAAAAAGAAGAGCCTCCCTGTTGAGAACAAAACAGCATGTTTGATGGATGAAGTAAAAGTAAGGGTCCCTTGGCTAAACAGCTCTTATAGTCAAACAGATTGGCTTGGGAGGCTGTTTTTGTACTCTCTTGCAAAAAGTAATCAATCATTCCTCCTTTAACATCCAAGAAGAGACAAAAACAGCTTTCTTACATGGTGGCCACTGTTTCTCCTGAGTGGAAGGCCCAGAAGAAAGGAAACATTGAGGGGTCAACAAGACAAACGCACATCTAGGAGAGGCTATAAAACTAAACATCTATTACTGCACAAACTACAAAAGCTAAAACCTCATTAAATACAAAGGAGTACAAATAAAAGACTGAAAGCCTAGTGTCAATCTTCAAAAAAATAGATTATTTCAGACAATCTTATCAGAAATATATAAAATACAAGTAGAAATCAGAATCAGCTTTCACATTCCTTTGTTGTCTCCAATTGAAAGGTATTGTGGAGAAACAAAATATATGCAAATATATAAATAAATCAACTTGGGTTATCTTTCAAACCTTAAATCAGTTCAAAATGTCCATTATTTATAAAGATTCTGATGATTTTTAAAACCAGCGAATTACGTGATGTCATTGACACTCCAGTCACCTTGTCCCCTGTTCACGTAGTAATGATTTCAGTTAATACATCTGGGTATGACACAGGATGGTTGGACTGATTTGCCAATTCAGTGTTCGATTACAATTACTGAAGAACCATATTTGCCCTTTTTAAAATCATATTTTGGATTTTTGGTGCAAATAATGGTAGTTTTACTATCTAGATACAAAAATGCTCCAGTTCAACCAACCTTATTTATGGAAATAAAAGCTAAATTATGTCGAAAATGAGGAAATTATTTCATTGTCCATCTGTGAGCGATTTAGTTACATAATAAAAAGCTGGCAAGAGGAGCCACATGTGCAGGAACTTTGAGGGCATTTCTCCTCCCAAAAAAATCTACAGTGAACAAGTTGAACTTTACAATTTAATGCTTTTGAAGGAAAGAAACTAAAAGTACCTGTGATGCGGTGTCCATTTATACTGATTGTGACACAAAATTTTAATCTGTTGTCATATAAATTAGGTCCAAGAAGAAAGGTGGCGAGGAGAAATTCTTATCATGAGACTACAGCAGTGGAAATGGAGAAGAATCCGAAGAACACTGATCATTAAACCCACATGACAGGCGGGTTGAAAAGCAAATGGAGACATTGTATAAACAGTGTTAAGCTTCTGGAAACTAGTCGGCTCACTTGCAAACAGAAAGCTTCTTCACTTAAATATTACATTGCACTATACTTGAAAGAATGGTCTTTACAAGCACAGTGCTAAATCTCAAATTGGATATTCCTGAAGAATTCAGGCTGGGAAAACACCCAAATATCAGCGTACATTATACTTCATGATTGCTCTTTAAAATAAACTAGGCCCAAACAAGGGAATTAAGCTCATGATCACTGATGCACTGTCAGCAGAACTGCCTTATGTAACAATGGGTAATGAACTCTGAATCTGTCAACAGACACCATAATGTGAGAGCTATTCAAGACCGACTGTGGAGCATGAGGATTTCATCTTGCAATCTGAACCAGTTTACGTTCACCATGCAGACCTTGGACAAAAAAAAATGTTTTTTTTACAGAGAAACTCTCAAATCTCCCCAACTCTTCAATTAACTATGTTTCTTGCAGTTCACCAGTAGAGGGAAGAAAATATTCTCTATATTCTATGACAGAATGTTTATGAAAATTCTACTCGGAAAACATTGTTTCTAAGTAAAAATCCTCACTATAGAGCTGTTACAATTATCTAACAGAAGTCAATAATGAAGGAGAAGGGCTATGATAATGTGTACGCCTAGAGATATCTGGAGTCACACTTCAAAACAAAGGTGTAAGATGCCACCAATGCGTCCAAAGACTTACAAAATTAATTTAGTAATTTATGGTCAATTGACAACTACAAGGCCATCGGTTATGTTAGATTTCATTCCAAAGGTCAGAAAAAATGGAGTCTTAAAAACATTAATGTTACACAATAGACTCGCTTATGATGCATCAAATTTTTATTTGGGCATGTTTACAAAATTAAAATTGAAGCAATTTCTGATACTTTGGATCAGTTGATTGACGTATGTGGCTTCGTTGGGGTGTCCCAAATCATAACCTTATAAGTTTAGCCCTTCCTGAAGAGTAGGGGGAGGGCAAAGGGTAGGGGTAAGGGAGAGAAATTGATCTCAGCTTTAATACCAACTTATTCCAAGTTAGGGTCACAGATTCTGAGGATGCTAGCTCTCACATCGCAGAGCCACATTCTTTCCTAAGAGGAAATTGGGGTCTTCAGTTGAGATGCTGCCAGATTTAAGACTGTGGGAGGAAAATGAAGTGCCTAGAAAGCACAGCCTGAACCAGAAACCTCTAACTAAGACTGCTACACCACCATGCTGCCCCTTCATAATCAATGTATTATATAAATAATATAATTATTTAATTTCAAATATAATGCACAAAACCTAAAAAAAAAAAAAAAAAAAAAAAATCACAAATATTTCCATATAAATACTGAACCTATTTACTCTACCCTCAAAAACCTACATTGTTTTCCTTATTCAATATGAACTTGATTCAAGGCTGAAGCACTTTTTTGGACTCAACTCTCAGCATATCAACATCGAACCATAAAATAACCATTCCACATGCCAAACATAAGTCTAGATCTGACTCCCAAGCCTAAATATAAGACTCATAGTTTCCAGTGACTATACCCCAAGCTCTCCATCAGACTTAGATGTGGAGAAGCAACTTGCTCAGTTTTCCAAACCACTTTAGGGATGTCCCCAATGATATCTCACACACCCAAACACAACTCAACCGTTGGAAATATAAGTAGGAGCTCAACAGTTGAGTCGAATCAAGTGCATAGGGAGTCATCCACAAAGCGTATTATTGGGGTGCCTCCAGGAACAGGGCTTGGAACCACTGCGAGTAGCAAGTCTCCAGTGAGTCTCTGTTGCAAACATGCATTCAAACTACATCAAGCAAACCTCTAACCATCAATGGAAACCCAGATGGAATGGTGTTATTGTATAATGCAGTTGTTCTGAAATTCATTTTTTTACCTTCAAATTCGCATATTTGAAAGGAACATCTAGAATTCACGGAACTATTGCAAGAACAGGTCATTTATTAGGTCTCCTAGTGAACTGGACGCCTTCCTCAAGGGTCTGCCAAACTGCACTCCACAGACGGATATTTCTGCTTTCTGCTAGAGTGATCACCAGCAGCTCTGACAGCACTGCTGCGAGCAACACTTAAGCGATAGACCATACAACAACTGTTTTTTAAGAATATGGAAGACGGTTGTGAGGTTGTAATTAATTAACTTTTAAAACCATTAAGTGGTGTATAACTAAACAGAGTTGTAAACGAGCTTACCACTGAATTGTCTAGCAACGTGCAGGTCGGCTCTCCAGAGCTTCTATACTGTCACCTTCCTTCAACACCGGCTTTTTCTCTGCCACAAAGAGATTTCAGCCGGTGGACTCGTGCTCTGACACAGCGAGGGTCCTCTGCTTCTTTCAGGCTTGCCGCTGAAGTGAGCGACTGAGTTCCCGGTGCTCCATGGTGATGTATGATTCGCTACGGAGTCGTTTTTTTTAAGTGATTCTTTATGGTGATTTGATTGAGTCGATTCGCACGTGGTGCTCAAGATGTGTAGATACGAATCATGGAATGATTAAAAACATTTGTAATATTAGTTTCAGTTCTATTTTGAATATTTGAAAAATAAAAACTCTTCAAATGTGAATAATGGTAATTGACTGCAATTAACTAGTCTATAAAATCGATCATAGTAACTTTCACACTCGTTGCTTTCACACTTGACTTGTTTAGTTCGTTTTAATCGAACTAGAGCTTGCTTACCCTTTTTGTTCGGTTGGTTTTGGCAGGAAAGAAAGCAAAACCGAACTATAAATTGGACCAAAAGTGCACAAAAAAGGGGTCAGAGACCTGCTCGAGGAGGTGGACTTAGTTCAGAACTCTAGATTGGTGTGTTTGTGGTGAGAACGTGATAATCCGAGCATTATTTGAAACGTGCAACATAAGGGATTAACGGAAATTATATTGTAAAAGATGCCAATTGTCAACATCAAGCACTGAAGTCTTTCCATTTTGAGCATCTTGTCCCAGTGCATTCTGTCCTCCATTGTTTACTTCCATGGTATGTTCATTCTTACCAATCAAAAAGCAGTTGAGGAAACATGTTCGATTATGTATGTGACTAATGAGTGATAAGTGTGGTGAGAATGACTAAAACGATTGTAAAAATTTATCAGTTGTTCCTCTTGGTCCTAAATTAAACAAACTAGAGGTGTGATAACACCCTACGGGTTAAGGGCAATATTTGACGGGAGGGCTGTTGGATGAGACACTAATCCAATACCCTAACCCTAAACTTTATTTTAACACACAATAGAGCCTACGAAATTCTACGATTCCTTGATGATGTATCGCTTTCAAATGCATGCAAGTGGTGGATCATGCAGACTGTATGCATCATGTACTGACAAACCTAACCTAAACTAAAGGCCACACATTGAAATACCTGACGTCATTGGTCCAGAGAGGAGTACCTTATTTTAGCCAGGTAATCTACAAAAATTCAATTCAAACTACTTTTTTGTTGTATCATTTAGCCCACATCTAGTTGTTAGACGGAACTCATTTATTGTTATTGAATGGAGCACCAAGACATTGTCAGTTTATCAATTGCTGTGATGTAACGATATAAATAAGTACATATATAATGATTTTTATCAGAATATGTCTAATCAGAGGCTTGTTGAAGCATTTGAGCTATTATAACCTTCAAACAAATTCAGCCTCAACGTTTATGAAAACACATGTAAAAATATAAATCATATTTGGGCACTTAACAGGGTAGGTGCTTTACAAAACATTAATCTCATAAACAGTTAAAAGGGTGCATATTGTAATGAGCACACAGAGAGTAAAAATTCTAAATGTTGATATTACATTTACTTTTGTAGTATGCAACAACATAATTGCCAGCTAATAGCATTTTCTTCTGGAAATACACCTTTTCACCAGTTTTTGTCATTATTTGTCAAATAATGAAACTTTTGACGCCAATTCGTTTTAGCATTGATGTTTGATACAAGTTTGATTCAAAGGTGCCAACTGGGGTATAACAAAACAAACATGTAACAACAAAGAAAAAATAAACTTAGCTAAATGTATGTATCAAAATGATTAAAGAAGTGAATATGTTTTTAATGCTTATGGGTTGATAATGGACTTGAACTGTGGAACTGAACCGAATCCCTGGGATGATTCTGATTCACCATGCCACTGAACGAAGGGAGGGAGGAGCCTCCCCAAAGAACAATCGCGCTCTGTGCGTCCCGCCGCTGCAAGCATTAACTTTGATCAGCGCTTCGGGGAAGGAGGCTGACTCGATCACCTGTTAGTTAACGGAAACAGAGCCGTTTACCAGATGCGTTTTCGACAGTTATGACCATTTAACTTCAAATATGATTTATTGCTAATCTACTACTAATCAGAAACATGCATTAATGGACTTAACAAAGGCTTCATCTCCTTTTGATATCTCAATGCTTTTGTCAAAACCAAGCAGAAAGTCAGTATAATGACTTCTTTTATTCCCTTTGTGCGAAATTTGCATATTCTTTCATATATTAATGCATCTGCAAATCATTTGTGACATAGATACAAAAAAATTAAGGCAGTGAACAACTGTGCACAGTACGATTTGAAAAACAGTTTTGCTGAATTCATGTATCATTAAAATATATAAAAATGCATAATTCCCTCCTGTATTCATCTTCTGCACATTTTTATATTTCAAATAACATAGTCATTTTATAAAACAACGAGTCATTGTTGACCTCACTTTAGGTCACATCCTCTCCACATGCATGGCAAAACAAGCTTTAAAATGGCTGCGTTTAATATGGAAACGTGAATAATTGAACTCAACAGTATTCAAACATGTTTGTTATATAAAGTCACTTTGTTCATTTCTGTAATAACTACCTATACATAAAAAAAAACTTTTGTGAAAGATATCATTACCATGAAATAAAACTTCTCACAACGTGAAATAAAATTTTGGTCATACCACCGAGCCCTAGTCACAACTTATTAAACTTTCCTCGGGTATAGACATATTGTGCATTTTATGTTGTATATACTTTACTTGAGCAAAACGCTGTTCGTCCCATTTATATTATTTTTATTTCACCTTAGTTAGAATTCTCATTTTAAGTGACTTGTACATAGCATAAAGATGCCAAAATGTCATTTACATTTAATTCGCTCATCTGGACCTGCCCTAAATTTGTGAGCATGTGTGGCAGATGTAGGGGAGGAAGGTGGGCCGATTTGGACTGATGCATATAGACTAATTGAAGTGGGCATCAAGCCCAGATTACTCCCAAAAAACATTAGGCAAGCTATAGTCACAAATTTGACAAACCAGACACAAAATGATGACCACAAATTGAAATTCAGCTCCTGGATTCAATTTATTTGCTTCCCTTTTCTTTAGAATTCAGAATGGTGTATTTAAAAACTCAGTTCAAGCAGTCATTCGCACAACAGCTTTACCCTGTTTTCCCAATTTGTTGAATTGGGTTTTTGCCACTTACTCTGCAGTTTCAGGGTACCATGACATCAGGTGCATGCCTTCTATTTCCCATACGTAAATGGTATCGTTGAGTCAAAAGACAGATGGTGATGATATTAAGATGTAATTATGGTTTATTAAATAAAGTTTTCAGCCTGAAATCAGAATGAAGCCTTTATGTTTCTTTTATTGTAACCTGTTGCACATGCCATAATGCCTCCTTCCAAAATATGAAGCAGGTGCTCTCATCTTTGCAGGAAAGTTTCAACGCATTCAGAGTTGCTTCCCGAGAATCTGTAGAAAACACTTGTATATTTTCTGAGAAACCTGGGGAAATGCAAAAACAATGGTTCAAGCAGCCCACACATTTCACCTGTGCTCACACATACACACACCGTTTCCATCAAACTCCACAGCAAGCGCAGAAGGCATCAACAGCGTGAGCCTAATCAGGGACTCTCATCACTTTTGATAAATAAATAGATGTAATAGTCCTTCAACAGTGCCTCTGTGCTGTTTCTCGCTATCCCTCTCTTCCTGGATATCAGACAGATCATGGTGAGTGTTTAATAAGATTATTGTCGCCTTTTTTGGTTCGCTGTGTCAAATATGTCTGCAGATAAATTCATATGTAATGTGGAAAAGAGAGCATACCGTACAAATATGTATTAAAATGAGGTATAAATGTTATCTGTCAAATCCTGCTGGAGCGTATTATGCAACACTTTAGAGCAGATGCATCTTGCTTTAAAGTATGTTTTTTTCTTGAAGAAACTAAAGAAACCGTCTTGATGTTGCCCTGCTTTGAAGGAAATGCAAGCTGTGCTTTTAAATTCACATCTTTTAAAAAAAAAGCTGCAAACTTTGTTCAATATTATTATATATAAACGTTTTACTTCCTTATGCTTTTTTTACTTTCATTTATTTTACGCAGTATCATACACAGTGTTGAGTTTTTTACTGGCCATCCCCCATCATCATATTTCCACTGCCATCTAAGAGTCTATTTGGGCATAAATTCATGCGAAACTGTGCTTGATAATGGGTAGAAAAACAGGGCAAGTATCAAACTCAAGTTTTTCATAATGAAGACAACGGTTTTAGTTTCCATAGTAGCTTTTTTAAGAAGATGGTTTCCACGTGAGTTTGAATGGAATCTGTCTGAATGTTAACATTTCTATTATTGAGAATCTAATGCACTGACTGCATTACTCTTTAAAATGTTAGCGAACTTCTAAAAACCCTAATATTTTTACTTGTTTTAAAGGCACAGTTTTAAATCTCTTTAAATAGTGCACAGACATTCCTCGTAAACATATTTCTGAGACTTTTGTTCGCAATGAATAAAAGTTGCCCAAGTTTTTTGATGAAGTTCTGCCACAATATCACATCTTTCAAACTGGAAATTTTTTTTTAAAAGATTATTTAATAATAATAATTATTTTCCATTACCATTTGAATATGCTTTTTCAGTGAATTTGTGCATGTAGATATGGTGAGGACGAAGCCAAACGGCTTGTTCTGGTATTTAAAAATTGCTGATCTACTGGGATTTTTACCATTTCTGGATTTACTATAATTATAAAAACCAAATATCCCAGAAATAAGAGGAGAATGGGTTACAAATGATTGGAAAACAACTGAAACTCAAATTACATTTATGGCAACTAGCAATGTGAACCTCAACAAAATCAAAACTTAAAGCTCAAAACATTTTAATGGACAAACCTCAGTTTTGAGGTACAGTTAAATATGTGGGTGAATTATGCCTTTTAAGTCAACAGTAAAAAATAAATATTTTATTTTAATACTTTTCAGTTCTGTTTACTCAAAGTAAGTTTTTTAAATACTATTTCCATGAAAAATAGAATTCAACAACAAATGATAATTTTTGAGTATTGTGTACAAAAAAACATGGTTCATCAACAAATCATATTTTTTGAGTACTTTTTACTTAAAAAGTGATAAATACTCAGGCAATCGTGTGTTTTAGCATTAGTTATAAATAGCGTAAATAAAGAGGAAAATGTTCTCATACAGTTATGCTCATAAGTTAACAAACCCTTGCAATAAATTGGCTCTTTGGCCATTTTTTCAGAAAATATGAATGTTAACACCAGCACTTTTTTCATACTCATAGTTAGTGGTTCGGTGAAACCATTAATTGTCAAACAACTGGGTTTACTCTTTTTAAATAATAATAATAATTGCAAAAACTTTCCAAATCTCCTTGAAGACTTCACCCAATCACTAACTATGAGTGAAAAAATGCTTTATTCTTCAGATTTTCTGAAAAATGACCAAGAAATCTTAAAATTCTAAACTTGTGAGTGCAAACGTAAATGTCACGACCTTGCTATTGGCCATCTGCTGTGTCTTTGGTGCGGTCTAAAGTGGTTAAAGCCAAAGTGGCTTTTAGGTCTTTTGATTTTTTTTGTCCTTTAAGTGTGGGCAGCTTCATGTCCAGGAAGCTGTGGTCCAAATCAAACCTCTAAGTCGATGTTTTCCCTATGTGTAACTAATTTTCAGCCAATAACATCAATTTTAAAACTGAAAGTGTCGAGAAAGTCGTGGGATGGTTGGTGAATTTTCACTTTCCAGTGAAAACAAAAAGCTTATTGACATCCTTCGCTCCCACGCATGATAATTAATTCCATAAAGTGTTCATCGCTACATAAACAAGTTGTTTTTTGCCCTTCAAAGTGGTAACAAAGAGGCTCTCAATCATCTCATTTAATCAGCTCATATTTTCATTTAGTCGCATTTTAAGAACGCCGGTGTCGGTTGAGAAGCTTAGGAACGTTCTTGAAGCATCAGCACCTGTGCAGTGTGGAGGATTGTTCTAGAAGAGCTGATGGGGGTGGGAAAGGATATGTCTGAGTTTCCTGTTGTGGTGATTTCAATCCGTACGAGAGACTTTGCCGTTTGCAGAGCAAAACTAATGCAGTAACCACAGCAACCTTTACATGTTGCATAGAATATTACTCTGAATATATATGATTTTGAAATAAAACGGCTTGTAACTTTAATGCAACCAATGGGAAATAAAAACATGAAGAGTGACACTTTCAGACACATCCTCCCACATCAGCAAAAACACAAGCTGCCATCAGTTTCCCCCATTTTGTCGACGTTATCAGATGCTCCACTTACTAAACATTGCCATCCCCACAGCACCTAGACACTTAGAGGGCTTTTCACCATGATCGACCCAGCTGCAGATCTTCCATTCTTCTATGGAAGCATCAGCCGCTCAGAGGCCGAGGATCACCTCAAGCTGGCTGGAATGGGTGATGGGCTCTTCCTCTTACGCCAGTGCCTGCGCAGTCTGGGTGGCTATGTGCTGTCCTTGGTCTGGAACCTGGAGTTCTACCACTACTCCATCGAGAAACAGCTGAACGGCACATATTGCATCGCAGGTGGGAAGCCTCATTGTGGAGCTGCTGAGCTCTGTGAATACTACAGTAAGGATCCGGACGGCCTGGTCTGCACGCTTAGGAAACCATGTTTGAGATCGGCTGACACCAGCATCAAGACTGGGGTCTTCGACAGCCTGCGGGACAACATGCTCCGGGAATATGTGCGACAGACCTGGAACCTGGAGGTAAAGGGCTCAGAATTTTGGCCAGAATTTTCTCAAAGTTTATTTTCACCAGTAAAAAAAATACAAATGGGTTTTGTAAATGTCGAAATAAGTTTAATAATGTTTCCTTCACGTTTGCAAGTGTCTTGTTTACCCTTTTTATCAGTTTGAGGCAGATATATGTACACTGTAAAAACAAAAATTCCACAGAACCCAAAAATATTTGAGTTGACAAAACCTACTTTTTTTGTGATTGGAATTTTTGTTTATAATATTACATTAGAGCGCAGTGTATTTAAAAAGTTTGGTTAATCAACTCAGTTTTTTGAGGTAATTGTTTTCCACTTATGTTTTAAGAACTGTAAACATTTGGGTTTTACAGTGAGTGATTATTTAAATAATAAATATATTTATTTTTATAATCTCGATAGAAAATCTAAGGAAGTTGTGCTATCACAAACAATCTTTTCTTGTCAGAAAAATGGGCAAATGTAAATGAACCTATTTATTTTTATTATAAACAAAGCTGATTAGGAATTATAACTACATTACTCCATTCAAATGTTAAGTTTTAGATCCTAAAAGCAGAAAATCATTAGTTTTGATCAAGACATTCTTCCATGTGGCAGGAAAAAAAGAGAAATAGGAGAAATTGTTATATTTAAATAAATCTTACAAATACATTTATTTTGTGTGTTTCTCTTGTAGTTTTGCCGCAAAGACAATAACATTTAAAAAAATATACATCAAGTTTAAGCTCTGGACACTCTGGCCTTTTTTCACTATTTTTTTGTAATCCCCAGAAATATTTTTTTTCTATCATGAAGATATGTTGTGATCATTAATGTATTTATTGTAATGTTTCGGGAGTACAATGTTTGCTTCTTTAAAGGGGGAGGCAATGGAGCAAGCCATCATCAGCCAGGCCCCGCAGCTGGAAAAGCTGATCGCCACCACAGCACATGAGAAAATGCCCTGGTTCCACGGCAAAGTCCCGCGGCAGGAAGGCGAGAGACGCCTGTATTCTGGCTCTCAGCCGGATGGAAAGTTTCTGTGAGTGAAGAGATCTGTTAATCATCAGATATGAGTCTTTAATGTTTGCTTTAGTGAGATTAGAAAACACCTCATGGCAGACGAGCTGCTTTTAGACGCAAATCATGTGACAGAACCACAAAATCTTAACAGTCAGTTCAAAAGCAAGTAAACTTTAGATTAAATGTTACTGATTTTGTTTTTTGGTTTGTTTGAACTGCATAAACACTGTAATTGGGGGAAAGCTGTTGTGCGATTGATTGCTCAAACCAATTTTCAAAGACTTCAGGGACTGCTAAAAATCCCTAAAGAGAAGCAAATGGATTGCTGCAATTTGAAAAACATAACTGGGATCTAAAAAGCTTCCGTATCCACTAATGCTGAATAGAAAGTTTGAAGTGCATAAACACTGAAAATGGGGGAAAGCTGTTGTGCAACTGACTGCTCAAACCGATTTCCAAAGACTTTAGCGACTGCCAAAAATCCTTAAGGAGAAACTAATGGTTTGCTGCAATTTGAACAAAAAAAATAAACTAGAAGCCAGGGGCTGATTTGTGGTTGTTATTTCATGTCTGGCTTTTGATTAAATCGCTATATTCACTAATCTGTCCACATACAACCAGAATGTCCATTGATCATTGATCATCGAACTCTATTTTTTGACTTTCCCAGTGGTAAAATCAGGAACGTATAAAATAAATCCAATTTCTGCACAAATCATGGTGATCACAGACAGTCTGGTTCTTTTTAACATCTCTGTATTAAACAGTCCCAGTAAAGGGGGTGTGGCTTATTGGCAAAAGTGATCCTCTATTTCTCAGCTGCATAGAAACAAATGAAGGATGTAGACTGTGAGGTTTGGTAGAACGATATTCTAGTGATAGAATGTGGCACAAATAAATGTGATCTCTGATCTTTAATGTGTTCTTCTCAGAGTTCGAGAGAGAGATGAAAATGGAACCTACGCACTTTCAGTGACATACGGGAAAACAGTATACCATTATCAGATCTTACGTGACAAATCAGGGAAGTTTGCAATGCCAGAGGGGACTAAGTTTGACACAGTGTGGCAGGTACGATTTTTCCTTTCAAGATAGAACTAACGATGTTTCCAAATATGCAACAGCAATGGCATCAGTACAAGTTTTTTCTCTGTGCTTTTAAGAACCTCCAACAGATCTTTCAGGGTGCAAAACACACCAGGTTATTTGTACATGAATTTAACACCAAAGTCTATTCTTTTTTGTTTTATCAAACACAATTTGTTTAATTAAATCAGAAAATGCACTTACATTTAATTTTCTGCTATGTACTGCTATGGAATCACATATATAAAAATATTTGCCATGACAGACAAGATTTTCTATTAATCACAAGATGTAGAATCTGATAACAATTGCATTTTCAATTCAATAAATGTTTTTTTTTTTTTAATTCATGGGGTTTTTTTTTTGGCAGCTGGTTGAATACTTAAAGATGAAGCCTGACGGTCTTGTGACAGTGCTGAGAGAACCCTGTGTCAACCAAAACAATGCAACACCAGGTATTAGGAATATTTTTTTTTTGTTTTTCAATTTAAAAAAAGTTATGTGACATGCATCAGAAAATGTGTTCCTGTTTTTTCCTCCATTTTTAGTTCTCCCAAACGCTCCGGTAAGCATGCAAGACATAACATGCCTTTTATGATATGCCTTCTGCTGTAATATTCTGAAGATTAGAGCCATTTTCTTTTTGACTTCTCTTTGCCTGATTTAGAGGAGGACAAGAGAAAACGGCTACACACCACCCCCTGCTGGTGAGTACAACAATCTCGACAGCTCAGCGGGGAAATAAAATAAAATCAAAAACAACAAATCAATGTCCACTTACAATATGCAATGTTTTTGGACACTGCAAAATTTGTATTTTAATTACATTTTCTTTTCTGCTGCTCATGCAAAACACCCATAAGCCACAAAACAATTATTAATTTATTGATACAGATTTTTAAATGCCTTCGCAATGCTGTTTCTCATTGATGACACTTGCATGTCTCTTTAAAAGTAATTAGTGATTGAAAAAAATGTGTCCAATGTAATGTCAAATCAAAATGAATATTGATTGAAAAAATAAATAATATCGGTTATTTAAGAAATACATTCTAGGTATACATTCTAGGTATTTCTCAAGATAATCTGATTTCATTTTACCCCCAACCATCTCCTAGAAGATAGAAACAATGCCTTATTTGCATATACAAAGTTCCCATGTAATCCAGTCATACATTTCAAAGATATCCAAACGTTTAACTGGTAGTGGAAAGTTAGTGGACAATTAAGCCAAGAGATGACTCCATGACTAATGATAATTATAGTCTTTTACAAGCACCAATTGTGTTTTTGTTTTGTTTTTTTACATTTATATCATGATTTTGTTACCTCTTTCATCTTCTATACCAAAGAAAACTAATAATTCTAAGCGTTTAATCCTCTTTAGTTGAAAGATTTTGATAGCTGTTGGTGAGCGTCTGCTAAAAAGGGTGAGGAATTTGATTAGTATGATCGGAACCATTTATTAATCCCCCGCACCATTACTGACCCGGTGAGGTATGCAGCTCTATACGCTCTTTTGACCTGATCTGTCAATAAAGGCTGACATCTTATACCCCAAATAGCTAATGAAACATGAGACAGATGGGTACCCTCCTTCCTCAAAGTTTCATATGAGACATAATTTTGGTTTTCGGGGACGTGTTGGGGTATATCCCATCACACTTTTTTTCAGAATTTAGTTTTATGGGCCTTAAATAATGGTCACCTAGTTGGGAAGCACCACAACTCCAATAAGCAAATTAAATGTAAACATTTCTAAATTCGAAAATCGATTTCCTAGTTCCCAGGACTTCACGACCATCCTTGCCTATGGACCATGATGGATTCACCAGTCCATACGACGATCCAAATGAATGCAAAAAGAAGACACTGTTCATCAAGAGAGACAAGCTGATGATTGACGAGGTCGAGCTCGGCTCTGGCAACTTTGGCTGTGTCAAAAAAGGGGTCTTCAAAATGGAAAGGTGGGCACATACGAGTAAAAAGAGAGCTATTGAACTGGTTTGTAAGATCTTGCTTCCCTCTTGTGTCCAGCAAACACATTGATGTGGCGATTAAAATGTTGAAGAACGAGAATGAGAAGTCTGTGAGAGACGAGATGATGCGAGAGGCGGAGATTATGCATCAGCTGAGCGACCCGTTCATTGTACGAATGATTGGTTTGTGTGAGGCTGAAGCCCTCATGCTGGTGATGGAGATGGCCCCCGCTGGCCCTCTCAACAAGTTCCTCTCCTCTAGGAAGTGAGTTAATCAAGATTCAAAGAAAGAGTAAATCGCTTCTAGTGTTTTTTTTTTGCTAGAGGATGTAGAACTATCACATTGGTTTATTTAAACATCCTAAAAACGTCACATACCGTATTTTACTTTTTCTATAATCTCCTGTTTTGAATTTTCTTTAAAGTGTTTAAATCTTTCATATCAGTATGTCATTGATGTTACAGGGGGAATACAAAGTATAAGTGTGTAAACTTTTAATCAGAGTCATTTGGAAAGTTTCTGTAGATATTTTGATTTAAAAGTGGAAAAATGAGTGAAAAAATGCTTTTGCGTTCTCTTTCATTCATGTTTTCTGACAAATCGGCAAGAAATCAAACAGCACAATTGTATATGTTGCTAAAATATATATTTTTGTGTAATTTCTACTCAAAGTCTTATTCACATTTAGGTCAAAAAGCAGTGAGTGTGGGGTGGAGCCCTAGCGCCCTCTATTGACCATCGTAAATAGGTAAAATTTAAAACTTAGACGATCGCTATTGAAAATATCGTTAAAATTTAAAAACATTGGAGCTCTGGACAGGAATCTTTGTAGAGTCTTACCAAAACAGTGCCAATACAGTGTACAGAAAAGTGCGCAGGTAAGTAAATAAAGCAAACCCTATGTATAGGGAGCAATTATAAATAATTAATTACTAGATTTAACTTAATTCTGTGACATTTTTCTTCTTTCAGAGATCAGATCTCTGTGGAAAACATAGTGATGTTATTGCACCAGGTCTCTATGGGGATGAAGTATTTGGAAGGAAGAAACTTTGTGCACCGGGACCTGGCAGCCCGTAATGTCCTCTTGGTCAACCAGCAGTACGCCAAGATCAGCGACTTTGGGCTTTCCAAGGCTCTGGGTGCAGATGACAACTACTACAAGGTATTATAATGTATACTGCAAAGAGTTTCTTTACTTTTCTACACTTGGAAATAGTTTGTACGGTATGAAATAAACATTAATTCAAGGTGTGATTGCATGTATTTAGGCTCGAACGGGAGGTAAATGGCCTCTGAAGTGGTACGCACCTGAGTGCATTAATTTTCACAAATTCTCCAGCAAAAGTGACGTTTGGAGCTTTGGGGTTACCATGTGGGAGGCCTTCTCTTTTGGAGGAAAGCCTTATAAGGTAAAATATTCACTGCATTTAGTTCAAATGAGTGAATCATGTGACTTCCATTTATTTTACTCCTATAAAGAAAATGAAGGGCCCAGAGGTGACATCTTTCATTGAAGGTGGGGGTCGTATGGATTCTCCTGCTGGATGCCCTGAGGCCATGTATGAACTGATGAAAGAATGTTGGACTTTCAAGTACGTATAATCTAATACCTCAGAAGTATATTAGCGATATTTCAACAGTTTGTAACAAAACCCAAGGAATGTGAGTAACTCCTGACTGACTTGTGGCTCTATTTGCTCCAGGCATGAAGACCGGCCGGGTTTTGTTAAGGTGGAGGAGAAGATGAGAACATTCTACTACTCCATTTCTAAAAAAATTCCAGATTACATGAAAGCGGCAAACGGAAAGCCTCCTAAGTGAAAAAGATCTTCGAGACATTTTATTACATTTTATTATTATCAAATAGCTGTTTCTTTATTTCATTCCAAAAGTTTCCTTGGATTTTTAAAACCTGAGAATGTTCTGATTTAAATGCTTAGCATTACACTATTTAGAAGTTTCTGGAGTGATCATGTGTGCCATGTATTAACACAATAGCATCCAAGTCCCCCTGATTTGCAGCCCCACCCACCTAATTTTTTTTTTGTGTGTGAATATACACAATGAAGTTTCCGGTGGCTTAGTCAGTAGGGCATTGCGCTAGCAACGCAAAGGGTTCTAACCCCAGGGAAAGCAAGAATTATTGGAATATGTTAATTTGAATAAAAGGGTCTGCATAAATGTGTTATGCTACTACCATGGTAACAGGGTTAGGGTTGGGTTTAGGGAGTACAACAGATGACTGTTGATCTGTGCAGGGCTGCTTATTTAGTGGGTGGGGCATTTCCTAGCATACACAAGTCGATTTTATTGGGTGATGACTGTTACGTTCTTAGCTCCACCCTACTGGTTGTAAAAAATGTTACTGGAATTTTTTTGGAAGTATTTTCTAGTGGTAAATTTTACAATACTGCACTTTTTTTAAAGTTTGGATAAAGGTTTACTTACTCTTTCTCACCAATGAAGATATGTTATTTGATTAGCATTCAGAATTCTATTTTGACTCGAGTTTGCTTTTTAAATGTGCATTTGTTCATTCCATTCAGATGGATGTATTTTTTTAATTCCTCAGCTATGCTTAATAAAGAAAAAAATGTGTGCAACGTGTGCTCTCTCATTCTATCGCTCATTTGATATTCGATGTGCAAGTAAAAATGAAGAAATAAACTGCTTTATTGTGCAAAATGTAAGCTATCTGCATTATATTTATGTTTAAATTACATATATTGAGATAAGACTTTTTCCTTGTGATGCTCTATGAGTAACCGCACAATGCATGATTTAATACATGGATTTAATGCAGTGCAGTGAGGTTTTAAAAAAGAATAAATCTCTGAGTATTATTACCTTTAATTCACAACCCTAGCCACAAAGCCCATGGATGTTAAATCCACTATAAATCCCTTTTTAAGCTGTCTGTCAAAGAGCTAACCTACTTTATAGTTAACCGTAAACAGTATTTTATACAGCTAAAAAGTATGTATGAATAATAAATGTGAATATTGTTTTATGCATGTTTTAATATAGTAGCAATATTGTCATTATTGTATTTAATCATTTCACTTTTCAAATGGCCTCATTGGAAAGTAGTGCCCAAGAATGCACACTTCATGTGTTGCCAAATAGCTTAGAGCACATATGCCCAAAGCCTGGTGATGATTTTCATTAAAATTTTCAGCATCATTCATCTGCCGTCATTGAAGCACTTATTCACTGTTGACCACAGTGTGAAACACTTATGAAGCAAGAGAGGTTTTATTTTGTACCAGAAGATGGCAGTAAACATCAGGGCCACACTACTGCAACTTGACCTTATCACTTCCTGTCAATTTCTCTAATGATGACATTTTCACTGAAACACAGGGAAATTAAATCCGGGTGTTCTACCAAACAAACAGACTAAGTGGTGTTTTATTAGTAAATGTTATCATTCTAAAAATGTTTTTTCGTGATGTAAACCTTTTGTGTTAGTTTCGCATAAACCCTTAGAAGTCTTTGCACGCAGCAGTGCATGTGCAAGTCACGCTCGCTGCTTTGAATTAAGTAGGAATGATGCAAAAAAATGTTAAATTAAATTTTAATTGTGTAGATTTCAAAGTTATCAGTTTCAAAGTTATTGGTTTTAAGCAATACATAAGTTATGACATAATTTGCAAGGTAATTTAACGAAAATTCCATTTTTCATTTTCACGTGACATAAATCTGTGACATTTAAATTGTATTTTTTTCTCAACACTTTTAATATTTGTTATAAACACAAAACTGTTTGTTGTCTATTTTTGCAGTAACTATTTTTTATACAACTTTTTACTAATATTACGGAGAAATCTTTGCAGAAACGCCACATTTGATGTTACAGCGTGAAATAATGCTGCCCTGTGTTCGCGTGCTGCATGTTCAGCTGCAGACTGACGAGGGCTCTGATGTTTCAACAGAGGAAGTGTACTTTGCTCAGCAGGGAGGGGCTTGTAGCTTCCTTACAAAGTGTGCACTTAATAATTGCGACAGGACGGAGGCCACATTCACTTTACCGCTATAACAGTTACAAAGAAACAATGTGAGGACAGTAAATAACGGTCCTGATCATCGAACAAACCGAGGCTGGCTTTAAAGGCGCTCTACATCAAAGCGGAAAAGGAAAGGCGCGCGTTCGGTAAGTTTGCTTCAACTTTACAGTACGCGCGAAAACGTGTTAACGTCGCTATTTTACACGATAATTCCGAAGAGTCCGCACTTTTATGCAGTGTGTTTCCTCTTCGTTTAAAACTGTTTACTTTAAAGATGTAATAATGTGATTATTAGTCGTGTTAACGACAGTAACAACGTCGTCGACACACGGAATTAGAAGACGGCCGTCTGGCGCAACATGTTTCTCTTTAGAAGAGACTGACATTCATTCATTTTGATGACGTTCGGCTTGCTGCAGTTGTTCATTGTGCTTATCATTTCCCAATATGTGTTTAAATATTAGCATGTACGGTGTTAATATACATAATAATAATATTTTGTATTAGATTTTATTTTCTGTATTCTGGATAACACACTGTAGCTAGACACACACACACATATTTATACATACATACATACATACATATATATATATATATAGAGCAGAGCATATATATATATATATATATATATATATATATATATATATATATATATATATATATATATATATATAAAACCTCTAAACTTGGTAGTAACAAAAGGAAATGACCATTTCCTCTATAACTTCAATTTGTTTACAACCTGTTTGCTAAGTTAATTTTTGTTCAATCTAAAAAAAACACTCTCAGTTTCTCACTTTACAAGTCATTATTTTGGCATTTCAGAGCAGATTAAAATTAATCCTTGAGTTCGGCGAAACATGCTGGAATGTAACAATACAAATGTTGATCCTTAGATATGGGAGAAGTTATTTCAATGCCATGGCAGAAGGAACAACAGATTTTTTTGTGAGTGTTTTCCAGCTAGACATTGGAGGAGTGGGGTCTTGCATTCTATTTAGATGGAGAAAACCAGTTCTATGAATAGATTTTTAATCTTAAAATCTCACATTTTTGCAACGTTAGACTGGGGGATGTCATTTCTTGTTTTGTCTCACCTACACCGAGGTCAATGGCTTACACTGAACATTATCCACACAGCATTTCCCTTTTTAATGTCCTTTAAATTGTCATTTTAGGCACTTTTCATTTTTAAACATTGCCACCAATCCTTGTCTGCCAGCAACAACCATGTCAATGGCGCTAAAGCAAGTGTTCAACAAGGATAGGACATTTCGACCCAAGCGCAAGTTTGAACCTGGGACACAACGCTTCGAGCTGCACAAGAAAGCGCAGGCGTCACTGAACGCAGGTTTGGACCTGAAGCAGGCGGTGCAGCTGCCACATGGAGAAGACCTCAACGATTGGGTGGCCGTTCACGTGGTAGACTTCTTCAACCGAATTAACCTCATCTATGGTACCATCAGCGACTCCTGCACTGACCAGACATGCCCCGTCATGTCTGGTGGCCCCAGGTACGAGTATCGCTGGCAGGACGAGCATAAGTACAAGAAGCCCACTGCACTCCCCGCTCCCAAATACATGAGCCTGCTAATGGACTGGATTGAGGTTCAAATCAATAACGAACACATCTTCCCCACTAATATTGGTGAGAAAAAACTTTTTATACAACTTTTAGATAGAGATGCCAAATGTTTGATGCTTTTGATAGTTAACATGAAGCTGAAATATTTTTTTTAAAGGTTATTCATTATCAAAATAAAAATGTGTCTGGATTAAAGGAAGATATTTCTCTTCGGAAAGCAACAGGAGCTCCCCAGCCTCTTTACTTTTACTACATTTCAAGGGGTCTCAAAATTTGACTAATGTTGAATACTTGTTGGGTTTTATATTATTGTGATTGACAGTCCGGATCAAACCACTGGCTCCAAAACTCACAGCTGTCTTTCTGCTGTTAATAAATTAAGAATAGACTTCCTGTGTGTGAAAAATTGCATGTGAGAACAGTTGAATGCATTTGTCACATACTCAATTGGTAAGACTAGGGATGTTTTTGTACAATTGATCATTTCCTTCTTGCACTAGGGTTGGGCGATGACTGGCAGTCATCACGCACTACATTACCCATGTTCCAGAACTCCCAAAATGTTAAGCACCATTCAAAAAGTTCTTGATTTTTTTTCTTTTAGATGAATGACCGGAAAAATAAAAAAACATTCAGAGAATTTGTACATGAGTGACCTTGGAATAATTACTTATTTATTTTTTTACATTAAATAAATGTAAAAGTTCTGGCCCGTGGTGTAGTGGACGGTGCGCAGGACACATAAGCGCGGTTGCGCGAGTCCCGAGCCTGCCGTCTGTCCCATCCCATCCCCTTCTCTCTCCGCTTTTCTTCCTGTCTCCCTCTACTGTCCTATCTGTTGAAATGAAAACCAATAAACATATTTTAAAAATAAATAAATAAGTGTAAAAGCTATTATTAAATATTTATTGTTAAAAGTTGATTGACATGCTTGTTACTAGGCAACCAAATAGAATGTATTGACACTGAATCTGCACACCATCCAAGTATACAGCACCAATTTTACCTGCTTTGATGGCTTGTTCTAAATATTAATATAATTAATATAAAAAGGGGGTAAAAAAACTAATGAGTACATTACCATGATTAGGGTCTGGTTAATTTTTAAACGGTTATTTTACCCTTCACTGTCCATTCACATGTAATCACAGCACCATGTCCATGTCCATTTTTTTGAAAAAGTGCACCATTGTGATCGCGTTTTAAACAATCCGCAGCCGGTTTCTTCTGTACAGGGAAAACGTTTTTTTTTTCTCCTCCCTTCTTTGGGGTTGGAGTTTGTCGTTACAGTCCACCACTGCTTTGTTGTAAGTGTACTGGTGGCTGAAACGTGGCTATTGTGGCTTACAGCAGGTACGGGATTAAACTCACATTTCCTATTTTATCACTGATCAGAGGTGCATGAGTTTTTGCGCACGCAGTGCTGAATAATTATTTAAAAAATACAATAAATCGACTGCCACCTGTTGCTTTGGTACAGTCCTTTACAGGGTTAAGGTTTCAGGAGTTTTCGAGTGTATATGTGGCACTCAATAGTTTTCAAAGAAAAAAAAACATAGATTACCCTTTTACCTGTTTATTTTAATTTGAGCAGAAGTTTAGAGCACTCTTGACATGATTTGAGAATATGAATGGCTCGAATTACATGAAAATATGATGCTTGTTTGATTAATGAAAATTGTAATGGTCTTAAAGCTAAACGTCAATGTAAACCTTTGGGGACGATGTTTTTTTATTTATTTTTAGCGTTTCTTGGAGCAAGCATTTTTTAGGTCCTTCTCAGAAACCAAGGACGAACATACAGGTTGCTAAATAGATGTGAGTACATAAAGGATTGAGTCGTAATTATTGTGGATCTTGTCTTAATGTCGTCAGAAGTCCAGTCTGGCATCTGCAATGCCTCTCAAACTGGGTCATACGCTTCTGAGTGGGATGAAAATAGAGCTTGTCTGCATGAGAAGAAGGTTCCTAGAATGCAGCGAGACAGTTGGAGAATCTGAACATGTATAAGGACATGCTTGTCTACAAGCCGTGACTCTATTAATATGTAGCTTCATAAACAACAGCAATCTTGGGCCGTGAGGACGTGCAGATGGGAGAAGGAAGTTAAAAGGGGCCCGTACCGTAGATATGACGGATGAATGCTCTGATGATAACAGACTCAATATGTCTCAGCTCTGTCTTTAAAAAACTTGTTCTATATGTTTAAAAAATAGAAAAATAAATTTCTGTTTTATGTAAATTCAAAAGGCATACTTTACCAGTTTGTGCTCATCATAGATTTTTAAAAAACTGTTTATTTTCTATTCTTTTAGGTACGCCTTTCCCTAAGACCTTCATGCAGGTAGCAAAGAAGATCTTGTCTCGTTTGTTCCGTGTTTTCGTCCATGTCTACATCCACCACTTTGACCGCGTGAGCCACATGGGAGCAGAGGCCCACGTGAACACGTGTTACAAACATTTCTTTTATTTTGTCACTGAATTCAACCTCATCGATCAAAAAGAGCTGGAGCCTCTGGTAAGAATCTCTGCTTTATTTAAAAAATCAAAAAGGTTTTTTGTGGCCACTTTTAGGGCTGGGTGAGGCCTTTCAAAACAGAAATGCCACATTTTTATAAGTTGGTGCCGGGCTGGCACGTTGTAGTGTTTCAGTAACTGCTACTCTACCGGTATTGTAATGTTTCTGGTGTACATAGTGCGTCAATGTAAAGACTGGTGAGAAACTTATTTCGAAGAAGTGGCGATATGCACTCACCGGCCACTTTATTAGGTACACCTGTGCAACCTGCAACTTCTTGATAATGCTAAACAGCCAATCACACTGCAGCAACATGCTCATGAAGGTTAAAACTAAGTTAATTTAAGTGACTATGAACATTGGATTTTCACACAAATTACAATTGATGTATGTAGAACAGCATCTCTGAACGTCCAAGACGTCGAACCTTGAGGGTGTCCAGGAGCAGAAGTCACCGAGTGCCACTACTGTCAGCTTAGAACAGGAAGCTGAGGCTACAGTTCGCACCGGCTCACCAAAAGCGGTTGCCCGGTTTCTTCTGCAAGAACTTGGCATCAACAACATGAAAGCATGGAACCATCCTACCTTGCATCAACGGTTCAGGCTGGTGGTGGTGTGTTTTCTTGGCATACTTTGGGTCCATTAGTACCAATTGAGCTTTCAGCAGGGTAACAAACACCCATCAACCAAACTCTCTGAGGAATGTTTCCGGTACCTTGTTGAAGGTTTAGGGCAGTTCTGAAAGTAAAAGGAGGTGCAGCCCTGTACTTGAAAGGTGTACCTAATAGAGTGGCCTGTGATTGTTAGTTAGGATTAATTGTAAAGAAATGGAAACAGTTTCAACCCCCAATAACAATTATTATAAACAAGTCATGACGAATATATCTCTGAACCCCTATGTATGGCGACAGTCGGGCACCATGAGTCAACGGGTTTGTTATTCCAGACTCCATCACCTTCTCACAGGGAGTTAATGAGAGCCTCTGCTCCTAATGCAGAAAAGCCTTCGGTGTATAGTCGCAGTGGTTCATTCTCCTTGCTGTCACAGTTGAAGCCGTGCCAGGGGCTCAGGTGTCTCCCCAGGTCCTGTTACTGACCTCAGCAGCATTGTGCCTGCTCACTGAGTGTGTTGCTGAACAGTTTGCATCAGTAACGTCTGTTTGTAACTTTGAATGGATTGAAGTTTGTTGTTTTTCTCTCTCCCAACAGAAAGAGATGACGTCACGGATGTGCCACTAAAGAAAGAGCAGACCTTTACATCATTCCAGACAGATCAGATCCACGGAAATTTACAATTTAACTATAGAATGAACAGAGACCAAACCTTCAAAGACTTTATTTTTATATGCTTTTAACGTACTGTAACATTCTGTTTAGGGATTGAACTTTACATCTCTGTATTCTCATGCCTGTGCATATGGAGAGTATTTTTTTTAATCAGTATTATCTAATACTCCGTCTTTCCGTTGACGTGTAAATTTCAGTTGACGTGTTTATCTTTGACATTCAGATAATATTTGACTATTTATGTTCTCGGCTAAGGTATTAAAACCACTTTCGCTTGATCTGTCTTCATCGTTGGTCATGTTTGGATCTAAAACATGATTTAAATCAGTTACTGTCTTACTACTGTACAATTTGTTGAATATAAATTCTGTTCGTATTCCATGCCATTTTATTTGCTGTATTGTGTGAATATTTTAGTTTCGCACTTGAAGGGGGGTGTTCAGTGAAAATGTCCCATTCGTTTTACTCACCCTTAGAGATAAAGGCATCTGTACATAAGCTAAGGGCGAGTAAAAATGGAACATTTAAATGATTTGCTTGAACTATCCTTTGGAATAAAATGTCGTTTTGTTTCTCCTTCTAAATGTGTGTATTGTTAATTTTGGTTTGATTTGACAAGGAATAGATACTGGGCGCATCTTCCGCTGACTTAAACGTGGTCATTTGATGCAGCATTGTTTCTATCCGCAAGATGGCGATAAAGACTCGCCAAAACCACCAGGTCACAGCAGAGACGCGGATGATGAAACTTCTCCCTTGAGTTCCAGCATATACATTCCACGTGTATGTTTAAACGTTAACAAACGCTAAACTTTAAACAAATTAATTAATCTACAATTTTGAAAGAATATTCATTTAAAACATCGAAAATAATGTTAATTTAAAATATATCTAAACATTGGAAGCATACATAGAATATGAGGCAATTAAGAAAAATGCTTATTTGTAATTTTTACGTAAAGTCGAAAATGACCAAAGATATTTGTGTACGCATGCACTCAATGTATGTGTGTGCGCATGCGCAGTGAGCATAAGGACTGGTGCGCGGTTAGGATGATTTTACGGATCACCGTCCACTTCGAATAAAATTATTGACAATATGGTAATGCTATGTTTTTGAACGACGGTACTTTATTATTTAGCTCTTTAATTCTGTCTAACGATTTGAGCCATGCTCTGATTAACCTCTACAACTTCCTGGAACCTTGTTTCCTCGAAGTAGTTTCTTGCGCAATGTAAACCATATCGCCTTTAATGTGTATCTGTCCAGCCTATATTCACGATTTTTCAAGTGGTCTCGTAATAAAAATTCACGTAATATACTGTCAGAAATCAGGCTTGAAAATTTACCAACTTAAAAGTTAAGACAGTTACGAAAATGTGGTCGGTAGGGTAAACAGATTGATTGCTAGAGAGCTCTCAGATGTCTTAACAAAATGGAAGTGGTTTCATTTATTTAGATCAGGTTAGGTCGAGCCAATTTGATGTTTTTCTTTGGAAAGAAAAGCATGAATCTTGATCACTGACTTATCAGTTGTTAGGCTCAGTCATTACTGTGTGTGACACAGTACAACCACATAGTTTCATAAGAGCCAGGTTAACAATTCTACCTTTAGTGTGTGCTGCTTTTAAAAAGACAAATGATTCGACCAATAACAAACAAGGATGTGAAGATTCTTGATAATAAATTGCGAGCTCTCAACTGGTGCGCTAAGAAATATTTGACATAAGAGATTTCTCATTTCTTTCGCATTTGCTAACAGGTTACCAAGCTGAATTAGAATAAACAGAGGTCTCTCAGAGCAGATATTGCAGCTATTACATTGCGTTATTATCAGGAGAGGGTATGGGATTCAAATCTGAAATATAAAGCTGGTGGAAACACAAAGGTGGAACCGTGCCAAATATTTAACTTTTATTTTTAAAACGACGCTGTGTGTCTGTATGTCTTCTGCTGTGCCACCATGGTCAAAGAATAAAGTTTAAAAAGCAGAACGGTTCTGTGAAATGGAAAACAACTTGTTTCTAAACATATTTGGACCATTGTTCATTGTGTTATGCACAATAAACACGTCTTTGAAAGTGCATCGAATATTGCATCAGTTTCTCTTCTGCTTCCCGTTGCATTCCTTCGTGTTTACCTCAGAAGTGAAATAAAAACACGGGTTGAACTTGTATGAGCAGCAGCAACGGTACTGTAACTGTTCTCTAGAGTGTTCTCATGGAATGTACCAGAACTGGCGTAAAAAAAACCCGTGCGTCAGTGGGCGGAGCTCTAGCGAAGGTTGAGCTGGCGGCGAGGGGACGTGCAGAACGAGAAAACACTCGACGTCAAATCAAGATTTGGCACAGTTCTCTCAAGCGTTCAACGCCGGGAAGTGTTTCACAATGTTTACAGAGAAATATCTAGATTCGAATGTGAAAATTAGAACTGGTTAAAGGCTGATGTGATCACGTGACGTCTCTTAACATAAGCATACAGTCAGGTTGCACTTACACAACAGTGTTCACTGTTCAGTCAGTTTTATGAAAACAAATCTATTCAAATGTTATGTCTATGGCTCAGCTATTGATTTCTTGAGCTTACATATCAGTCTTTTTATCTATGATTCCACAAATGTTTTCAGTTTTGTTGTTTCGGGGGTAATACGCATCTGGCTAATCTGAAATTCTTCGAGATTTCTTGGAGAAACTGAAAAGCACAGTTACATAACTGTGGCCCGGGTCACATTGCCTAACCACAAAACTATTTTCAAGAAATGGAATAAATAAATAGAAAACCCATGCTTTCAGATGAATGGCCCAAATTTGCATTACAGGCCTGTACTTTTTGGATTCGAGTATTTTTTTCTATGCTACAGTAAATATTACCTTACACACTCACTGGCCACTTTATTAGGTACACCTGTCCAACTGCTTGTTAACGCAAAATTCAAATTAGCCAATCGATGCAGGAATTCAATGCATTTGGGGATTTAGTCATGGTCAAGATGATCTGCTGCAGTTCAAACTGAGCATCAGAATGGGGAAGAAATGTGATTTAAGTGACTGAACATTGCTTGGTTGTGCATGATCTGAGTATTTAAGAAACTGTTGGTCTATGGGGATTTTCACGCACAACTTTGAAAAGATAACGGTCAGAAAAAGATTTTAAAAATCGAGTGAGCATTAATTCTGTGGGTGCCAATCCCAGAAAGCATGTTGATGCCAGAGGTCAGAGAAGAATGGTAAAGACTGGTTCGAGCTGACAAAAGCATCTTAAATAACCACCCGTTAAAATCAAGGTATGCCAAAGAGCATTTCTGAACACACAATATGTTGTACCTTGAGGCAGAATCAGATCAACGCAACGGTTCAGGCTGATGGTGGCGTAATGTTGTAGGGGATGTTTTCTTAGTACAATTAGGGCTTTACCAATTGGGCACCACATCAACGCTACAGTCTATCTGAATGTTGTCAAAAAAATCTGCAGCAATTCAATATAGTAATAGTGACTCGTCAACATAGACCATACTCTTTGAGGAATGTTTCCAGCACCTTGTTGATTATGCCACAAAGGATTAATGCAGTTCTGGAGGTGTACCTAATAAAGTGGCCTGTGAGTATATGAAGTTTTATGGTACGTAATACTTGTTTATTCACTTTCGGCATACAACAGGTCCCACTCACGTGTTTTCACGCTGTGTTTTCAGCTGTCAATGCCTGATGCATTCACTGACAGCCAATCACACTCTGCATGTTTTCCTGCAGCACACATTTGATTCTAGGAAACATTGCCAACAGACGAGTGGTTATGTTTTCATCATCACTAAGAAGTTGCTGATTCTACCAAATTACCATTAATATCACTTCCAACGTATATTTCTAAACACAAAAAGTAACACATTTCCTCACTGTACACCATTCACACCTACTCTCACCTTCTCACTTTCCTCAGTCTAAATTGGCATGTTTTTCTTTTTGTCCTCAAAAAAGTAGACAAGCAGAACCTCTATAGTACAAATATTAGTCTTCTTTACACACCCTCAGGCACTGACCAATCAGATTCAACCTTTTGAGACGTACATGTGTGTCTGTTATTGCCTCTTGTGTGCATTCCAACGCAATGGAGAGTTAAAATACCATTGGAACCCTTTTGCAAAAGCCCCACCCTGTTAACCCGGAGTACCCTCTGCTCCTCCTGCACCACGTGATTTGTTTTCAACATAACTTGGCATTTCATCATGTGCTTATCTCCTCCCCTGCCTTTCACTAAACTTTGCGCAATCTTTGCGGCTGTTTTTGTGGATGGATATATGGGCCAAAAGATAATCAGGGATACTCGGGAGGGGGAAGTCACAAGGTGTCCTTTAGGCTCAAATGGCCTTAAGTGGATCTGAGGTTTTTTTTTTTTTGACCAACTGAGAAAATAAAGCTTCTGAAGGCTGTAATTAATCACTGTTGACACACCCGAGTAGAATATCTTTCATGGTGTTCCTGAGACAAGGGCCTCAGCAAGGTCTTTGAAATGACTTGGGCGTCCATATTCAGTCAGTTGGAAGTTCATTCGTTTGTCTTTATCAGAGGATTGATATCTAGGCTTTCATTAACACCGTGATGTGAATCAGATTCTCTTGAACGCCTGTCTTCGACTCAACATGTCAGAATAACGTGCCGGTGGCATGGTCATGTGCATGGATTCCAGCACTATCCCATCTATCAAAATCAGGAATCCTTTCTGTTACTGGAGCAGAATGACAGAGATGCACAAGAATACAAAAATTATTGTTCTCTATTTTAAATGGTTTATACAGAATGTCAATGAAAAGCTACAATTAACATGAATTGAAACCAGCACCTCACAATTTAGAATATATATACATATATATTTAAAAAATGTAGTTCCATCATCATCTGTAACGCGCCGTTCTTCCATTCATCCAATTTGTAATGTCCCAGCTCGACATGACATGTTTTTGGACGCTTTTCCACAACTTTGGGACCCTTTAGTGGTTCTTGTTTTGTATCCATTTGGATGAGGTTCTAAAAGCTGGCCAAATCAGTTACATTTTTCTTCAATTGGAAAGAAAAACATGAGATGAAATCCTGTTGATCAACGACTGTATAAACTGCTGGTAATAAATTATTAACATGCCCGTTTAAGGCTTTTTTTTTAGCATTTATTCAAACCTTCCAAAAACGTAAAAGGTTATATTACAAATTGTCCAAGCTTACAGGGTTTATTACAAGGTTGTATTACATTATTTACATATTTCACGTAAATATTTCATTTTATATGTTTGTTGCACTGAAAATAAATCATTGTGATGACTATACAAAATTAAATCCTATAAAAGTATATAAATAACGCCATTTCTAATAAAAGCATCACTTTTATATATAAAATACCAGCTGTCTATTTCCTTTGGCTTACTCACATAGGATTTGTCTCATAATGTGTCAGTTGCAGAATGTTGCATCAGGCAGAGTGACATCTATTTTAGTTGGATTACATATGAGTTCTTTATATGTACGGGGCATCAAAACGTCATCATTTACTTGCCATTCATTTGTCACTCTATTAAATATTTCATTGTAAGGAATCAAACGTTATCAATGCACTGCGGGACCCCCATTCACTGTGTACAGAAAGTCTAGCCGCAATCAAAACATTCGTCACCAGATCACGTGTTTTCCCTCCCACCCCTCCCCTCCCTTCCTTCTCTCGCCCCTCCCCTCCCTTCCTTCTCTCGCCATACAAACAAACTTGTTCTGTGGGTTAATGTGGAGTGTGTGTGCTACGTGTTTACAGAGACGAGTGGGCTGGTCTAACTGAAAGGAGGTGGGTTCGAAGGGGCGTGAGATTATAAAGCCGAGCAACAGCGTTTGTCTTTCTGTACCTTCCACACGTTAGCCCCAACGCCCACAGCCACCATCTGCTGCTCCCGAAGCAGAGGCTCATACAACGGCGTCAAGCCTGGAGCTTTAACGACAGCAACGGGGTAATTAGCGGCTTCGCGTTCAGCTGGGTTGTTTTTTAACGGCTGCTGGTGTCGATATTTAAACTCGGCATGCAGGTTTTCATTTAAAATGCTGCGGAGTAACGGTCAGATGTCACTCATTGTTTGGATATAACGGCAACTTCTCGGGATATCTCTAGAAATTTCTTTCCGCAACGAATTTTTTTCGTGAGATTTGCATGTCTGATCACATGTGGTTTACGTCAGATTATAAGCATTTGGTTGTTTTGGATGAGATAACTCGATTGTGAGTTGGACACTGAAAACTTTTCGTTCGCTTAAGAATGGATGTATCGAGAAATGAACGTGGCATTAACGGAATAAAAATGTTAACTAGCGATATTTATATATTTGTTATTCTTGGATCAAGTCTGCGCATGTCTGTTTAAGTCCATGCTGAATGACGTTACTTCTTTTATTGCTCTGCAGTCTCGATTTTTGTGCACTTTTAGAGCAAACTCTGAAATACAAGTTGAGTAAGTAAATCTCAAAATTAACACTGTTAACCAATATTAATGCTAAATTATTCAATATTAGGTGGATTGCGAATATTTCGGTTATTATAGTGCCCACTTTATTCATAATCCTTTTCCATGTTACCATACGATCCTAACAGTTTCATAGCTTTTTTTATTTCAAAAATATGTAAATGAGTGATAAAATATACCGTTTCGTGTAAAAATGAATCACTTGAATCGAATTGATCGAGTCGATTCAGTTGGTTCAATTCATTATCCTGGCGCACCATAAAAAGTGCATGCATTGAACAATTATTTATTTGATGTGGTCACAATGCTTATGATACAGATTTGTAAATGGGAAACCGTTCCAACCAAATGTTGATTGTTCAACACATCTATTGTGCTTGGTAACGTTAAACATATTTTAAACCAAAATTCTTCCCCAGGTTTCCCGTTAAAAGCACTACGGTTCCCAAGACATCGGATTAGCTGAGTGAGCTTCATCACTAAAGCTAAAGCCACCGTTGTTGCTGCCATCCACCACTAAATCAGGACAAAATGGTGCAGAACAAGATCACAGAAGTTACCGGGTTCCATCGCTCTTTTAAGGTGAGCATGTGGTCCACCTACCTTCCCTCATACCCAAGAATAACTTATTTGACGCTTGTTGCGGAAATGTTATCATTGATTTATGTTTGTTAAGATAAGATGATGCCAGTTGGAATGCACAGGACTAATGGGATTAATCATTAAACATGCTAGGAAATTCTTGGTACATTAGATGCATGATAAGAGTCTGGTGGCCTTTAAACCAATGAACTTGACTGATCTATTGTTAATAATCACTTTTGTATCTCCAGGGCCAAAATCCTTTTGAATCCGAAGAATTTACCAAAACTGGATCCCATCTACTTGACTCGTCCTTCAATTTTGATTGCTCCACACGACTTGGTAAGTGGCTGATGTTACTGGAAGCCCTAAACATTGAAAACAGGTGCTGTCTGGGACCCATGTTAAAGGATGTGCCTTCAGTAAAATCATACTCTATTTTGGCTCTCTTTTATTTACCACTCAGCACAAAGTTTTTAATGTAATTGCTCTTGTTTCATGCAGACATGCCTTCCAGCCAGCCCATCGACATCCCAGATGCCAAAAAGAGAAACAAGAAGAAAAAGAGATGCAGAGCCACTGACAGCTTCTCCGGCCGTTTCGAGGGTAAGTGCATACCAGATGGGGCGACAATTTCTATTTTGGGATGGCAGAGGGTTTAAAATTCCACTGGGGGAAATTTTGTTTATATTTTTATAGTTGGATGGGTCAAGTAGTATAATAACATGTTTCTATGCAGATGTCTATAAACTCCAAGATGAGCTGCTGGGTGAAGGAGCCTATGCCCGGGTCCTGACCTGCATCAGTCAAATCACCCACAAAGAATATGCTGTTAAGGTATGGTGGCTTTTCTTATTTGGTTTTGATTAACCTGAGGTATAGCAGGGATTAAAATACAGGAAGTAAAATCTAAAACCAACCAACAAAGCTGGCTTTCGAAGTTGAGTTGTTTGAAAAGCTATTTTTCCCTCTTCTTTGCTGTTTGTTAAGTGTTGAATGGTGCGGTTGAAACCGAAGATGGAATTCATTCCAAAAACTCGAGCAATGGTTGAATTTTGCACTTTTTTTGTTTTAACTTGAGCTTCATTCAACACCCAAATATTTAGGTATGGTCCATGCATGAAACACTGTTTTTCTCCTTCATAAATGAGATTCTGTTCAGACGCGGATGTTTGCATCCCTCTATTTTATAGTTTTGCATAGAAGTCTTAGTGTAAAGATGATGGTCATCCAATCAAAGGTTTTGGGCAGTCATGTGGCTCTACAGCTTTCATTCATTCCTTGGTAGAGCGTACAGTAGCAGGAACATGGTGTACTTAAAAAACAAAACCTCAAAAAGATGGAGGGGGGCTAAGGTGGAGTAAAACTTTTGTTTCTTACACACCGCAGAATAGGAAGTGTGCTTTGTTTTTCTGCATTGCACAAGAGGAAGTTCAACTTCTGATAATAACTGTGTAGAAAAAGTGTTGGTTTTTTGGTTAGTTTTTGAGAAATGGGTTGATTTGCATGTTTTCATTCAGTGCGTCTAGTCTTACAAATGCTGCAAGGTTGTTTTGGGATGCCTTTCATTCCCTTGGGGCAGTGGATCATTACATCCAATAGGTCAGTCTCTGCTGGGATGGGGTTCAGACAACTCTCACCAGATGTCCGCTCACCCCCCTCCCCTTGGGTCGTTGAGGGGGAGATGAGTGAGATCTGTGGCGTCCTTGCCTGAACAAAAGGAGAGGCCATATGAAAACAATCCCTGTTGTCCAATCAGCTGGGGCTTTGGAACATATTTACAAGCATGGTTTGACTTACAGACTCTATAGAAGGTCTTACTAAAGGAACAAATTGATTATTTGTAAAATCATTTGTATTTAATATTTTGAAGGCCTTTTTGTGTGGGCTAAACATCAGGTTTCCCGTAGTATTTATAACAGTCAAATTTCTGTGGCTTTTGGTAAATTTGATTGCTGACTCAGCCCTTCTGTGGCAGTGTTTGGTTTTTGGGACTGCACTGGAATGTAGGCTTTGCTCTTAACTCTGATAGAAGTTGCACATTCGCTTGCCTCCTTGCTTTCAATAGCACTCTAATCCGGGAGCAGGAAGAGCTTCAGAGAAGCAGGAAAAAGCAGAGGCCATTGGAGGGGGAGATTCAATGTCAACATAATCTTTTGCTTGTAGACTTACTGTGTTGATTATTTTGCATAATATACACTCTTCAATAGCCTTTGTGCTTCAACTTTAACTTGTTTTTTTTTTTTTTTAGCTTTGATTGTTACCATTTTTCTTCGGTCTTTTGTAGATAATTGAAAAGAGACCGGGACACAGCAGGAGTCGGGTTTTCAGAGAAGTCGAAATGCTGTACCAGTGTCAGGGCCATAGGTATCCTCTTAATTTCTAATTTGAATACTCTTTATTGTGATTTCTTCAAGAGGTTTGATTACTCACCAAAAATCTGTTTTGTTCATCCAACAGGAATATTTTAGAGTTGGTGGAGTTCTTTGAAGAGGAGGACAAGTTTTACCTAGTGTTTGAGAAGCTCAATGGAGGTACTTGTCGTTTTTATATAGTGTTGTGTTACTCTTGAGAAACATTAGCCGGTATCCTCGTTGCCAAACAGCCAGCCTTGAATAATTAAACGAAGCATCTTCCTATTTTACGTATTAAAATAGTTGAACATGATCATTGTGTATTTCATAGGTTCCATCTTGGCCCACATTCACAAGAGGAGATACTTCAGTGAGCAAGAAGCCAGCATTGTGGTGCAGGACATTGCGAGTGCACTGGACTTCCTTCACAATAAAGGTGAGAAACTTGATCGAGACGAGTGCTTTAAATCTGGAAATGGGAGATGAGTAAATGTCATTCCACACGGGGTGCTGAAAAGTAGGGGTTGTAATGGGATAATGTTCGAGGGATGGACGTTAGATTTCTTGGTAAACTCAATGCTCTATTACTGTTCGTAGTGTCTGATCAGGGGATGCAAACCTATTTATAGCAGAACTTGGCAACAAGATATTTTGGAAACACTTACTATTTTTGTCCACAACGACAATCCTCAGTTAGCCTGAATACCGCTCGACTAACTCGTGACTTTTGTTTGTGCTTGTGTAGGTATGGCACATAGAGACCTGAAGCCTGAAAACATCTTGTGTGAACACGAGCAAAGAGTGAGTCTTTTACCATACCCTTTATGATTTACAGTAACTAGCAAGCGGGTGGTGAACACTTCATACTGTTTCTTACAGATTTCGCCAGTGAAAATTTGTGATTTTGATTTGGGTAGTGGAATTAAACTCAACAGTGACAGCTCACCGATCTCTACTCCTGAGCTCCTCACTCCAGTAAGTGTCTTATGGTTCCTCTGACTGACTGAACAAAACATATATCTTTAAGTTGCTGCTCCCCACCCTACTTGTTGTTTTGACATTAGTTAAAGATATGCTCACATTAAGTATGTCTTATCTGTAGAGCCTGCTGTAACGCTATTGGTCCACCTGTCTGGCCTCAGTGGCTTACCAATCTTATTGGCTAATTTAATCAATGTATAATCAGTGGTGGGCCATAAAATTGTTTAGGACCAAAGTAGAGACTTTAAAGAGGGCAAACAGTTGATTTTTCAGCATTTTCATACCTTTTCCACACACTTTCACCTGAAATGTACATGATCAAGCAAAGCTCTTGAGATGAACTGCTTTATGGATGTAAATAGAGATCTGTCTGTGTAGAATTGACTGAAGTGAGATGGCCTTGAACAGGTGAAATGCAGTGTAAACAGTCAAAAGTTCTCAGCATGGGGCTTCCAGGGTAACTTGAGTCGGGTCCAAGTGCTTTGTTGAAAACCTATTTACAGACTAGGTTAAATATTGAAGAGTTTGCGTTTATGTAGACGGTAAACAAAGAGGTTTGTCCTTATTCCCCTCTGTGTACGCTTATAACCCCAGGTATTTTGCATAGTACTTCTTCACAAAGACGCACCTAGTAGTAAACTTTTATGATTTTCTAACAGTGCATGTGTGTGATTATAACAATTCTAGATCAGACCCCACTCCCCAATTGTTAGGATCTCAACTCAAATAAACATTAAGGCTCCAATTTCCTGTTGCACTCTCTGCTTGGTACATTCAAATTCCATTTCTCTGTTTTCATGTCTGTGGATTTCCTCAAGCCTCTCAGAGTATTAGTCATTCAATCTGAGCTACCACCCCACACCTAGCAACTGGTCTGTGATTGGTTTGGTGAGAGGGAGGATGAAAGGGGGAGGTGCTGCCGATGCACTCTGGTCATACTCTCGAGATGTTTTTCTTGGGCTGGATCCCAGGGATCTTATCTGGATTTTTTTTCACTTCTAGCTAGATATCAACTCCTCGTTCACAATCTTAAACAAGTCTGTATGTGTGGTATTTATTTACCTTTTTAAACATTTGTTTAGCAGAATTCATGCTTTTTAGAGCAAGTTTCTGAGAAATGTTGGGAAAAGCGCTTTCTCTTTGTGGCCTTGCAATACGTTAACGGTAAAGCTGCAATCATAGGGGTAATTCCCATAGATGGTTAGCTGATGCATAGTTCTGCCTACCACAGAAATGCCTAAACTGAAACCGTGCTCAGCCCAGTCTTCCTTCACTGGAAATCCCCATATAGAAACACGTGATTGATTCTAGTGCTGCATTGCTCTGCAGACTGACTGATGCAATGCTACGTTGCTCTTACAGCTAGAAATACAGTGAAGTAGAAATGCGCTGTGCTGTTATCATTTGAGACCTTCTCCCCCAAGTCTTATCTCAGACACTCCTTGATGGGCATATACTTGGATTTCATAAAGCACGTGGCATTTGTAAAGCTGTGTTCTAAGTACATGCTGCTCTGTTTCCCTAGTTAATATAAATCTTATGCACAACTGACTTGGTTCGTACTGTTGCAGCTGAGCCGTGCTAGATTGTGAAAGTCTTTTGTTTGGGAGAGGGGGTGGTCATAAAGTATTCTCTTGGAAGTGAAGCTGTTGAGAGGTGGTGAGCAAAACAGCCTGGGTGATGGGGGTTGGGTGTAACAGTGGAAGCTTTTGTCTGCTCTCGGATTCCTGCACTGCGAAATGGCATTACATAAGTGCAGGAAGGTGGAGCTACAAAGGCAGCTGGGTTGATGGTAACAAAAGAGACTAGCAGCGCAGATTGCTTCCATTTGACAAACCATGTTGTGCTCCCAAAAACTCCCAGTTCGGGATGATATTACCCAGTGTTGGATTTGAAACAGCTCTCCATCGATGAAATGTTTGAGTAGGTAATTGTTAGTCCGCAATACTGAAAGGGCACCTCTGGTGTTTTTGAGTTCTTGAAGGGAAATGGGCTAGTGTAATCCCTGCAGTTAAGCATTTTGATATCCAAGTGATTTCTGTGTTTTAGTTTTGTTCAATAAATTAGAGGTTGCTTGTTGGACCGTATGGTTAGCATTATTTTAGACACTTTTTTTGTTTTAAATGGTTGTACTAACAAATGCCAACTTGTATATTTCAAACCCTAAACATGCCTCCAAATATGCCCCAAAGCAATAGATTACACTACACAAAAATAGGTATACCAAAAATAATTCACCCAAAACGACATTGAAGATCATAACTTTGACAAAGAGAATCATGATCATTATTGTAGTGGAGAATAAGTCAATGATAAGCCTGTAATGGCTGGTTACTGCTGCAAAATGCTACACAGTGGATCCCGCATCTGAACTTTTTCCTCTAGCATCTTGATTTTCTTAGTTTTCCTTATTTTAAAGTTGGATATTGCAGGACTTTTACATGACCATGTGTTCCTTGAAATCAAGATACTGTATATTTGATAGTCAGTGACTATTTTACATCCAATGTGAACAGAGGATTTCTGTACCTAGTTCCTCTTTACCAGACCAACTTATGTGATTTCTTCATTTAGCTGTAAAATGAATGCATATAAAGTTATGCTTCCAGCACCACATTTCCCAAAATTTGATTCAGGTCAAAATTGGTCAGGTTTTTTTGTTGTACTGAAGCTCTTACAATGGTGATTCCCTAATGTGAAACAGAATTTAGTGAAAAAGCCTAGCAAATCAAGTAAAAAAAAAAAACAAAAAAACAGCTTATCTGGTCATGTTTGTCATCAACCAACTTGTGATCATTTCTTGAGCGATCATTAATGGTTCACTCATTTCTATTCTCCCCTTTTTGTACTTGCAGATGAGCACCATAATGAAATACAGTGTTACATGGCCCTGAAATGCTTGAGCATTTTGTTATATTGCCCCCTATTTTGAATTGCATATTTACAGGTGCACGATGGCACAGCTTGTAGAGGAAATTCTAAATGATACTTGTTTTACCTTGCTGAACTTTTTCAAGAAGGTCTATAGCCTTTTACATCAGTGATGTTATGTAATGAAGCATGTTATGTGAGTTTTCTGGGACACAAAGTCCTTTTCTTCCTGTCCCATCTCATGACCTAGTTTGAGGCAGTGGCAGTGGAGCCCGAGCCTGCCCAAAGCGGTCTACATTTGGGACCAAAATAGTCTCTGTGATAAAAGATGTGATGTAAGTATAGCACAATTGTATTGACTACAGCAGGAATAAGCTTTAGAGGGCTAAAACAGGGATGGAGGTTGTTTTTGTTGCCTGTTTAATCCGTAGTTGCCCCATCTGGGCTGTTTCATGTGACTCTCATGCGGCCCGTCTCAGACATGCTCCGGGGTCCTAAAGAACATAGGGCAGTTGTTGGTTGAATTTAGCATTGTGATCTTGGATAGAATTAAAAATCACTAAAATTTCTCAACTTACTTGGCCCTGGTGTTGGTTATTTTTACCTTCTAAATGGTTCCTGTCTCTCTCTAGTGCGGCTCAGCAGAATACATGGCGCCAGAAGTTGTAGAAGCCTTCAACGAGGAGGCCACAATCTACGATAAGCGCTGTGACCTGTGGAGCCTGGGTGTCATCTTGTACATCATGCTAAGTGGTTACCCTCCCTTTGTGGGCCGATGTGGAAGCGACTGTGGATGGGAGAATGGAGAACCCTGTCAGGCCTGCCAGGTACATCCCTCATCTAGTCAAAACAACCACTCGCCTGCTTTGTGCATGAGAAATAAACCCATTTCTTTTTTCTGTGCTGTGCCCAGAACATGTTGTTTGAAAGCATCCAGGAGGGCAAGTATGAGTTTCCAGAGAAAGAGTGGGCTCAGATTTCCTCCAGCGCCAAAGACCTCATTTCCAAACTGCTTGTGCGGGACGCCAAGAAACGTCTTAGCGCTGCTCAGGTTCTCCAACATCCCTGGGTACAAGGGGTAAGGATACAATCGATTTTCTTATGATCACGTTGCGTTTAGAGCAACAATTAAAGGCTTTTTCATTTTGCAGGGTGCCTTTGACTGTCTCCCCGCCTCCATTTTACCACAAAGGTGAGTAGAGTTTTTTGCTCATACTCTTGTATGAAAACAACGTATCGTTAATTTTGTGCATTCCTTTTCAGAAATAGCTGCACTAAGGATCTGACCTTCTTTGCGGGCAAAGCTGTAGCGATGAACCGACAACTGGCTGCACAAGACGACCTGGAAGAACAGCAGCAGCAGGATCCTCCTCAGGTTATCACAGCTGGTGCCACATCCATGCGCCTATCCCCTCCCTCCAAATCCAAACTGGCCAAGCGCAGACAAAGAAGTAGCCTGCTGAAAGGAGGGCCTGTGTCTGCTTCAGAGCTCCGGCAGCTCCTGGCACCACTGGTCATTGTCGGGGACTGTGCTTGAGCTGTGTAACATTTTTTCCATTTCAAATGAAAGATTGAACAAGTATCTGCCATCCTTTCTGCACCCAGTCTTTTCCTAAATAATGTACGTAAATCCCTTATGTGCAAGAGCTCCTGCAGCGCTTCGATCAACTAGCATTGGAATCAACTTGAGGGCTCATTGTGAATGAACTTGGCTTTGTTTAGGAAACCGATTGGGTTGCATAAGGCTTTTTAAAAATTGACTAAAGGTACACCAGCTTAGACACCAAAGGTCTAATACCTGACACCTTCCCACCCAAACCTCTCTTTGTGCTGCTTCCATGTTAAAACTGGATCCACTGTGAATTTTCTCTGTGAGAGATACAACCGTTTTCATCATCAGGAAAGTTATTCCTGTGTTCGTGCGCTTACCATCACAAACCCGCAGATACTGTAGATACAGGACTGTGCTTATGCAACCCTCATGAAGGCTTTTGTGACTTGCATTACTTCAGTGTGGGTCTTGTGAAGCGAAGCTCTCAAAATAGTGCCTCACCTCTTTTAATTTGTCACGATTCACCCACGACAGATGGGAAAAATGACCTGGAATAGGTTGCTTTAGCACTTCCAGAGGCCATCTTTGTATTGAGCGTTACTCAACATGCTAGACTATCCCAGCAGTGTATTTTTCGAGACTTTGGTTCCTTTACTTGAGGAACTATTAGAGATGCTGCTCTTAACAATTGAACCATCAGATGCCATCGTCCAGGAAACTGACGCGGTTTCCTGAACGTTTCACCAAAAATCTTATCAGTATCTGATAAGAGATTGAATAAACATTTTTGAGCACAGTACTGAGAAGCAACCCAGTCATTGGACAAGCACATGCGTCTAAAGGAAATGATTCGTAGTCCCAACTTTACAGGCAATTATGATCCAAAAAAAGGAGAGGTTATTTCATGCAATTAAAAAATAAAAAAGTGAAAAAGCATTCCATAAAAAAAAAAATACAAAAAAAGTCTTCCAAGAAAATGTAGCTGTATGAGAAAGATTGTTAAAGAACGTTTACCGTTTTTCTTAATGTACATCATTAATGGTTGACTCCAATGTAGAGTGTGCCACACGGATATTTCAGATTTTGAGCTTTGTTTCTTTTTTTTTTTTAATTGAAATGTTATTTTCTATCTTGTTTTAAATGCAGGTGCTGTTCAGGTGGAACATTTTCATTTTTTTATCATTTTTTACTTTATCGATTTGATGTGCTGTTTAAAAAGTGAGAAAGGTATGCGAGTGGAGTTTGAGGGAAGGACGAAAGCGAAGGAAAAAAAAAGGAGAGCGAGTCATATTGTCTGTACAGATTTAATGTTCTTTCTTTGGAAGTGGCTTCAAGGGTGATTAAAGCTCCTTTTTTTTCTATGATGGGTGATCAGTTGAGTAAAGAATTTGCCCGAGTGCACTCCTTTGTAAAATCGTATGCACTTACCAGAGTCTGCATGGATTATGATGATTCTTGCACACTGGGAACCAGCCATCGTTCCTTCACTGAGGTGCAGGATGTGACTCAGATGAGACTCGTTTCACCAGTGGGAGTTGTAAACAGCCTGATACCGTTGAATGTTTTTGAGCGTCACCGGTTCTGTGTTGCTCTGAGAGATGAGAAACGTAATGGCGGTCCTTGCTTTGAAGGAGCCGTTATGCTGATGAATATGACACTGATTGTAACTCTTGATTTGTCTTTCTTTCCTTACAAATCTTTTTACAGATGCATCATTGTGGGGGGGTTATGTCTTATAGTAAGACTTGAAATGTATGTGCAAGAGTTTCCTCAAGTTTTGTTCAGGAAATGTCTACATGCAGCAAAAAGTTAATAAGCTGAGATTTAAAGCAATCTTTGGTCTGGAAAGTAGCATTTCCACCACTTCTGTTCAGTATTTTGTCCTTTCACTGCTTTGTTATATTGCAGATATCCCAAAAGTGTTTGGGTTTGTGTATTCTTTTGGTTCTGTGGCGCTTGGCTGGTCCTTTAAAGCCCCTGTGCCTCTGACTAAAGATTCACCAATGATTTACCCATGGGTTGCCTTGTATTAACAAACCTGACTCGAGAATCCTTTGATCTTTTTTTTTTTTTTTTAGGAAAGTTCTCATTTAACGTTCCTGTTATTAAAAAGTAAAACCCACAGGTTTTCGGGTTGAGGGTATTCAGACACACATTTCTTTTATTCTAATGTGACCCTCAAGCCTGAAGACTATTTGTTTTGGAACACTTACTAAGAGCACTGTCCAAATTTAAAAAAATATGTGGGGATTTAGTTTTGTTATGGGGTCCCGATTAAAGATGAGAAAGGTATTGATTTAAAGAAGCACTTTACTGTACCATGTGGCTGACTGCAGTTCACTCAAAGCTAAATTTATGACTGTTTTGGTAAAACTTTTGTAATGTTTTGTACAAAACAAACCAAACAAAATGCAATAAAATGCTCTGAACAAATTTGCGTTGTATTGGTCTCTCAGTGTCCTGGGTTCAAATCCATCTCCACGTCTGCTTGTGTTCACACAGAATCACGAGCCTCGTATCACATGCTGACTCTGCAAACATTGACACTTTTGATTAAGCTCTTAGAAAAGGTTCTGTGGAGTGACGAATCCTGTTTGCTTTATCACCGTTATCCTGGTCACATGAGTCGCATGGTGTGGCTCCTTTCAAAGTAAATATTGCAGAACTAGAAGTTTTTTTTAATTTGAGCTTTCCACTTTAAAGGCCCTTATGTACTGACATCTGATGTAAGCCCTGTAACATTTGTCCTGCCCACGGTAGTCATGGTGATCCGTTTGGCAGCCTACCGTGAAGTGTGGGTTGAGCAAGAAGGAAAGAGTTCACAAACTGGTTCAAACTAGAACGTTCTCTTGATTCACAACTGAACCTATGAGGGGTGTTTTCAGTGTTCCAAATGAAACTGGAAAGTTTCTACATATAGATTTGTGCTGCCTCCAAAAGCACTTGAGGGGAAGAGGAAGTTGATCAATTCCCAACTAAAAATAATGATCTGCTTTGGTGTTTGTTTCTCTTTCCAACATTATGTAGAATCTACTAGAATATGTTGACTGCAGACGTTTAGTTCACTTATGTGATACTTGAAATATGTGATGGCGTTAAATCGAATTAAGACAAACATGTTTCATCCCCCTTTCTTTAAATAAGTTGTATTTTTTTGCAGATTATGTTAGAGGGGCGGATATTTACATTTTTATTATGAAATGAAACATTGAATAAAAACAAACAATAAAAAATGTATAAGTATGTTTATTAAAATATGTGTGTATATAAATAGATATACTTGAATACAGTTTTATTATATACCGGTATGTATATCTGGGCTGATTCTTATTTTCCATTTAGATAAAATGTTCAAGTTGAATAAATTTTATATCACTCAAAACCCACATTTGGGGAAAATTATTCCAAAGAGTTTCTAAAGAACAAATAAAATACTAAGAGAGGACGATTTTATGATTATTTTGTCTTTTTAAAATAAACCAATCACAAACCATGCTGCATGTGAATGTAGTGGTGTCAGATCATCAATGGTTTGTCTCCCTCTAGAGTTTAAAGCAAAACTCACCCATGTAACTTTGAGCAAACAGATCAATAAATTAACAGCGTACAGATGAATCAAGAGTTCAATTCGTGACTAATTGATCTGACTCTCTGATTGGCTGATAAGCAGAGCTAATTAAGTGATAGGGAACACACAGGTGGGAGCAAATTATCCTCGTCAGACCAAACATTTTATAAAGAGTTCTCATTAATTCACTTAGCTCTTGAAATGTAAAATAGCAGAATTTAAATTATTACAGAACCAAGTCTTTGCTTTCTATTAACTGTTGCTGGTTTGTTTATGCCGTAATAGGATATTGCGCGTTCATGATTAAGGTGAGTGTAAGTTATCCCGGAAAAAAGGTTCTCCCTTAGTATTTATTTGTTCTTTAGAAATCTTTTTTTTTATTTTTCAATTGTCATACAATTGAGTCAACTTAAATTGTACTTAAATTGTACTTAAATTGTACTTAAATTGTACTTAAATTGTACTTAAATTGTACTTAAATTGTACTTAAATTGTACTTAAATTGTACTTAAATTGTACTTAAATTGTACTTAAATTGAAGGTAAATTGTACTTAAATTGAAGGTAAATTATTTGATATTTATGCGTCACCCCCACCTAGAATGTCAGAACCTTCTTAAAGAATGCGGGTTTAAATCTTGTGGCTATAGTTTATTTATTGGGTAGTGTAGTTCGAATGAGAGTTTTTCTGTAAAATAATTTCTAATTTAATTGCCCCAACTCCCTTTTTGTTTCAGATCTGTCTCGGAGAGGAACATTCATCTGAGGTGTTATTGGGAAGATCACATGGTGTAGTTGCATTTGCATCAAATTCTATTTATCAAATCAAAGATTGGGCAGAACTTATTTATTTGTTGGGTTATTTACAGGTTGTTTTTTTCCGTCAAGACAACTCCCTAATGTTGTAAGACAAAAATGTTACACTTATCCTTTATGTGTATGTATGGTTATTTATTGTATTATTAATTACCACAGAAAGTGACAAGCTAAGGTGAACATGTGAAATATGCTTAAATGATTGCCGTAAAAGTGCTTTAACATGATTATCATGAACACAATGAACCATGTGGATGTAGAAATGAGATGTAAAGCAAAAAAAGAATTTGGCATGATTTGTTGTCGGTTTATTTATATGTCGAAATTAAACTATTTGACTTGTTTCCTTATTTCTAATTTCTTATTGATATTCACTCAAATAAGGTCTAATTCTGAAATAAAACTAGTAAATGTGTTTATTATTGGTTTACTTTGTGTAAACGATGTACTGGCTGCATTTGCTTTAGCTAACGTTATTAGTACTTTACCTAAAGTACACCGATTATGAAAGTAAAAATTAATTCAACTGATTACTTATGAAGCTCAAATCATATAAAGCAATTAATAAATTATACTAGTAAAAAGGTGAAAATGGAGCAGGCAATTAATCGGTCATTCATTTACGTAACAGACGCGACGCGCAGTGGGGGCTTTTATGTTTGTCCGTCGCGTTTCAAATATGGCGTTGTAAAAATATGTTGGAACAACATAAAAGAAAGTGGGAACACACGGAAATGCCAAAATAACGGATTACTTGCTAAACGTACATGTTTAATGTCAGATTAATCAAAAGAGGTTATGACCCGCGATGTTAAGGTCTACAGGGTTCTTTCGTGGGATTGATTGCCCCTTTTATTGTGAAAATAATAATGGAAAAGCCGGCTCAGATGGTTGTAGCAGACCATATTGCCACTTCAGACACAGCAAACAAAGACGAACCTCATCTGGAATATACGACGTGAAAAAAACTCAAGCGAATTCAAGCGGTAATTCAAAGGAGTTTTTAAAGTTTCAATTTGTAGTGATTTGTGAATACACGGGCTTTACGTGTATTCTCATCTTAGCGAAACAAAAGCGCTCTTCAAACGTGTGTGTCGTAGAATAGATCAAGATGTAACCAGTAAACGCTCATTTTAGCAAAATTTTTAAAAGAATAGATGCTTTGTTTTGTGAGATATTGTGTTGTTTTGGTAAGGGTTTGTATGGCTACACATTTCAACCATCAAAGTAGTGATGTGTGGATTCTATTATTCAGTATGCAGTGTTTTTTGTTATCTGCTTCACTTATCTTGAAAAGCTTATATTAGCAATAAAAAATTCTGTATGTGAGCATTGGCAACACATTGATGCTGTATGACTGTCACCCAAAACTAGAACTCAGTGCTTTGTCACAGCCAAATATGCCACTTCCCTAAAATCCAGGGACAGCCAAGATTATGGTTGGTTGGTGCAGTTTATTGTTCTATAATATTTAACAAAATGTTTATTCCTAGCTTATCAATTTGGGCCCAGAACCCAAACATGCAAAAAGAGAGGGTAATTTTATTGCATTTATTGGAAACTTAACTTAAGTTGATGTGTTGGATGTTATCTCATAATACTTTAGGAATAACATTTGTTTTGCTTGCAGATCAAGGATATGATCCATTCTGCCCAGATGTTGTACGACCAGCAGAGTGTTACAATGATGAGTCACAGACTGCATTGGGTGTGGACCCAGGAAACGTGGAGCTGGAGTTGGTCAATCGGGCCATTGAGGCTGTTCGTAACGAGATGGAAAGGGACAAGAAGAAGCTTTCTCAGATTGGTGATCAGGAGTATGAGCCTACCACCAGCTCTGTTCGGAGACCAAAACACTCTGGATCATCCCATCAAGGATATGATCCAGGGATCTATCAGATGGGTCAAGCAAGTGAATACACCCCTTCCCCGCGCTCTAATAAATATACTTTGGACTCCGAGAGCAGCTGTGATGTTTCCAATGCTTTGGAATATGTGCCCACAGCTGTCTCCAAAGCAAATGTTAAAAAGATGTCCACTGTTAAAAGTAAATACACACTGGGCAGTTCCAAACCATCAACGGACATGGAGTATGATCCTCTCTCAAACTATTCCGCAAAGACTGTTGCTAAGGATCCAAAGACTTTGGCCTCGGAAGGAGATGGACAAAAAAAGTTTCATCATGAAAAGCAAGAGGATGTTGAGGAATACGTCCCATCGATGAAGAAACCCAGGACATCATCACCAAAACCAAGTGTGCCTAAGTACACTGCAAGCTTCTCTGAAACCGATGAGGAAAGTTCTGGGACAGAATATCGTCCCATGTCGTTAAGTCGTTTAAAACACAAGGGGGGAACTCTTGGGTTGCAGCAGCGATCATTAGGAGTAACATTAGAAAGGAAACAAGCATCTAGAACCGATGCTTCTTTCTCACCGTGCGAATCAGATGATGGTGAGATCCAGCAAAAGAACAGGACCAGTAAAAAGATGTCAGTTAAAAGTGTAAAAGCTGATAACATGAAAAAAGAGAACAAGGACAGTAATAAGAAGAGTAAAAAAGAAAGCGAAGGTAGTTCAAACATAGGAAATATGTCGAAGAATTCGACTAAAAAAGATAAAAGCCAAAGTAAGATCAAGGATTCAAATCTCAAGTCAAAAGAAAAGGGACATAAAGATAAATTCGAGTCTAAATCTAGTGAGGAAAAGAGCAAAAAAATAGTTAAAATAAAGAGTGATGATAAGCCAAAGGAAAAAGAAATACGAGGTCCGGATAATAAAAAGTACAAAACGGACCGGCTTGTCAAAACTGATCAGGTTTCGTCCAAATTGAAAAACCAGGTGAATGGAAAACTGGAGAGCAGCGCTAAAGAGAAGGATAAGAACAAGAGCGGTCACAGGAGCAGCAGTGATCACAGTAAAGGCAAAAGTACTAAAGGCAAGGAGCCCAAACAGAGGAATTTAAGCCACATCGACTTGTTTGGTGCAGATAGCGCTGAAGAGGATGAGGAGGATGACCGGATTGTAAGGAAGTCGGCTTCTGCTTTTAAACGGGGAGGCCTTGTTAATAATAAAAGGAAAGCCTCTGAGGATCCATCCTCGCCATCTGAGGATTCTGATGTGGATGATGGAGGTTGTGATGAGGCACCGGACTACTCCTTTCTACAGGACGACATGGAGTATGACTCGGACCCTTACGAGGAATGTTTGCGGATTTTTAACGAATCTAAAGAAGTGAAGACGGAGGACAAAGGAAGGCAAAGCAAGCAGGTAAGTGTGACAATAAAATATAATCAATAATCATATTTTGCACAGCTTCAATAATTATAACATTGTATAGAGTTGGAGATAATCAGTTGGAGCTACAGCTACCAAACTTTGCCATCAGACATCCGGACTGGTCTGACTCGGGTTGCTATATCTTTGTAGACTGGTAGCCTTAAAGGAATTTTAAATCTCTGAATGCTGGGAACTTTTCCAGTCACTTTAGATGTGGTCAAGTTTTGTGAAACTTTAACTCAAATTGAGAAGCTCATGGGAACTCGAAACTGACCACACTTCAGTCTGTGAAAGGACATACCAACCACTGTGTGAAAGTATTTGATCCCCAGGCTCTAGAAGGGGTTACTCGTTTGAAGATCAATGCGACAGAAACCTCATAAGAAAAGGGGGGTTGTTTATGTTAATCATAGAAATACCTCCCTAGTAACCACTTTTACATGACTTTATCTTGACTCAGGAAAATCATTGACCTGGAGGTTGTTTTTTTTCACACATTATATTGACATCTATATAGTAACCAGTTTATCTCGCCATATTAGCTTAACAAAGTCATAGAGACACAAGGGCTGTTTACATTACATGAAGAACCTTTATATATATATATACAAAATTTAGTAGATGCAAAGTGGGACTCAAAATATGGATTTGTTTTATGGGAATCAAGAACAACTTTTGAACATTCTTGAAACAGAATTTCTAAGATATGTAGCCCATGTCAGTGTATTTTAGTGAATAGGTAAGTACCGTATGTTGTGATATTAACCGAGATGTTTTTGTAATTTTTACTTTACTTTGTATCGTAATGTGAAAAAAAGGTGTCACCTCTCTAAATGCTAGTACAATGCACCATCTTCTGATGGGTTTTTGAGGATGTGAGCTGGAAATTTCTGAGGTTTTTTTTGTCGCAACAGACAGTTTCACTTGCGTGTGTTTTATTTTAGCCTTCAAGGAGTCAAGAGCAGGAGGCAGAGGAGGCAGATGAAGAATCTGAAAGTGGTACTACAATTTTTCCTGGTCAGAAGAAGAGGGTTTCCCATTTTAAAGCTCAAGGAAAGGTCAGATATAAATGCAGATATGGAATAGAAACTTTAACTTTGATTTTGTCACAATTTCAGAAATTTTAATATAACATTGTGTAAGTTTATTGCAATAGTGCCATAACCTGTTTTACAGAATATAATACTCCACATCGCTCTATCAAAATGAACCACTTCTTTTTTGACTAGCTCATTTTTCAAATCCAGAGAAAAAGGGGTTTGTTTATGCCCTAGCAACCAAACTGTTAACCATGGCAACACATTTTCTGAACTTTTATCGCAGCTTTGGTAGATGATTGACACAGGGGTTTGTTTATATAATTTAACCAAAAAAATTGCATTATGTCACGGACCTCTCCATAGCAACCTGGCTGTTTACCATTGCAACCATTTTGGTTTTTCACTATCTCAGCTAAGAACGATTGTAGAGGTTGGTCTATATTACTCATCTTGACATGGGGAACTTAGTATGAATTTTTTTACTTTGTTTGCTCACTTTGTCTTCAGTGAATTTAAAGAAACCCATGCAATATTGTAAAAGTAAATGTAAATAATTGAAACAGCTTGAGATCAGTCACAATGAAAAAAGAAATAAAAACAGTTAAAAGATAATGATGAATCGTTAAGTTTAACATTGGATTTATTCATTCAGTCAGAGACGTCGATGAACTCTGTCCCATTGACCCAGCGCAGACTGACTGCACAGGAGATCTGTTACCAGCGCATGCAGAAAGCCCAGCAGCAAGCGGCACAGCTGGCTGCAGTGGTAAAGACCGCCTCCTCAGTGCCCGGTCCTGCACAGAGGCTCTCTGGAGAGAAGCGACGGCTGGCACACCAGCCAAAAGCCTCCCAGTCCTCCCCCAAACCTAGTATGAGACTTTCTAACTGTCTCAACAGTTATAACATTCAGTAATTAAACCAGTAAATTAATTCAGTAATTAATTAAATTTAGTAATTAAAATTGTGTTCTTTCTAACCAGTTGACGCCAGCAGTCGGATGATGTCTCCCACCAGGGTAGCTATAGACCAGCTCTCTGTTAAAGCGCAAACTTCTGCAGGCATCCAGTCAAAGACCACATCCACCGCAGTGCAAAAGAGAGTGGCGCACACACCCACCATGAAGGTAAGGTCATCCCGTGAGCATTTCTATGAAATTTGATGGATGTGACATCATTTGCTGAATGTGACCTTAGTTTTCATATTTGGTGTTTTAAACAACCAGTACACAAGTTATGACATAAGTTGCAAGCTAGTTTAAATTAAAATGTGAGAAAATGTGCAATTTTTCCCTCAGTTTCATTTTACCGATGCTGAATCAGTGCCATCTAGTGGTGAAAACAGGGCATAACCCTTTGAAGTACAAAAAATGTGATATGGCTTGTATTTTTCAAAGTTCTGGCCCAAAACAAAGCACAATGGAACATAAGTTCTTGGAAAAGTGTATAAGGTTTAGGATATGTTCACCTGTTTTTTTTTTGTTTTGTTTGAATTTTTATCTCAAAACTTTTGATTTTTGTTTTAAAACAAAAACTGTTTATTTTCAAAAAGATAAAATTTCAGTATTGTCGTGGAATTCCAGTATAATGTCATTTAAAATGTCATACGTAAAAAGAAGCAAGGGTTATTGTAAAAAATGTATCAAATATTGACACAAATAAGAAAGTAAATTATATAGGTATAATTGATTAGAAAGTAATGTATTAAAGGAAATTGTAACATCGTAAAACAGCTCAAACATGTCCTGGACTTCTAGGGTTAACTGAATTTTAGAACTTTACAACGACACTTTAGTTGCAAATCTTTGAGAACGGGACCAGTAATCTTAGGTCAAAAAAATTCCATAGTAACACACATTGGTTTTTACTTATTGATGAGTGTCCGCCGACTGGCTCATCAGATACTTCTTTTCTGGGAGTAACTGACACCTATTTGGCAGAGCTATAGAATATATGCTCTTTTGGTTTTGGTGTCTTTGTTTTAATGGTTTCATTTGTCTACATTTGCTCCCAAAAACTGTATATGTTGCCTTTAACTGGATCTTTTAAATCCTAAGAAGAGTAATTCTAATCGATAATAAATGGCTTCATCCAACCACTAACCCTGATGGTTTTGTGTTCATCAGTCAGATTTTCTGAAAATGGCCAAGAAATCAGAATATTTGGCAAATTGTGTAACCTTTTGAGCACAGCTGTATAAAATATTTAGGCTCTTTCGATTTCTTTCAATTAGATTTAGCTTTAGTTTGAGGTATCAACATACATTCAAAAAATTATTACGTTTGAGTCCAAATCTCTTTTCCATCACAGAGCTCTACCATGAAACGGCCGGTCATTCCTGCTGAATTTGGGGCCAAGGTGCCTACAAATGTCCGCCAACGTTACCTCAATATCTTCATCGACGAGTGCCTGAAATTCTGCTCTTCTGAACAGGACGCTTTCCAAACGGTACTCATACAGTTATTATCAGCTCACTGTAAAAGGAGCGTGTTTCATTGCTGCATGTGTCAATTTGCTCCCAGGCTTTGGATGAGGAGAAGGTCGTCTATGATCGAAGCAGCAGTAAGAACATCTACCTGAATGTGGCTGTGAATGCCATCAAGAAGCTCCGCAGCAAGAGTACTCCAGAGTCTCCTGTTGTCAGTGAGTCTAACACATGCAGATTGATTTTACGCAAAGTAACTTTTGTGTATTTCTTTAAAATATATTTCTCTATTTCTCAGAGAGTTCAGCTGTTAATAAAAAGGCTCTGTCCCATGAAGAAGTTCTTGGTGGACGTCTTGCAGCCACGACCAGCTACACTATCAACCGCTCTGGCAAACAGCAAGATGTGGACTTTAAAGGTAACACTATGAATTATTTTTACCCTCACAATTATTTACAAAGCCTCTATTAAGATTTTGGAAGATTTACCGTATTTTTCGGCTCATAAGACGCACTTTTTCTTCCCCAAAACTGAGGGGGAAAAGTTGGTGCGTCTTATGAAGCGAATGCAAACCGCCGCGAAGTCCGGTAACGGCCGTATGAGAGGTGTAAGAGCTCCGGAGCTAGGCCGAAGCCGCGGCCATATTTGTTTACCAAGCGCTGCGCGCTGACGTCATCGCCCATCTCTGCCATTGCGCGGACGTAACGAAAACGGGGGAAAAACTACATTTCCCACAATGCCTTTGGCATCCGCATCCATACTTACGTCACGAGCGAAACTACAGAGATCAACTGCTGTGTCTCACAACGTAAGTCTCTTGCACTTGAGTGATCTCTCACGCTACAAACCCGTTTTCTCACGCTAAAATACATTTCATGTTGTGAAATGGGCACAGCTCATAGTTTGTCTGCTATGTTTTTTGAGCCTGACGATAAGATGATGATCGATAAGCATCGTCTTCAGTCTGTGAGGGTTTTATTTCCACTAAGCATTCACTTGGACAGTTTCACAATCTTGGACAGTTTGATCCTTTATTAACCTCTTAAGCCCTGAGGCCTATTTTCCGAAAATCCTATACTTTTACTTTTTAAGGCATTTCTCAGCTTTTACAAGGCCTAAACTGCAAATCTTGGTATCAAAATGAAGATAGGTTCTTGGGGAGTGGTGTGGATGAGTTAATTTGACAGTCAAGAACACTGGGTAAGAGTAATTGATGTTGGAATGGCCAAAAAATGAACTCCGCCTAAAAAAAAAACACATGTTTCCTCCAATATCTCCTTATTTTACTTATAACGAAGCAAATAAACACAATCAATTGTAACCACTACATGTCAAGAACATCTGTAGCAAGTTTGGTGTTCATACTACAAGAAACTAATATTCTGTAAAGGTTTTGATTGAACAAAGTTCAGGCGTAATCCATGTTGGCACAGTTTGGCACAATTTGGCACAATAATTGAAATATGGAAAAAATCTTGTCCAAAGCTTCAGCTACGTTCATAGTCTTGTTTTCTTGCTTATGGGACATGATTTCAGCAAAAAAACCTCCTAAAGAAACACTGTAAAAGGGGGGTAGAAGCTCATTTACGCCATCTTGCTGCGCTTTTGGGAACATTTCATTCACAAACGCTTTCGACCTCGAGCTTCCGCGTGTCCCTACCCCCCGACCATCTGTCCAATCCGGGAGCTCTATACATCGCTCGAAAGCTCTGATTCTGAGGAAACCAATCAGCTCAACCATTTTGAGACTGACTGGATCGCCGACGAATCACACGACGCGCAGCGTGGAGAGACGTGCTCTTACGCACGGGGAGTCATTCCATATTTGGTGACGTAAGAGGAGCACTCGAGCAACAGAAAAAACACAAAATGGACTTTTCGTGAAGCTATCGACCGGACATAACAACAAACGGACTTTTATCGCTATGGAAATAACTTTTTGTTGAAAAAACGGCAAAGGTAAGACAAGATTTACATGCTTGCTTGGTTTTTGCTGGCGTTTTTTCGGGGAACTTTCGCTCCCTGCTCTGAAATATTTCATGCAATGTAAATGAGTTGCATATCGCTGGATTCAGCTGGTTGTTAGCTTTCATTTGATGCCATGGTTTTGGTGTTTCCGTTTATATTGTGGATACATATCGCACATAAACAAAAACGTGGTCATGAATTATACTCCGGACATGTTGTTGTTTATTTGCATGGCGTTCGAGCTGTGGTTAACGGATATGAAATTGAATTAGATACGTTTTAGAGGAGTTTCCGCTGAACACAACAGTATTTAATATGTGTGGGTTATTCTCAGGGTTAGTGAGCTATGAGTGAAAATGTAACGCACAACGGGGCAAGTCCCTGGTACCGGGGACTCTCGGGCTTAAGAGGTTAATGGAGGTATTTCAAAAGGATTTATATTAGAACAAAAAGCATACGCTTGTTTCCAGCGCTCGCTCTCTCTCTCGCGCGCGCGCTCGCGTGAGGTAAACAAAACGCTCTCAATGACTGAAACTCTTCTTTAATAAACTCAAACTCAAATCATCTCTCAACGGCACATCTCACACATGTACATACGAGATAACAAACGTAAGTAACGTGCTCTGCTATTAGGGAGTGTTTGTTTAAAGGGGGCTCGACTAAAAAAGTTTGAGAACCACTGTATTATTACTAATGTGGGGGCAATCTTACTAGCTATTATTAGTAATGTAGTGACAATGTTACTAGCTATTATTAGTAATGTAGTGACAATGTTACTAGCTATTATTAGTAATGTAGTGACAATGTTACTGGCTATTATTAGTAATGTAGTGACAATGTTACTGGCTATTATTAGTAATGTAGTGACAATGTTACTGGCTATTATTAGTAATGAGGTGACAATGTTACTGGCTATTATTAGTAATGTAGTGACAATGTTACTGGCTATTATTAGTAATGTAGTGACAATGTTACTGGCTATTATTAGTAATGTAGTGACAATGTTACTAGCTATTATTAGTAATGTAGTGACTGTTACTGGCTATTATTAGTAATGTAGTGACAATGTTACTAGCTATTATTAGTAATGTAGTGACAATGTTACTGGCTATTATTAGTAATGTATAGACAATGTTACTGGCTATTATTAGTAATGTAGTGACAATGTTACTGGCTATTATTAGTAATGTAGTGACAATGTTACTAGCTATTATTAGTATCGTAGTGACAATGTTACTGGCTATTATTAGTAATGTAGTGACAATGTTACTGGCTATTATTAGTAATGTAGGGACAATGTTACTGGCTATTATTAGTAATGTGGTGACAATGTTACTGGCTATTATTAGTAATGTGGTGACAATGTTTTTGGCTATTATTAGTAATGTGGGACAATGTTACT
>SRMA01025168.1:0-117637 GCA_007224835.1 Danionella cerebrum
GTAATGTAGTGACAATGTTACTAGCTGTTATGAGTAAGGTAGTGACAATGTTACTGGCTATTACGGTATTACTAATGTGGGGGCAATGTTGCACTGGAACAGTGACTGTTATAACGAATGGTGGACTTTAGAATGATGAGTGGGGGCAAAGAAAAAACGTACGTTTGTCTTGCTGTTTTTTTTTTTTTTACTGATCCAAAATACGGTCATCTTATACATGTTTGGCATATAATTTTCGTTAAACTCCTGTTAACTTTTACACAGTTGATATTAAATATTTTACTACAGTATTTGGTTCAGAATCTTTATTTTATAGATCTTCCTCATTTAAAATTGGGTGTGTCTTATATGGTGAAAAATACGGTATTTAGAACTGATTTAAGGTGTTTTGATGTAATATTCTGCCATTTTCGGTCACTGGGCGAATAGAGTGTTAGGGTTAGGGTTAATATAATGGGTCCATTTTTTTTTGCACCGCTGGCTGTCTTTTTGCGCCTCTGGTATAATAATATTGTCGTGTTTAACGGCCTAGACTTCGTTCTGCAGGAGACAAAACTGGTAACAATATCATCGCTGATGTGCTGCTAAAAGCTTGTAGTCTTTTAAAGTGGAAACTTTCTGGCGCTGATGTTTTAGCATGACGCTAAAGCTAATTCTTGTCTTAAATCAGAGACAGATTTTGTGTGCAAAATAAAATCAGCGTAATGTTTAAAAAAACACACACACTAGTAGAAAGTTATTCGATTTAACCCACTGTTTAGTTTTTTAGTTGGGAGCTCAGAGATATGCAAAGAGTTTCAATATTAAGTGGAAAGTTTGTTCCTGACTTTATATATTGACATTATAAATTAAGAATTTTTTTTTTTAATTTGTCTGTTTTTGTTTTTTCAAAACATTTTTGTGGAAATTGTTGTTCAGAAAAATAAATAACAAAAAAAACTCTTAACAGGAATGTTAAGATATATTATTTAATGAGTCAATTAAAGTAATCAATGCGACACCCCTGTCCTGGATTTTAAGAATTTAAATGGAGTTATGTCAATACTAACTGAAGAAAGTTTTAAAATGCTATAAACCACAAAAATGACTTTCTTTCTCTATATGTTTTTCTAAAAAGAGAAATGCTCTCTGTATCCCTCAAAATTGCAAAAGCAAAAAAGTTGCACAAAATGCTTTAAACCACTTTACATTCCTTTAATGTTTTAGTTGCTTAGTACATTTATTAACTAATAAAAACATGAAAGACATTTGTGGAAACTCTATATATCCACTGATCAAAAATAAGGGAAGCACTGAAATAACACGTCCTAGATCTGAAATAATGAAATATTCTTTTAAAACACTTAGTTCTTTACATAGCTGAATGCACTGATGGCAAAGTACCCAAATATTAACAATTGAAATCAAATGAATTCACCCATGGAGGTCAGGATTTAGAGTCTCACTCAAAATTGAAGTGGGAACATACAATGCAAGCTGATCCAACTTTGATGTGATGTGTCAAACTTTAAACAGGTGAGCTTGGAGCAGTCACTGGAAAGGATAAAGCGTTGAGTCACTGGTTTCTCTGAGAGCCTTTCAGGGGTGCGACACATTCAGTGTGAGAGTGTTTAATTAGTGAAACCTTAGTTTAATTACAACCATCTAAAGGTGTTGTTTACTGCTGTGGGATTTATATCTGCTATACTCTCCTGCCCTCATCCAAGCAGTCATTCATTAGATAATTTACTAATAAACTTTAGATTTTAGAGGCTTTGGTATAATTTGGGGGTTTATTACCCCCAAAGAGTCCTGTTAGGGTCTAGTGACTAGGATCTGATGAGTAACTCATGAGCAAACTCTTTTGCCAGGGTTGATTTTATCAGAAAAGCGACATGACAGATCTCTTTTCTATTATACTGTGAGGTAACGAGAATAAAGAGGGCCCACAGCTCACTGATAGTGGAAAATCATTTACTTTCATTCCACAGTGACTACAAACCGCATTATTTACCAAACAATGTTTAAACTTGCATGGTTTAATATTTTTAATGTATTATCAAGCTGCTGTTTCCTAATGTTCCACTCGCAGCAGGTCACTCTTTCGAAGATCTTAACAGGGAGCTCACCACCAGCTCATACTCTTTCCAGGGAGAACAACCTGACAGGTTTTCTCTTTAAGCTTGAGCTGATGTTTCCAATTGTGCTATTTAAAGTCACTAGGGTTTTTTGTCTCTCTCTCTCTCTCTCTCTCTCTCTCGGAAACCTACGCATGTCTTTTCCTACATTTGACTTTTTGCAAATGTTACCGTCATGTTGCCTCCTAACCTTCGCCAAATAAAAGGGTTTTAAATGGATTTTTTGCTGTATAAAAGAATATTTTGGTAGGATTTATCTTTGTGAAAGGTCTTTTCTTTGTCTTCACTCAAGCAGCTCAGCCACAATTTTCTTTTCGGAATTAGACTTGTATAATTTCAGGGGAAAGTGTTGGTTCTGTAAGCCAATGCAAACTCACCACTTGTGCCAAAATACACTGGGTGCTTGTTAAAGCTTTGAAAGCAGGTAGTTACTTTCCTGCAAATGTGTTATAGGGTTGGTGTGGGCATGCTAAATTCCCACATGAGGAAATATAGCTTAGAATTAATTGTTTAGCCGGATTTTTTTTCTTTTACTTTATTTGGAAAATAAGTTTGGGGAAAAAATCATAGAGCTAATGCATTATTATGGGAAAATTTTAGAATTTTTATTTTTTTTTAGGAAAAAAGTTAATTTCCCATAACCCATACAAAAAAATGAAATTAAAAATCTATTAAAATTGAAGAGCAATAAGATAAACACATTATCATCTCTTAAACTGTGTAACTTATACAATGTATAATTATAAATAACTTATTTAGCGATATTTCAATCTTCTCACAAAACTGCCACCTTATAAATTATAATGTTTACATGATATTTAACATCCTAAACATTCAATAAATTGTATTCGATTAAAGTTTCAGAAATATATTTAAACTTAAGTAACAAAACAATTATAAATTACCCTCTCACAAATCTACCTTAATAAACTATTATAACCATTTTAAAAGTCCAGTCAATTGTATATATTATGTTTAACTGTAATATATAAATAATTATTACTAATGATTAAAGAGATTTTCCATTTCTTTTAGTCAGAAAATTTGTAAATGTTCTCATATGTTCATTTTCATTTAATTTCACATCTTTGTCTGAAATCATACTCACATTTAGGTCAAGGAGCAGTGAGGGGTGGGGCAATGCCCTAGCACCCTCTATTGACTGGCCACCACTAATAACTACAAGTATATACAGTTTCTAAATTATTAAAAGGATTATCCTTAGTGTTATTTATATTAGTATAATTATTTGAAGAATCGCGAAAATGGATTTTACCTAATGCGTGTTCATGATGCTGTGTGTATACTAGCTGTAAAGTGACCTAGAGATGCATAAATCATAAGCAAAGACATTAACTACATATATTTAGGCTTGCTGTTGTTTAAGCCTTTCTCAAGTGTCTGGTCGGGCACAGTACTTTACATGATTGTTACATTTTAATCATGAGGAAAAAAGTTTACTGACTATCAATGATAAAACATTATTCAGATTCACTATGATTCAGATTCAGATTCGATCAAAAGATTTCAGTTAAAATCTCTGTATTTCAGAAGATTACAAATGAGAACAGCCACAGTGACCGGAAAAACAGCTTTTGAAAAGAGTTTGAAAAAATGGATGTAATTCAAGGACTCTGCATGGTTCAGACAGGGGCACAGCAGTGAAAACTTCTATAGCACGAATTAAAAGCCCTCACTCTGAAACTGATTTTATATGCGAAGGGTTCTCCATTTTCGCTGGAGAAGGAATGGCACCCTTTAGTGTTTGTAAGGATTTTGCTAAACTAAATTCGAACCGTTTCTGTCTGTGACCCAGGTCTCTCACACAGACTCACTTTTATCAGTAATATACCAATCTGTAACTTTTTCACATGGTCTGAAGTGACAGCATCCATCTGTGGGCATTGTGTAGAAAACCATAACATTAACATGAATTTTAAAAATCTGAATAAAGACGGGAAAACGCTGTTTTACCCTCTATGGAGTGGAATCTAACACTCTAATTATTTTCCCTAGGAAGGTCTTACTGCAGTGAAAGTAAATAGATGTTGGTCTGGTTTGATCGGTCTCTTTCCAGTAACAAACACAGTTTGAGGAGTCATTCATTTGTGACATGCCGTCAAGGCCTCTTGAAGGGGCTTAGTCTGATCCCAAAGGGCACAATTGAAAGAAACAGACAGCTCACGCTTAGTCAGTGTTCAACAAGGCTTTGTCGCTGCCGTAAATGTGCTGGAGTATGTGAAAGCCGTAATTGACAAAAGTTCAAGTTGTCAGAGAAAGTTTGAAGCCATTTTACCAGTGTGTTCCTCGTCTCCCACTGTGAAGCACAATAGTACATTCTGTTCATTTCAGCAGCCGTGTTGTACCTGAACGTCAGCCAAGAGACATTCAAGAGATTTTACTCTGAATAGTTTGCATATAAGATTTAATCATTTGATGCACTGCAAATATCAATGAGAAAATATAGCTGATGGAATTAATTACTTAAGATGTGCATGAAAACCAGTTGATCATTATGGGATTTAGCTAACCGTATGTAGCAGTCGTTTTCCGAACGCAGGCATCAGGAGGGAGGTAGGACTACAAGAGTTTGTAAAGGTATGATGGGGCTGGCCTTGTGACTGTTCTGTCTGCAAACATCAGTGTTTTGAACTTGATACGAGCAGCAACGGGAAGCCAGCAGAGAGGGACGAAGAGAAGAGTGACGTGGGCTCGTCACTCAGTCGAGCTGCTGAGTTCTGTATCATTTCAAGGGGTCTGACTGCACAGAAAAAAGGAGTCCGTTGTAGTAGTTGAGTCTTAATGAGACCAGTACTTATCTGATGTTTGTGATGTTAAACATGTTAGCTGCGCATCGAAGATCACTCCAAGGTTCCAGATAGACGTAGAGGGAGAGATACCTCTATTTGAATGAGGTAAACTCTAGTTGAATGGTGAAATCGAGCTGGACAGTGAGGTCAGCAGGGATAACCACCAGTTCTGTCTTTCCCATGGTGAGTTGTAGGTGATGTAAGGAGGTGACGCAGGGCGGAGATGTAAGTTGAGAAGAGCAGAGGACTAAGAACTAAAGAACTAAACCTTGTGGAACTCCTGTGTGCAGCTGCTACATCTTGAACAACTTGCCGACTCTGAAGGATCTGGCTGTGAGGTAAGACTCCAGCCAGTCCAGGGCAGTGCCTGCGATACTCCTTGTTTGGGGTGTGAACAGAAGGATCTGATGGTTGCCCGTGTCAAAGGCTGCAGAGAGGTCCAGATCAGAGTTTGTTCTGGGGAGTCTTAGTGCCTCCATCACTGAGAGAAGAGCAGTTTCTGTAGAATGTCCACTTTATTGATTCTCAGAGACTTTTGGAGTTTCTCTGAGGAAAGAAGACATTTGGTTGTAAACAACGAATGAATGGTAGAAGTGAGAGTGGTCTGTAGTTTATTTACTGTGATTATTTCTTCTTATCAACTGAGGATACAGTGGACTCCTGAAGGAAAAGCACTGCAACTTAAACAAAACCTTTTTTCCAGACCTCTGCTGATTCAGAGCAGAAACAAAATGCGATTAATTTTAAATATTTAAAGTGTTAACAAAATTAACACAATTAATGCAGCTGCAGCTCTTTTAAAAAAGTCTTAATTAGTACAACCCTTACATTTTGTTCAAGGACGCTACACGTCCTTGTCTTACAGTGGGGCAAAGACTTATCAGACCCCTGCTGACTGCTGATTTTGAACCCAGTGACAAAGGCAAAAATATTCAAAGTAATTTTCTTCTACTCTTATAAAGATGTTTCAATGTTCAAGGCTCATTTGTGACCATTCAAATTAAGATTTTCTATAAAACTAAAGTCTGGAGACTAACTATGTCTCTTCCGAATATTAATGTGCTTCTTCTTGAGCTGCTGTTTTGTACCATGGCTGTGTTTTGGTTATTTCATGTAATGGTACTGCCTGTATTCAATGCTGCTTATTTATATTCTGACAGTACGATTACTCTTTTACTCTTAGACGTCCGGGGCCTTTACAATTTGCTATGATAAATTTCCTTTAAAGCTGTTTTTGTGGCTAAGCTTGATATAATTTTTTTAGTTCAACCCAGCTTCTTTTTTTGCCAAATATTTTGCTACTGCAAAAATCTCAAAAAAAAAAAAAAATTCCTTGTCCTGTCCTGCTTAAAAACCACCACAAGGGGGACTTCACTTGAGCTGGACAGTTTCTTATCCCCAGGGGAGTGAACATCTGGTGTGGTGTTTCCTCTGGATGAAAGCAGTGAATTTATGTAGTTATTTATTTTTGTAAGCATTAATGACCAGTATGCATTAATTACATCAGGATTGGAGAATGTTAAAAGGAAAGGGGGAGTGGATGAGAGATGTAGATGAGGGGGAAAGATTCACGAGTGGGAAGAATACCAAAATACCAAATAAGTTTCAAAATTGAGAACAAACAGTTTATGTTTTATAATGAAAATCAAAAGTGTTGAGACAAAAAAAAATTCATAACTTTTGCCAAAAAGAAAAGACTAGGTGAAATCAATGTGATAAACCTCTCCTAAACCTTATACACTATTCCAAGCACTTTTTGTTCCATTGTGCTTTTTTGTGCCAGAATTTAGAAAAACACAAGCCATATCACACGTGGTGTACTTCAAAGGGTTATCCCTTGTTTTCACCACTAGATGGCACTGATTGAATTATAAAGTTAGTTTTTTAATTATATTCTCATTGACGCGCAACGCTTTCAGCACAAATGACATCTGTGCGATGTCTTGTTCGTGACAAATTTATTGGTTAATAATCATACGTTTATGAAGACTTTATCTGAGTGTTTTAGGTGTTATAATCAGAATATCTTACTGTAGCATTTTTGAGTTAGGACAACACGGTGGCGCTGTGGGTAGAAGTGTTGCCTTTTAGTTAGAAGGTTGGCAATTCGTGGTTTGTCGATGATCTTGCTTGAAGGTGTTTGCATGTTCTCCCCGTGCTTGCTTGTGATTGTGTGTTCTGCACATTTTGGGGGGCACCAAAGTACATTTCCACGTAGGGTACACATTCGGCCAGCGGCCGTGCATAGATTGGATACCTATACAAATTTTTCAATAGCGACCTGCGTGTAAATGGGAGAGTTGGGTGTATCTGACTTTCCATCTGACATGCTTTGTTAAAGTTAAAAGTTGCTGGAGAACACTGTTTTTTTAGTGATTTTGATACAGGAAGGTGCCCAGAGCCGTATTTCAAGAAGTCATTGTTTCCTCCATTATTCTGTAAACATTTGTCTGTCTTAGTATCTTTCATCACAGCCTTCTTGCTGATTATTATTTGATAATAATTAAGTTGTTTCTGATCACACATTATCTTCAACAAAGCCTCAAAACCACTAGCAGAGTATTCACATCAATATTTACGTCTGCAAACAGTGCATTGCATCATGACGTTGTTACCTCTTCGACAAATGCGTAATTTATTGCGGGAACTCATTTATATTAGTGCTGTCAAAATTTCAGTGTTAATGTATGCGATTTTAAATATTTAAAGTGTTAACTAAATGAACACAATTAATGCAGTTGCAGCTTATTTTTATCATCTGTTATATTAATGTGTTTATTTTTCTGCCTTTTCACCCATTTCATAGTTTTCCCAGTGTATCTTCTTCACTCATTCTGTTTCCTTGCCGTCTGTCCCTTCCGTTCATGTGGTTTCCTATTCAGTTTCATTTCTCCTCAGATATTTTGTGTTATCCTTTGTTTATAGTCCAGCACTGTTGATCACTATAGATCACCTTCACCCAGCGCAAGCCTTCTGTGTGACTATAGTGAGTTTGTGTACAAGGTTTCGTTCGTTCCTCCTCCTTTGGTGAAGTCTTATGTTATTCAGGTTTTCCATACGAGGGTCTTTTTTGTTTCCCTATGTATTTATATTTTTTTTTGTTAAAACAATAAACTGTGATCAATAAACTACAATAACTATGGCTTAATTTGCCAAGCTATAATAAGGATATTGATGGTTTGTGGCAGGGATGCTGTTTACATGAGAAAATCTGTGTTTAATAAACAATTAGGTTTTGTATTTAAATGGTTTTTTTTGTCTGGTGTTCACATTAATTATTTTTATTTTACATTTACATACACATGTTTATTACATTGGAGAAATATAAGTGTATGTACAAGTATATGTGTATATGTAAGTACATGTGTATATAAAATTGCAGTGGACATTAAGACCTGCAGTGCAGGCGTAGACAGTTAGGTTAATTGTAAACATGTATGGGTGGAAATAATGACATCAAGGTGATGAAGATGAGTTTTGGTGCATATAAAGTTTACTTTTGTGTACGGGTGTAACGGTACGCTAAAATCGTATTTGGTTCGGTACAGTGTTTTGGAGAGCTCGGTTCGGTTCATTTTCGGTACAAAACAATAAGAGCTTACATAATCTTTATTTTGAAAGCTGCCAATACACAGTAGAATTCTTGCATAAAATAAATAAAAGTGACACATTTGGGTGATATTTTAAATAAATTGCACTCTTTATAAAGAAATACACATTTTTAAAATTAAATACTGCAACTAGTTAGGACCTGAAAACTTTTAACACTAGCAACAGCTTCAGCTTGTAGATCAACAAAACTAACTTTTTAAGTTTTAGGCTAAACAGATTAACCTATCCACATTTTCTGAAGAGAGCATAGATCTGGTTGCAGTGACAATATCTCCAGCAGTAGAAAATGTTAGATGTGTTGCCTGCTCGATCTCCGTGGAACAATGTCGGCATACAACTTAAAATTTATCCACTCGTCTATCCCCGTTATGTATTTTAACAGAGAAACCAAACAGGAGACCGTAGTAAGGTGGGAGGGTCTTCTCTTTCGTTGTTGCCATTACTCAGAGCTACCCGTGCAGCTCTACTGTGCGTTACTCAATAGCGTCCGTGCGGAAACTCGCCTAGGAACATTGTTGCACTGCGCTTAATATCGCGCTAATAATAAATTTATATTATTTATTAAAAAAAATATACCAAAACGGTACGCAAGTGTACCGAACCGAACAGGCCGTACCGAAACGGTTCAATACATCCCCGTGAACCCCGTACACCCCTTCTTTTGTGGCTACAAGTACCAAGTTCATCAACTAAATGGAATACTAACAAAGCTTAACTTAACTTATAATTGAGGCATTAAGCCTTTCAGAGAAAAACTGTTACAGATTCCAAAAGAATAGTAGAAATGTTACACAAATAAAGAGCAAATAAAGTTGTTTACTCGTTCCATAGACAGCGTGATATTAAAATATTCATCTGGAGATGCTAAAATTGCATTATTAATGAAACAGCACTTCTTGGTTGAACTGCTATACACTCTGTTGTCTCTGAAGGGTACTGTATTCCCTGGAGAGTATTATTAGTTTTGATGATGTAATCCCATGCACCAAAAACAAAATCATGTCAGATTCATGTGCCCACTTTTCCGCTTGGCAAATTAACCATAGAATTTCCCAAGGACTGAACCGATGAGTGAGCGCAATGAGGACCACCCCAGTACACGGTTGTTTTCCGTTCCCAGCTCAGTGTCTCTAACACAAGAGAAAACAGGAGGATGGTTTTATCCCTTCTGGTTATTTGATGGCACTCTCACCTTGAATATTACATAAGGCCTGCATTTATTTATATATCTCTCTATTTTTTGCCAACTCCCTTTTGCTCGTATGCTCTTGTGCTTCTGCACATTACACAAATAGCCCATAGTGGCAATTCTTCCCAGAGATACCAACTAAAACCAAGTTCCTGCCTGCTTGCGTTTATCTGTGTGGGAGTCTGATCTGTTCTGCTTATTTATACCCTTCACAAACAAGGGCATACATTTAAATGCACAAGTGTTGTCCTTCCCACTAGACAGTAATCACGTCCCCACAGACTGAGTAGTTAGTCTGGGATGTTGCCTTTAGCTTTAAGTAGATAATTATTTATTTTTTCTTTTGTCTTTTTCATCGTGGTTTTAGATGACAGATTATTTGCTGTATTGTTACTGCAGATCAATCAGTCTGTCAATCCACAAGACTCCAAGAGATTTAAACTTCTCCACTTGAGGCAGGATCATTCACCAACTTGAAGGGAGCATTCCACCTTTTTCTTGACCCTTGAGTCAAGGTATGGCTTTTTGATGGTAACGCTTCCATGAAGACCACTTGGACCAGTAGATTTTGGCTCTGCTTTTTTCCTAATTATAATCCTTACTTTGTGCAACGGTTGCTGTAAGAATTCATACCAGTCTCAAAAGGTAATTAATGTAGTAAATATTCATTAGTTTTCATTTAGTAAATTTACCATTATTTATATCTCGGAAAGTTTGTTTTCAGCATTTTTTCACACCGGTCCTAAAGTTTTGCATTTCATTTACCATCTAAACCCCTATCGTCAAGGCTAGAATATTTACTTAGGCTAGTCACAAAGGAACTAGTCATGTTTTGGCAAAGTCAAGGTAGAGTTTGTGTCCTCACTATGACTTGAGAATGTTTTCCTCTACAGACCAGTGCTTTAGCAACAGCGTTTGCAATTTAGACTATTCAACAATCCATAAAAGCATTTTTCACACGTGACAAGCAGATCGTTGTATGAATAATATCGTTGCTGTGGAAACTGAAGAATCCTGCAGGCTGTTCATATAGGGTTCGAGCCACCCTTCCGCCCATGCCTCCTACCCGCACTATTTCTCAGAGTGAGCGTTTGTGAGAGCATCCTCTTCACCTCCTCTTCACACAGCGGTGGATTACTCATTCACATCTTTCAAACAGTTCTTGTGTAAGCAGTGATGACAGCTCCACTTCACAGAATGACTTGCAGAATGAACAGGGCGAGATCCAAATCCAGATGTTCCTGTGTACTGAAAACAATACGTTTAGCTTCGAGGCACTGTCCTGCTGAAAATATAGATTTTAGGGAAATCAATACTTTTTTCGACAAAATTGAAATAAAAATGCCATTTATAATGAATGATTACAGATATAAAAACTGGTGCCTACCAATGGATCAACCCTAAACATTTTTACTGTAGATGCATCTCTGTAACAAATCGTCACTCAAGTTGGGATCCATATGCGGGCTTTATTGGATTTGAGGTCAGACAAGCAAAGTTCAGGCACCGGCCTATGCAGCAATCCAGGACAGAGGCGTAGTCAAACAGCAGGCTAATGGTCAGGGCAGGCAGCAAACAATCAGAATCCAATGGCAGAAAGAGTAATACAGCAGGCAGGTAGCAAGAATCGTAAACGGTAAACAGGCAGGGTCACAACAGGTAGGCATGCACAGGTAGTAATCGCTGAGAATTGCAGCAGTAGGCAAACAAGACTGTGTGATCAGTCTTCTGATCAATCAGTGATCAGTTTCAGTCTGTTTAAATAGAAGGGTGGAATGCTCTTTAGCTGGGTGACTAATCAGGATGGACCTTGGGATTGTGGGAAATGTAGTGTAGAGGGCAGAAGTTAGTGGGGGAATGGTTCCCTCTGTTGGTCAGAGGAGGGAGTTGCGGGTTTTGTCTCTGTGACAGTCTGCAGATCACATCGGCTGTTTAATTTTGATTTCAAATATAATGTGTAGGTTTTAAAAAGATTTTTAGTGGTGATATTTTTGCTTTAATCGAACATTACAAGAGTTATGACACATAATTTTCAGGGTAATTCCAATTAAAATGTGAGAAAATGTGCAATCGTCTTTCAGTTTCATTTTTATTTTACCAAATCGGTGCCATCAATGCCTTCTAGTGGTAGTAAACATTGGAAGTACAAGAGCTGTGATATGGCTTTTGTTTTTCAAAGTTCTGGTACAAAAGTTCTTGGAACAGTCTATAAGGTTTAGGAAAGGGTCATCTGGTTTTTAAATAAGACTTTCACATTGTTTTGAGCTTGTCTTTCAATTTTATTTTCAATATTAGAATTTTTTTTTTTGCATTAAACAATGAAAAATGTACTACATGGAATTTCAATTTCAGGTTTGTTAATGTAAAATGATATTCAGCACTACCACAAAAAAAGGCTCAAAGAGGCCCCAGATTTCTAAGAGTTAGGACTTCTAAAAGTTCCATTTTGGTAAACTCTATACATTTGGTAGTCAGGATACGATCATGCCATACTTCAGGCTCTGATATATACATGAGACCGCCCTGCAATTGGTTCCAAAAGTATGCTTTCCACTCCTGTAAACTCAAACTTAATGAATTTATTTGCAGTTTTTGACAAATTCTAAACACAGCTCCTCTTAGACTGTTCAAGCTACAACCACCAAACTTTGCCAGAACTTCCAAACTGGTATGATTCAGGTTGTTCCGTCTTTTCAGATACCACTAAAGGAATTCTGGTAAGTTGCAGGGAATGTTAAGAAATTTTCTCTTGACTTAACTGAGGACCTTATCGAAACTTCAAACTGACCACACTTCAGTCTGTGTAAGAACATACCAACCACTGTGCAAAAGTAGTTAAGAGGTTAAATGTTTACTATTGCCTTCTAAAAGCCATGGGAAAAGAAAACAATTCAACTTTATGTTTATGATCGTTTATGTTAATTATAGTGACAACTCAAATTTTTTATGACATCACCGACATCTCACTAGCAACAAAACTGTTTACCCTAGAGTTTTCTGAATTCTACCTTAGCTTTGGCAAGACATGGGTGTTGGTTTATATAACTTGTAGTGCAAAGGGATCATTATATTGTCACTGACTTCTCCATAGCAACCATACTGTTTATCCTAGCAACCAATTTAGCAGAACCATTGCTCAGATTTGGGAAACCATAACACATGGTGACATAATGTATGTTGTATTCTGTCACTGACCCCTCCATAGCAACCAGACTGTTTACCATATACATGCATATACATATTTCAGCTTATGAAAATCATAGAGACATGGGGGTTTGTTTATGTTACTCTTAGTGACACTGGGAAAATTAAAAGAAAATACTGTTACAAGCCAACATCAAAGTTGTTGTACAAACTTTAGCCATGTACTTATTATTGCAATCGAGTACATAACAATAAAGCATAAACATAAAAGATATATATAAAAGATAAGTCTCTGCCCTAAGCTCTACGCTGTTAATGGAATGGACTAATGGCAAATCTTTTTAGCAGTCTATTACCCAGAGGAAGAGGGTTGTAGCATTATTCTCAGTAGATATATCTGAAATTATTTTAGAGAAGTATTAGCAAAATTAATGTTTAAAGTGCAATTAATCGATGTATTGCTTATCGTGACACTCATACCATGATGTCAACCACCCTTTGTAGCTGTAACAGTTTTCTAGGCAGGATTTTTCACAAGGTTTAGGAGTGTTTTTATAATAATTTCTGACTGTGGTTACTCAACTTTTTATGATCAAAATGGTGGCAAAGGGATCACTTTGGTCGCCTGCAAAGATTTTCTGGACATGATTTTTCTGACAAGTCAGTTGCATTCGAGTACAATTCTTTTCTTGTTTTTTCACCCAGTTGCTACATATCGATGTAAACATTGAGGTAAATTGGGAGACTAGACAATCACACACAGTTCAAGGGAACCATGGATAGTTTGAGTACAGCCTTGGGGGCTAAGTCCAACTCCTGTAAAGCAACACCAATGAATATATTTGGAAACAAAGTGTGTTTACATTTTGTGAATAGTCACTAATATATAAATATAAAAAGAGCTCATTTAAAGAGCCTTAAGTCATGATCACAACCGAAAACTTTTTAAACAGTTCTGTATCCTTCCATTTGGATAGAAGAAAAAAATGTGTCTTGTTTTAAATCTTTGTTTTCGGTTGAGAAATCACACAGAAAGAAAAATTCATATCTATTCCATGATGGTGAAAGCTCTGTAACCCATGGGATTTAAAGAATCGACTCTGAGAAACTCAAACTAGTTTTTTTCTGCAGTGTCACTCATGAATGATTCGTTCTTTTTGAACGAGTCTTTAAAGTGACTCCATAGGAACGAGTCATGGCGGAGAGGTATTCGTTCAGTGGTGCATGCGCAACATCCTTGTGGTTTTTCGAGCATAACCTGCTCATCATTAATGACAAAAGAACGAAAGGACCCAAAGTACTCGAAAAAGAAGTGCTCATACAGCATTGGTTAACATTACGGTCATGAGATGGAAACTGAAAAGACCAGTTCTTTTTCCAAGTCCTAAAGAACGATAGGACTTTTTGAGAACCGGTCTTTTTGGTTTCTGGCTTCAATAAGATTCGTTCATTTTGCTGAACGAGACTCAAAAAACCAAGACCGATCTGAACTTCCCATCACTAACACGCAGTATCAATTGAGAGCAGATTGGATGGAACCAATCATCGCAGGTTGCGTCATGTTAAGGAGGAGTTTCGTACAACAATTCATAAAACAATTCATTACAGAGTCATTTAAAAATCTGGTAAAAATAAACGTGTATTAAAAAATGTAAGTGACCTTGGATGAGTCTCAACTTGTTAAAGGCTTAAAACCAAATAATCAACTTTTCAAAATGATTATCATTCATTCGTTCATTCATTTTCCCTTATTCACTTTCGGGGTCACAAGGGTCTGCCGGTGCACATCTCCAGGGCACATCTGGTGAGAGGCAGCGGTACACCGTTGATGATCATCTAATGTTTTAATAAGTATGAAGTTGTTTTTGTTTTCAGTGACGGCTTGTACATTTTATGTTTTAGCAGTCAAAAAGGGCAATTAATATGCATTATTACGATCACATTTGCTTTTTTAAATGATCTCCGGAGTCCAGGGAGTTGTCATGAGGATCTTCCTGTAGAGCCACTGTCTCTGAGAAGAGTCCTGGAGGTTGTTATCCATGATGAGTTCATATATTACCCTTAAATTTCTGGTATTTCTAGAGATCTTTCCTTTTTAACAGCTCAGTTTTCTGCTTCTTTGTACCCTTTTTAAATCTTTTCTTCTATACGTGACTTTATATACAATGCTTTTTCTAGTTTCTTTTGTGTTATAATGGTGATGTAGGAACTTCTTACTTAATAAACTTATGTAACATACTATTTTTTTTTATATATTTATTGGTTTTTCATTCGAACAGATAGGACAGTACAGGGAGACAGGAAGAAAGGCGGAGAGAGAATGGGGTGGGATGGAAAAGACGACAGGCTTGGGACTCGAACCTGCGTCGCTCTGCGCAACTGCGCTTAGATGTCCTGCGCACCGTCCACTAGACCACGGGCCAGGACGTAACATACAATTTTGAACAAAGATGTTTTGATCCCAAAAGATTTGGAATCAGTATGTTATTACAGGCAGCTGATAACACGTCTGCCCCATTTTGTCTTCATGGATGTTTTTGTGTAATTTTCAAACTTTTTATAAATGTTAAAATTACTAGCATCAATGAGTCTTTGGTGGTGCTTGTGGCCATTTTTCCAATTTGTTTTGAAGTACAGGCTACACCTTAGCTTCACCTTAGCCCTTCACCTTCATTCAGAAGAGAATTGGGACACCCCTTCACAAAATGTGGAAAGGGCCATTTGTTTTTCTTACTATCAATTTTTTTAATGTATCTTCATATTTCATGACTGCACTGAAAACATCTCTCTTTCACCTGGGAGGTAATTACAGGATGTAGGCACTGTTCATTATTGACAGCATGGTGAGATAGCAGAGTATGATCTCGTGTTGTAGTGACTGCACAGTCTTGCAGCTGCTCTAATTGGAGGAGATTACACATTGGCTTTAATTACCGGTGTCCTGAAGGGCCGAAGAGCCACTTTGCTCCTGCATTCCCTCTAAGAATACATATCGTCCAAAAAGATAAGAATAAAGTGTTTTTTCATTTTTTTTAATACTAGAAGTAAGTAAGTACATTTTATTTGTATAGCACTGTTTGTGATAGAGCTAAGCCTAGCCCATCACTATTTTATTTATTTATCTGTTTTAAAAGTAAATCAAAGAGTCAAACGTCAATGATGAGAAGCTAGAGACGGTCTTCAAATAGTTTTATTGAGAACAGGTGTGTTTCGTGCTCCCTTGATTGGGCTGAACCATTTGCCATTTCAGCAGGGGACATCAAGATGGTGGGACCTGGAAATTGGAACAAAAGGAGTTTAATTGAATGGTTTAATTTGTACTTGAGTTTAGAGTTTCATTGAATATTTTGTAATGATTTGTATGCAGTTAATTTCAGCATTTATATGTTTTGTTTGAGTTGTTTGTTTGATTTATATTTACCTGCTATTGGATTGTTCCTACCTGAGCTCTCCTTTAAAAGAGAGCTCATTCAATCATTCAGGAAGCAGCCAGGCAAGCGGGAGGACATTGGAGAGCTCCTGTAGAACTTTGGAGTGAACCCCATGCAGATAATGCTGCCTTGAAGGACACAAGCTCTGTTAATAACCTAGTGAGATTTAGCTGACCCAAGTTTAGCAGTAAGGTTTTTTCGCCCAAGTGCATTAGGCTTTTTGTTTGTAGCGACAGTGTTTATTTTGTATATATGTTTGTTATTTGTTTTTGCATCCCCGGGTGGCACAAAAAACACAGTGTTTTGCAACCTACTCTCCACATCCTTGGCCTCAATCCGGTCCTACGACCCTTGTTTCCCACATTACGACACTGTTTATAACGTTGTACCAAAGTGCTTTACATAGTACAAAAGTAAGAAAACAAAACAGCATGAAATCCCACCATATACCAGCTCTTAAAATGCCTGCACATGGAAATATGTCTTTAATCTATTCTTAAAACTATCAACAGACGGGGCGAGGAGGATGTCCCTTGGAAAGCCGTTCCATTATCGAGGAGCAGCAAGGGTGAACGCTCTGTCGCCCACCGTTCTTAATCGCGTTTTCGGAACCAGCAACAGCTCCGAAGAATTAGAAGCTGGTTCAAATATTGAGGAGCTGAACCATTAAGCTAGACCATAAAAGAATCTTAAACTGAATCCTGTAGCTGACGGGGAGCCAGTGCCATATGGCTAGGACTGTGGTGATATGCTCAAACTTTTTGGTGCAAGTCAGCAAGCTTGCTGCTGCCTTCTGAAACAGCTGAAGCCTCGAGACAGCTGCTTTTGAAAGACCCAAATAGAGAGCGTTACAGTGATCCAGTCCGCAGGAAATAAAAGCATGTATGATTGTTTCCATGTCAGCACAAGATAATGTTCCCTTGAATTTGGAAATTTGGCGCAGCTGCAAAAGCTATTCCTGACCACCATGTTCACCTGTTTCGCCATGCTAAAATCGTTACGCCATTCACCCTCGTGCCTTCATAGAGCCAAAGAACATGACCATGAACTTTATAAAGCTTGAAGACAGCCAGAGTTTAATGTCCTCGAGGCACTCCAGCAAAGGCTCCACGATCTTCCTGCTTTTAAAGGAAAATAAAGCTGAGTGTCGTCTGCATAAAGGTCATATCCAATACCATGCCCTCTAATGATGCCCCCTTAAGGTCACAAATATTAGTTAAAAAGCAGAGGCCCTAGAACGGAGCCTTGAGTTATGCCACAAATGAGTGGCACAGTGGATGAGGAATGGTTTTCCCAGCTCAACAGGGAAAGATCGACCATGATTTGTATCATCACTTTTTGGTTTTGTGCATTTTTAGGATGTCAGCATTGCTGTTAAGCAGATTAGAGAGCACACTGTTTTCATTTAGACGAGTTATTTAGTGAATTCATTATATTCAATTGTAGTGTTACTGCCCCATTAGAGACCGGCGACACAGAGATCTCACAGACAACATTTATATAGAGATTGGTTTGAAGCTATAAAAACGGTATCAGAGAGATTGTATTGAGTTTTTATGATGGTATGGACGAGGGAGATTAGATCATCGAACACTACTTTATAAATAATCAGCCATTTTTGAACGTAGTGACACATTGAAATAATGTAGGCGAGAATGCAGCCCTTTATTTTGTCAAAGCCGTGACTAAAATATCTCTTGCATGTAAAATGAATTTACCAATGATTTTCCAATAAATATACTTTAAATGTTGAAAAATTCTAGACAAAAACATGTCTCAACTCAGAGAAAATGATGACAATTGAGCTGTGATTTGGGGAAACCCCTCGTTTGGAGTCGTTGTCTATTATTCCAGCACTCTGAGATGACGTCTTCAAGTTATTTCACGGATCTCTCAAGAGAGGATCGTGGATGGGGATAATGATGGCTCAGAAGTGACAGTGAGTGCATTGAGTGTGTTTGGATTGATGACGCGGCTCATCCTCTGGAGGTACTGAATATGTAATGTGTGATAAACCAAAAGCAGTTCTCTCTTGGGTCTTTTTAATAAACATGTAGCTCTTGAGTGGAGGAGATCTGTTGCCGAGGGAACCGTATGAGCTCAGAGCAACTCAGTGGGCGAAACACAGCACTGAAGAAACATGGGTGGGAGGAAGGAGAGAGAAATAGAGAGAGAGAGAGAGTCATGTAAACGACAGTGGAGCTGGGGACAACACTTGTTGGGGAAAATGTAGGAGAGGACTTCATTAAGAAATGAATCAGCGTTTGTTTTTAATGTCCCATGATTAACAACAGCTTATTGCAACAGAAGGAAGGCTTTATGTTAGCAGCTATTTATTCTCTTGCTGTCAAAATAGTAAACTGGTGGAGGACCTTTTGTGGGGGTACTGTTTATAGTATAGTAGACTGGTACTTTATTTTGTCACCATTGTATTATTTTCACCAGTCGGCAGAATCCCACATGTAAAGAATAGTGTGGATGCTGGCTGTTGGTTCATGTAGATCCGGCTAGCACACATACTGTTTCATCAGATGCTCTTTGAGTTGGCGTGCTTTAGACAAAGCAGTGAGCGAGCATCTGAACTCTTTATCTGTTTCAGTTCAGCACGGTTTTAACAGCTTTTCCACTGCATTGTGGTCACGGCCATTTCTGCACCTCGCTTCGAGGAGGTTCTAGAACCAACACAGTGGCTCTAAATTGACAGCGTTCCCTTGATTGACCAATTAGCAAAAATGACGTACGTGAATGCTGATTGGTCCGAGAGAATCGTCATTGTCATGCGTCATTAAATGGCACACAAACACTGAATTTGTTCCTGTCAAACGCGAGAAGAGATAACTCATTGTTGAAGCTATATTAAACACCCATAATCCAAGAAGCAAAAAAGGTCGTTCTGCATTGTTGTTTTCTGGAAATTTCCTGATGTAATGTCGCACTTTTTATTACATCATGGAAAGGATGGCACAAAAATACTCTCACGGTGGCTATTACAACACACACCCTCTGAAGCTTATGGGAAAGCAAGCAGAGCGAACTGAACTGTGCCGAGCTGTACCGTGTAGCGCAGTGGAAAAGCTCCATATGGTAGCTCAGAATGTCTCTTTAGATATCTTTTCAGAATTTCATAATCAATGGGGGTTTAGAGTTTCGGGGGACAGGAACAGGCAAAATTATCTGTGCAGGTAACTAATCACAGCAAATTATTGCTAATAATTAACTAGATGACTAAAGTTTGCACAACTTTGATGTTGGCTTATAAAAGTGCCATTTAAAATTACTGCCAAGATGGAATGGTTGCTATGGAGGAGTCAGTGACATGATACAAAGTTCCCCATACTTCCATGTCTCTACGATTTTCCTTAGCTGAGATAGGATTGTGTGAGTAATGTCATAATGGTTTCTATGGTAAACAGTCAGGTTGCTATAGATAGGTCAGTAACATAATATAGTGTTCCGTTTGTCTTTATCATTTTGCAAAGTTGTGATAGAGTTAACATGGTTGGTTGCTAGGATAAAGAGTTTGGTTGCTAGGAAGCCATCATTTTCATTTGTTACTATGATTAGCATAAGAAAACCACCATTTCTGACCATTTCCTTTTTGTTGCCTTTTCTCATGTATTTTCAATGGGCATTATAAATCAATGGTTAATATTTAACCCCTTCTATAGCCTGGGGTTCAGATACTTCTGCACAGGGGCTGGTATGTTCTTGTACAGACTGATTATTTGGTTTTAAGTTTCTGCGATGTTCTCAGTTTGAGTTACAGTTTTACAAAATTTGACCCCATGTTAAATCAATGCAAAATTTCCCAGCATTCTCAGCGAATTCCCAGAATTCGTGTAGTGGTACCAGTCTGAAAGTATGTGTCAACCTGAGTCAGACCAGTTTGTGTTTTGGTAAAAGGTGGCTGTTGCTCGAGAGGTCTAGGAGGAGATGCGTTTTCTGTCCAAAGCGAAAGACGAATATTATCGAATGAAACGCCAGCATAATAACAAACCCATGCCAGACTGAGGATAGGTGGGAGGGGTTATTTAGCAGACAACTAAAAAAAAGAGGCTGGAGAAAACTTTTTGTGGAGCACATGACAAATAGTGAACAGCCATGTGCTCACTCGACAGAAGACAAGATACCAGGGTTAGGCTTAACCAGTTATGTGCATTCCGCCATGCCATTGCCAAGCATAAACAAAGAGCTTGTGGCTAGTAAAGACAAACCCATGACTGCACACAGCCCACTGGTGCCAGGGTTCTGTCGCAGTTATCGATAAACAGGAAGCAAAACCCTTGCAGCCACATAGCACTGTTATATTGTTGTATTGCTCATTGCTTTGTGTGAGAAACCTACGCAAAGCCATAGTGACCGTGTTTCACCTGGTCACTCAAAATCACAGTGAGATTTGAAATCATGCTTTCTCGAGTGGTGTCCAAATATGTGTCATCGTTAGCACAAAACCTGCAGAGCAAACAGAAATGTGTGAATCTCCGTCTGGCACGGCATTTATGAGTGGCCACAGTTTGAGAACCACTGTACAATTGTTTTTTCATGATGAAATGTATGTAAAAATTTTAGATTTCAGGGAAGCCTCTTTCTATTTCAGCAAGAGTTTGTAAAACGAGCAGCAGGAAGGTCTGCAGGAGCTGGAATGATATTAATCCCAAAATCAAGACCTCATGAACGTGATCTTTCAACAGGTTTGAAAAGTAGATAAAATACCACGGAAGACAACTTTAACACTAGACAATTTGAAAGAGCTCGTTAAGTGGATAAAAGGACACAATTTCTCCTGAACAACTGGTTTGTTTCAGAGACGATCTGAATAATGATTTAAATAATGGAGTGTTCCCTTCAAAAATGGAAAATTGTCCACACTAATCGTAGAAATCATTTTACTAATTTATAAAGAGAGAGATACCAGTTCGGAATGAAACGATGATGAGTCATTTTTAGCTGAACTGTTGCTTTAATGATTCATGTTATATTTTTAGTCCCTGTCTAATTTCCTCTTTGTATCTGATAAGTCCAGCTAAGACGAGATGTACCTGGAATCATTTATCCTTTTTAGCAGTCATTTCTTCAAGTGCTAATTGGACCTCCTAATGCAGCCTCATGCAACTATCAAGAAAAGATGTAAAAGTTGTGATTTATCAGATTTTTCTCTGGGACTTTATAGTCGTCACATTACAATGTCAATCTACCCAAGGAAACCAGTGGTGAAAATCTATTACAACTCACCGTTTAGACTAGAGTTTTGTTAGCAACTTTATTTCTACAACTGTCGTGTCTGTATACTTTTTAATACCTCATTTGTGTTTGTTCATATCTTCACATTTTAGGATTTAAAGCTAGCAATCCTTTCAATAATGAAAACATAGGTTGCCTCAAAGCAGGGGTGTCAAACTTAGTTCCTAGAGGGCCACAGCCCTGCACAGTTTAGCTCCAACCTCAACTAAACACCTGATGCAGCTCGCTAGGTCCTTTAGGCTGTTTGTAAGGCTCAGGTCGGGGTCTCTCTGAGCAGGGTTGTAAGTAATCTCTGCAGGCCTCCGGCCCTCCAGGAACGGATTCATGGATGTTTTGTTCACTGTAAGCGATGCTGTAAAACGCTCTCTGTTCTTTCATACCATGTTTTCTACTGTTCTTCCTGTAGTAAACAGTGAAGGAAAAATATTTTCGCTTTTTACTGAATGTGAAAAATACTGTACATGTAATAATACAATTGCCAAACAAGAAATTGTCAAATTGGTGGATTGTTTTGCATGGAAATACCTATAAAAGTATACTTTTTATAATGTCAACAATAGACAGTATTTTGAAACCTGCCCTGTGATTGGCTGCATGTACCTTGTGAAGTGAAAACAAAAGTTAATCTTTAAAAGATTTATTTCATTTCAAGTCGAATTTTCAGTGTTTTGGTAAAGTCAGTGCAGAGAAATGAAAATTGAGTATTTATTTAACAAAATGTGTTTTTGAGAAGAAAATGTTCAATTTGGCAAGTAGGGGTCAGTCTCTGTTTGGAAAAAGTATGGGTTAGCACTTGTTAGTGATCCTACAAAACCCCTGATTGTGTGCAAGAGCACTCAAAAGAATCGATGCTAGTTTGTAGACAAAATCAAAAGACAAAAACACCAAACATTGATTTGGTTTAGATTTTTCTTATGCTTGCTCACTTTGTATTTTGTAAATTTACCAAAATAATAAACTTTATAATAATAAAATTTAAATTTCTAAAACATTGTACAGCTTTGCACGGTACATTTTCAAATTTTTTTGTCCGGCCTTCTAGCAAGGGTTGCACCAAAAACTGGCTATTGTGGCAAGAAATTATAGGTAAATGAAAGCCAAAAAAAAAACCTGCAGCGGCTGGTTTCTCTCAGTCTCTAAACACTCACAACTCATCTCTTGGCACTCCTCATAAAACACCCACGCATGCATGTGTACACACATCCGCATACACCGCCCTGGTTTGCCATGCTGCATCAGTGTGTCCTGATGACCAATGCCAGTGCTAGAGTTGTACATTTACCGGCTGCAATAGCTACTTTAACCATATACCATGCAAATGATTATTTCTGTCCCAAAACAAACCTTTCTTCTATTATTTTTACATTCTTATGAAAGTCATTCTTGGGCCACAGTAAAATCCTAAAAGTTAAATTAACTCTACTCCGAATGTATTTGATCCCACTCTATATAGAGTTAAACCGACTCTGAAAAAGAGTTATTTAAGGATCCATTTTTTTCCAAATTTACACAGGAAAATGCTAAATAAAATGTAACTATTCAGAGAGGAACCAAATGAGGTAAAATAGAATGTTTAGTTAAAATAGACCCAATCAATAACTCTTCTTGAAAGTCGGTTTAACTCTACATAGTGTGGAACCAAATACACTCTGAGTAGAGTTAATTTAACTCTTAGGATTTTACTGTGGGGATTTGTTTGTGTCATTACGGTCTTGCCAGAGATACATTCCTTTTGAAAATTAAAATAAAGTACACATAACATAAGGTCACTTTAAATGACAAACAAATGCCACCTTGTGAATGAATTTATCAACCAATAAACTGGAGCTTTTCGTTCTAGAGGAAACATTGCTGGATGACGGTTGTAGTGAAAAATGAAACGGCTCGTCCAAATACTTTACTTTATGAGATGTTGGTGATTTTAACCTTGGTGATTATTCCTCATTTGAATAACTCAGTTGAGAGTTATTCACACTGGACTTGTTGCACAGACGGCTTGCTACCACAGTCCCACACTGGACTTTACTGAGCTCCTGGGAGTGGCCCATTGTTTAATACATGTATGTTATGATCAGGTGTATTTCAGTCTTCTCTTCTTGGTTCTCTGTGCTTTTTCACTTGATTTTAGTGTTTCTCTTTGTAGACACTTTTTGTGCTCACCTGTTTTTGTGCCCGCCTGGCTCCTCGCACTCATAACTAGATTGGGTTGTTGGGTAATATACTGTGGCAATGTATTTGTTCAATAAGTTTAGACTGCACGATTGTCAGAGCAGTCGTGTCACAGATGCTTTCCACAAGGACTATCTGAAGCAGCATTCAGTCTTGCTGAGTTCACACTGCATGACTTTAGTCAGAATCACAGAGAACTTTGTCCATTTTCTAAACGTGCGTCTCGCAATCAAACTCTCGCAAGAAATGTTTGAAAACAAAGCAGGGTCACAGAGTGAAGCGCAAGACCGGGATTATTATCAAACATGTGAACGCAACAGATTTAATAGACGGAAAAGAAGGCCTTTTAGAACCGAAATCACTGTTTATATTGTCGTCTGTGCCTTTGTATCTCCTCCGCAACTTCGCGTTGCTTTGGATGCTGCTCTCTCATTGGCTGCAGGCCATCACAGACATTATTTGAGTCACATTTCGACGAAAGCTCCAGACATTTAGCACGTTAGTCCAGATATTTAGCACGAGTCTATGGTACTTCACAGTTTGCTCCGGTTTGCATGTGATTCGATTGTCTGCGACTCAAAATCAGAGCTAAAATCGTGAAAACCGCCTTTAAATAAAGTTTAATAAATGACAGGCAATAAATTTGACATGCATAATGTTATTTTAACGCATGCAGATCGCTGAAAATATCATATTGTTTGCATACTGTGTATCGTGTGCATTAAAGTACAACTCAAACCATGTGGGCGCTGTGCCACCAATCGCAAACAGGTGCTTCATCCACATGATATGATTGATATCATTTACCCTATTGTCTACTGCCCAGTATGAGCCTCTTTGATGTCCAGTCGAACGTAGATCAGTCATTGTAGTTTCTGTTTTTCACCTGCCCAGTATAAAGTGTTTTTCATTGGTTGCTGTTCCAGTCGTTCCCAATGGAAATATTTTGGGTTTGAGTTTTGCCTCAAGTTTCCTTCTTCATCAACAAAGAACATAGTGACCCTGGATCCTGTTTACTGAATCAACCTGTGGCCGAGGAAGTGATGGATCCTCTCTTAATAATCTGCCTTTTGTATTTCCCTGTCAAACGAATTCTGATAAAGATCTGCTTTGCCAAATTTACAGCCGTTTTAGATAAAACGCCTTTTGTCTCTCTGTTTCTGCACTTTTTGTTTCTCGCGAAAGATGCGAGTTCGACATAAATGATCTAGAAATGATGAAGCGGCAAAGCTGATAACATCCAGGACTTTTCAGAAATGTATTTCTCAGTTTTAAAGAATCACCAGATGGAGAGCCGATCTGCTGCTTCTGGGAAACAAAGATGTTATCCAGTTAATACATTGCTGAATGGCTTGCTTTGTGACAAACCAGAGGAGCTTTTGTTACAAAACACATTACATGCACTTCACCAGGCTGATTAGAAGGGTCACTGGTGTGAGGGGATTTCAGTGGCGTAACAATCGTCAGTGTTTTATCTTGAAATAACGGAATCAGCTGATGTAAGCTGTGGATGGGAAATACGAATACGCTGTTTAAATGGATTGTAGTCGAGTGCATGAGATAAGATGCGAAAACCACATTCTGACTGACTCAAGTCGAATAGCCATCTTCCTCAAACACTTTCCTCCTTTGTTTTCTCTATTTGTGTTTCGCCCTCTAAATTAGCACAGATGCTCCCACACAATGACACTGATCTTTATACATCGCTCTGTTTACGAATCAAGAGAAACATATCCTCTTCTCACTCTTTCACTCTCTCTCTGCCCTCAGCCACCCCCGTAGCGAGCCTTTTGCACACTTTTATTGTATTTTCTGTCTCTCTCCTCCTACTCTTCGCTCCTCTTCTGTGTGAAGTCCTAGTTCTGTCCTTCAGCCACTTCTGTGTCTTCCTGTTGGCTTCCAAACTTGCATCCCGTGGTCTCCTCAAACACGGCATTGACTGTTTACTGTGTAGGTGTTTCTGTGATTCTCCTGCTGTTCTCCACTTGCATCACTTTCTCTTTGGCTGCTTCACAAAGATTGACCAAAATGTATTTCTGGTTTGCTGGCTCTATATATTTACAATGTTTAGTTTTCAAGTAAGTTCACGAAATGCTATTTTCCCTTTTTGAAATGATATTTTACAGACCAACTGCGTCAAATCTTGTTTTTTCAGATTTTAGTTTTATTTATTATTTTTTTGTATTGCCAATTATTTTGGCACAGACTATTTCCTTGCTCGGTAGGTCTCTTTTTGACTGGGTTTTATATTTATTTTGCTGATTTCAAAAAAGATTTACACTCGCTGCTCACTACTACACTCCCGAATTTTCGTTGCAGTTTTATGTGCTGATGCAACTCGATCTAAAACCATGGGCGCCAACCGGATTGGACCGAACGCGTGGTGCCAATGAAAAAAGAGTTTTGAAGGGCCATATCAAATCCGTTTTTCGCAAGAAGAACGACCAAATGAAACCTGGCTCTTTTGATGACATAAGAAGGACGTAAAAGAGCTGATCTGCTCACATAGTACTCAATTGTGTGCTACAAATCCAATCTTTTTTGCACATTTTTGTCAACCAGCCGCTTACGGTATAAAATGTTAAACAACCATGTTTTTTTTTTAATGTGTTTTGATTTCATCACTGTTGTTATCTTCTTCCTGCTCTTTTTCTTTCCCGTTTCCCCACTGAGTCCATGTGAATCTCCATTTGGACCGGTGTATAGGGCTCTAATCATTCCTGGTATAGATTTAACAAGGTACTGGGAATCAATATTAAGGGAGGCTGTGGCGTCGACACAACGCTCAAGTGCTACTAATAGTCCCAAAGAGTGCCAAGTAAAAATCCCCCACACCGTTACACCACCACCAGCCTGCATTATTGATACAAAGCAGGATGGATCCATGCTTTCATGTTGTTGATGCCAAATTCTGACCCTATCATCTGAATGTTGCAGGAAAAACTCATCAGACCAGGCAACGTTTTTCCAATCTTCGATTGTCCCATTTTGGTGAGGCTGTGTGAATTCTACCGTCAGTTTCTTGTTCTTAGCAGACAGGTGTGGCAACCTGTGTGGTCTCCTGCTCCTTTAGCCATTCCACTTCAAAGTTAGACATGTTCTGAATTCTGAGATGCTCTTCTGCATTTGTAGAGATCTTAGTCTACAAAAAAGAACTCCGGTGAGAAGATCATTTGGAGAGGAGGAGATTGTTGAGAACTCCAGTATGGTCATGGCATGCTACACAATGAGATGCCAGAAGTTCCATCTTTGACATGTTGATATGCAGTCTGTAACTATAGAGCCATTGGGATGAAAGGGCAGGTTCAGTTCAGTGCCATCCGAATAGCAATAGAAAGAGAAGCATTGCGGAGACACTCAGATATGTATGACGTCACTCCAGGAACGTGCTGCTACCAAACTGACCAATCGTAGAGCTCACACTCACTACACAAAGTCACAAGCTTTGGAAGATGCACTGTGTAGGATCTTGCATCTAAGGGCTATGGCATAGGTGTGACGCAGAAGTATAAATTGGCCTTAAGTGGTGGTATGATGCGTGTAGGAGGCCCAGAGATGCCTCCTGAGTCATGAGAAGTGCATTGAGTGGCTTTTTCTATCTGCTGCTCCTATCCAGGGTATTCCTCCTCTGGCAGATAGAGGTGGGAGTCCATCAGTACACCGGATCCAGCTCAACAAATGACAAACAAATGATTGCTTGTTCAAAGTAGATGCTTGATTGAGAAACTCTTTAGTAATAATATAAAATCATTTGATAACATATACATTGCACAATGATATACATTTTAATGAACAACTTGTTAGGATTGGTCTTGTAGTACCAACACTAATGTTGAGGAAAACTTTTATGTTTTGGTTTGTACATAATTTGTTGATAAACTACAGATAATGGTTGTACCTCACATGGTCAAGGCAGAGGATGTTTCTCACTTTCTCACCAATTCTGACCCTGCAGCTTGCCAGAGTAAAATCAAGTACTGAGACACTAGAGAGACTGAGGGATGGGAAAGATAAACAGAGGAGAGACCGAACCGGAAAATAAAAATAGAAGACAGTGAACCGTCTTTAATTACAGTGAAGTGTGACAGGAACCAGATGAATTTAAAGAGGAGAAAAGGAATGGCTGCGTGTAAATGGGTTTGTCAAATGGAAAGCCAAAGCACTTTTAGCAGATAGGTGCATGCTGATGAATGTGACACTCTTGAGAAGCTCCGACTGTTCTTGTTGTTTAATCTTTCACATCCTCCAATGACAGTCTCTTGCAGAGCCTTTAATTGAATTGCTGAAAAAAAAAGATCCAGTTGGATTGTCTGTAAACATATGCTTATTAAAACGTTTTTATTTGGATATAGTCGTCTTTAACATTGTTAATTTGAATAAATAACAATTTTCTGGCAGGTAAATCCTTCACCTAGGTTTTGACTTTTGAAAGTGGGCGGAGCTTCTCACTTGGCTTTCTCGAACTCGACAGCATTTGACCTCTTTATCCTTTGTAAAACATAACAGTATAGCGAGAGAAAGTGGAAATGTATGATTTGAGTAATGAGGGAAAAAGATAAGGGTGCGTTAAATCTTTTGAGTGAAAATTTGTGAGGGGTTGTTGTGGCAACTTTCATAATAAAAAAAGTTCATGATTATTTTTGGTGGATACAGTGATCAGTGAGTTAATGGTTTGTGAGAGTGTAGATAAGAACACGGTTGAGGAAGAGAGAGTAACAGTGTTGTGTGTCTGTTTTTGGGGCATTTACAATTTTTACTATGTCTTTGCTTTTTGGGGGATTTATGAATTTATATTTTGTCTCAACACTTTTGATTTCTGTTGTAACATGTAAAAACTGTTCAAGTTAATACTCTGAATTTTACATCCTGCCATTATTGTAGAATTTAATGAAAAATATTAGAATAAAAGAAGCTGGGGTTGTACATCTGTTGTACAAGGTGGTTTGGAAGGTGGTTGGTTGGTTGACTACTTGCCTGGTTGCAGGTTAGTTTTTTTATAATCTTATTGTTTTTCAAATATCTTATTTTATTTCTTGCATATTTATTGTTTGTGTTTTTAAACATATTATTAATTGGTCGTATATCTGTTGTACTTTGTTGTATTACTGTGTATAATTTGTACTATATTTAAGCACATTTGTCAGATCTGCATCTAAAGTTGAAATTACTGGACTAGGGTTGACAAGATGCACAACACAGTTAAAGATTTTACAGAGTAGGAAAACTGGTTTGGAATGGCTAATTCTCAAGAGGTAACAATATACAGCTTTGGAGAGAGAAAAGAGAGATTTTTACTCTTGATTTGCTGAAATGTGATCAAGGGGGTCATAGACTGTCATAAAGCATCTAGCAAAGGTATTTTCCCATTTTGAGAGAAAAGGTAAAATGAACTTGAAAATTACAAAAACTGTTTAAAATACAAAAGAACAAATAAACCCACCACAAACTGATTATTTTGCTTGATTTTTCCAGAGCTGTAACAAGCATCCCCTGCAGAGTGCTGATCAAACTAGAAAGAAAAGAAGGAACACGCAGCATCCCAATTTAAAAACTCAGAATCTTCAGATGTTTCTGTTACTTTTGAAGACCGGGTTGCATCACCGAAGCACGCTTTTCAATCCAAAACCTCCCTATAATGCAATCTCCAAATATCCAAGGATCTTTGATAATGTACCTGAAATTGAAAGAAGGAACAAAACATTGATTAGAGTACACTTTGTATTTCTGCTCTCTTAAATAACAAGTTTAATATCTTGAAACAAGGAAACACTTTCAAAACAATTTCCAAAATTATATTAAAAGAATGAATACTATTTAAAAAATTAGGGTGTAGCATGAAAATAAGTATGTGTATGAGTATAAGTATGTGAGTATAAGTATATCTCAAATCAATATATATATATATTTATGATTTATTCATACTTATATTTTTGCACTCCCTATCGGTCAGTACAATGTTCTACTCTGCAGCTGAACAAAGTAATCTTTTACTCTAATGTTGAGTAAAAATGTTGCTTAAATGACTTAGAGACTTTTAACGTTTGTCAAATAAATAAATAAACACCTTTACCAACTCTATATTAATGATAAGTGCTGTCTTCATTGTAGTTTAAAAGACATCAACATACAAATAGTTGGTATTTTTTTACATCATTGAAAAAAATACTTTTTACACTTGTATCACTATTTTGTCTACATTACACCAAGGAAAGGAAAAGTCTGTATTCTTTTTTCACCTGATGTTGTGGTTGCATTGGTGAAATCAAAGGTTTTAGTGTAGCATGTTTGCTGTAGTGCCAGAGCTAAATGCTAACATGCTACAGATGGAGAGACTCATGCAGCACAGCTGGTTTATGAAGTGCATGTAGTGCTTTGGTGAAGAGGATTACTCCACTGATTCTTCATTCTGTTCTTCCTCTGAAATGCTGTAGTATTCGTCTGGAAATCCTCCAGAGCAGTGCATGTAAGTGGCCATTTTCTGTGAAAGCTGGCAGAAGTGCTAATGCCACATGTGGAGCACTTTTGAATGTCAACTGAATGGCAAATATCATGAATGCATACAGTATGAAAGGGCCGAATAAAAGCTTCAAGCAGGAAAAATACCATGTGCATAATGATCAGACTTATACAATATGAAGATTTGAGTCACTGTAATGCTTTATGTAAGCCTCTGGGCTGGTGGGAGTTTCAGTTCTTCTTCCAGGACTTTCTCTTTCTCCATCTCCATCACACATCACACAATTGTGCTTTTTTTACAGGAGCAGGCTGTTAATACAAACATTACATTTGGGTGGCTTTCTTAATCCAGACTGCTATTCATGCACAACGTGCACTCAGAGAGCTTTCATAATTCATAATCAAAAATGTAAATTTAAATTATCAATAAGTAATTTTAAAAGCTATTCCAAGAAACAAGTGCTGTTTTTCATGATTTGTTATTGTGATTTCAAATGTATTTAGGAATAATGTTATATTATAAATGATCAACCAATTATTAATTGATTAAAATTAATCAATTGGTTGGTTAAGAAGATGGGTTGGTAGCTTGGATTGGATTGTGAGGGGTGTGATTCACTGGTTATTTTGTTGGTTGGGCTGGATTGGATTGTAAGGGGGTTGATTGGTTGGTTGGTTGGTTGGTTGGTTGGTTGGTTGGTTGGTTGGTTGAAAGGGGTTAAGTTGGTTAGTAGCTTGGATTTGGTTGGAGGAGGTTTGACTAATTGGTCGTTTGCTTGGTTTGAATTGAAAGGGGGTTAGTTGGTTAGTAGCTTGGATAGGATTGCAAGGGGTACAAATCATTAGTTATTTAGTTGGTTGGTTGGTTGGTTGGTTGGTTGGAAGGGGTTAAGTTCGTTAGTAGCTTGGATTTGGTTGGAGGAGGGTTGACTAATTGGTTGTTTGCTTGGTTTGCATTGAAAGGGGGTTAGTTGGTTAGTAGCTTGGATAGGATTGGAAGCCGTACAATTCATTAGTTATTTAGTTGGTTGGTTATTTGGTTGGTCGGAAGGGGATAAGCTGGTTAGTAGCTTGTATTTGGTTAGAGGAGGGTTGACTAATTGGTTGCTTGCTTGGTTTGTATTGAAAGGGGATTAGTTGGTTAGTAGCTTGGATAGGATTGGAAGGGGTACAATTCATTAGTTATTTGGTTGGTTGGTTGGTTGGTTGGAAGGGGGAAAGTTGGTTAGTAGCTTGGAATTGGTTGGAGGAGGGTTGACTAATTGGTTGTTTGCTTGGTTTGTATTGAAAGGGGGTTAGTTGGTTAGTAGCTTGGATAGGATTGGAAGGGGTACAATTCATTAGTTATTTAGTTGGTTGGTTGGTTGGTTTGTTATTTGGTTGGTTGGAAGGGGGTAAGTTGGTTAGTAGCTTGGAATTGGTTGGAGGAGGGTTGACTACTTTTTTTGGTTGCTTGGTTTGTATTGAAAGGGGGTTGGTTGATTGTTGGTGGCTTGCTTGGATTGGAATTGGTTATTTTGTTGGTTTGTGGTTTGGTTGGGTTCGATTGGAAGTGGAATGGTTAATTAAATAGTTTATACATTTTTTTCTCTTTTCTCAAAAAAACTTCATTCATGTATTGCAGCCTCGAGTGAGTGGCTCTTTACCTTTACAGATGATGCATGGATAGCCATCCCTTCGTTGTTAAATTTCTTGTGTTGACTGTGTGGTGTTTTTGCTGCGGTACCTGCGAAAGTATTTAAATGATCTCAAGACCTTTTTACAGCCTCTCATCAGTTTTCTAAGACGCTTCAGCTTCTGCTTGTCTCTATGCTTCTTCTATCATTTGCCTACCTAATCTTTCTCTGTCCATCTCTGCCCCTCTACCTGCTCTCCACTTTTCCGTCCATGTCTGTGTTTGTTTGTGTGCCTTAGAGGTGTGAGACTACACTCATCCGCCAGCTGCTCCACACTCTCTCATCTTTCTGCTTGTCATCCGCCTGCTAAGAGCTGCAATCACCATCAGTTTTGCTGCCCATCCAGACTGGGCAGAGTTGAGCCACCAAGGTAAGGCCAGAAGAGGGTCATATAAGGACAGACAGTCCCCCAATCACAGAGTTTGCACTTTCAATGACCACATCAATCCTGAAAGTTACTTTTGCACGTCACTGTCGAAAGTTATTTACTTTGATTTATGTTTGAAGTGAATCTCCCCTTAAATTCATCTTCTTCCCCCCCTCTCTCTCTCTCTCTCTTTCTAGCCTGTTCCTTAATGCTACTCTGTGTCTGCATGTTTTTTTTAAAGAGTGTCTCACAAAATTAGCACCTCCTTCATTTATATTCTTTCTCACTTTCCTGTTTTCCTCAAACCTAATCTGTGTTTTGTTCTTTATATTTGCCCAATCAATCTTGCAGTAGTCCAGGCACGATTTCCTTTGTATTTAGCTTGACACTGATCATGGTTTATTTTCAACTTCCATTTTTCTAGTATTAGAGAGTAAAGTCAAAATTTCTTGTACTGGATTGGATCAGCGCTCATTGGAGATAATGTAGCTCACTAAAGACCATGGGAGAGTTATCTTCACTGGTACAAAGACCTTGTCCACACAGACTTGGCTATTATAAAAATATTTTTTAACAATTATGTAAATACATAAATAGGTGTTCATCCACACCTAAACAAAGCAGCATTTCAGCGTTCCAATCGCATCCAATAGAATTTTTTTTTAGAATTCCGGATACAACAATGTTGATTTGATGCCATAACTTCAGCTTCTGATTTTCCAATATAACAACGGGTTAGTAAAGAATACCCCCTTTTGATTGGCATACGCAAATTTCTTGTAATTTTATTATTTGTTATTCCTTTAGAGTCTTTATGTTATGTAAACCAAACCTCAGCACGCTGAATTCACCGTATCTCTATCGCATCACTAATGTTACGTCTTAAGGCCTCTACACACTGATCCGAGTTGAGATTGGCACACATTGAGGAAATATTGATTCAATGACGCTCCCTGCCTGAAGTTCAAGATGGACTCCGCGCCAAATGGGGAAACAGGAAAGAAGAAGACGACGACAGAGAAGAAATCAAAGATCACATAGAAAAATTTATGGGTGTAGAGCGTATATACAGTTGTTGGCTGAGCACAGGCACACTATTTCTTTCCTGTCTCCTGTACGAAGTCGCTATGAAAATGTACGTTGAGCGCCACCGAGTGGCTCTTTTATGTCATTTATGGTAGTTATATATTCTCTCTATTGATAGTAAGACACTGGAGACAGGTTGGAAAGAACACAGCAATGACGGCTATTTATTTATAAAAGATAATAAAACAATCAATGCATTGGGTATTTCCTACGCATATGCTGTTCACCGCGCCCAAGAAGGTGGAGAAAGAAAGAAAAACGTGACTCGGAGTTTGACGTACTTTTATGCCTTCCTCATGGGCAGAACTGACACATAAAGTTGAGCATTTTGCATTACCTTTAGCTAACCAAACACTCAAATAAACTAAACATGTGTCTAAATATAATCATAGTAAAAAAAAAGATAGCATAGATTTAAGAGTTAAAGAATTAAAGAAATACATGCTATTCTAGGTCTGTAATGACCACTAGATGGTAGTATAACACAAAAAAAGAAACGTTATTGTTTTATATTACAAAAAATCCTTTACACGTCATCAGAAGGGCCAGATTTCATTGGTCGTTCTCCTTGCGAAAAATGGGTGTGATGTGGCAGTGTGAAACATTTTTTCGTTGGCACCACTCATTTAGTACGATGTGTGATGTCCTATTGGTTTTCATGGTTTTTGATTGAGGTGTGTTTTCGCACCAAACTTCCCACAGAAATTTTTTGGTCTGTGTGTATTGGCCTTTAACGAAGTAATGGATCGCTATGTGCTTTTCTCCGGCAACAAAATAGTGACAGTGAAGGAAGACTGTAGTATTTCTTTACATGGTGAGTGAATTAACTTAACTTAACAAAGGGCGTTCAGGCGGTTCGCCACCTGGAGGTCACTATATGTCAACCACCACAGATTACTTGTTTTGTGAAAAAAAATTGCATGTTGCTCTGCGAACAAAATCTTTTTAAAATTTCTGAAAATTTTGCCCCAGTTTGTTTCATTGCCCAAAAAAAAGCTCAAAGGTTTCAAGCGTAACCATATTCTACTTGAAAAGACCACCAGCTAGGATAGGCTCTTAAAACAATTAAAATGTCAATGACAAAACGAGCATTTTTGTGTTTTTATCATTATTTGATTTTTAATTACTGCACTCACTTGCAATGTACAAATATTTAAAAATGCAAAAACAACGTATTATTGTTTCACTGTGTATTAAAAAGGAAAATATGTGCATTTTTGACATTGTTTTGCATTCAATATAGCATGAAAACAAGAATATTGGGTCGATTGAATGAACTCTTTAGGCTAGAAGCTGCTTAAGACTTGTGATGTATATGCATTTTCACTAATTTGGTGAGAAGATTGAGTCTGCCATCTAGTGGACACAAGGTAAACCTGAGCTCTGAATCTAACCAATAGGCATTAGAGTCGATGTTTTATCAAGTTGATGTCTCATGTTCTCTGTGTATTTTCATCTCTCATTTTCTGACTTTCTATCACTGCATTTCTCTTTCTCATCTATATGTCGTGCATCATCAGTGAGGAGGAGGAGAAGGAGGGTGATTCTGTCCATCAGTTCTGTTGTACAGCATCCGGGTGCAGTAGCCCCTCCTCCCGCTAATCACAAGCCAGGAACTCTGATACTGCTTGGCTTTGAGAAAATAAGTGGACGCTATGAGAGCATCTTTACATCTTCTGATTAATTACTGAAAGGTTAAACCAAAATGAAGCAGGATCCGGGGTTTTTTCGCATTGTTTTTTTCAAGGAACGCACAACATTGGAGATATAAGAGGAAGACGCTGTTTGTGACTTGATTAAATTAAAAAAAAAAAAACGATGCCTGCAAAACATTCCATCAGAGACATGGGTGTTTTTGGTTGTTTATTGTGGAAGAGGTATTCTTGAAATATTTGTGCACAACAATGTCACTACCAGTAGAATTTACAAAGTTAGACGTTAGTTCACAATGCAACAGAACAGAGCCACAAAATTCACAAAGCATACACAAAGTTATTAAAGATCCTCAATCCTGCTATTTTAGTTCCAACCATGCTTCAGCATGTGCATAGACTCTCTTCAGACAAACCAAAAGAGGTTTTTTTGGATTCTGCGGCCCTCTCTTAAAGTCTCATTCTGATAATCTCCCATATGTCCTTTCGGAAGGTCTATGTTTGTCTTAGAGCATGGAAAAACCAAACACAAAGTCAGATAAAGAACTCGTAGCAACTTATTGCACATAACCCCAAATGTTCTTGGTCTATGGCCGCATGTACTCACATTTGTATGGATTTCTTTCTAAAACAAAGACGAAAATGTATTTATGCACTAAAAATCAGATGTGGCTGGTTAAAGTTCAACCAGTACACAGATTCTCTCCGTGCACATCCCAATCAACTTAAAAATGAGCACACATACAAAAGCAGGACACCCTACCTCTGCATCCTGCCTTATTTACATACTAATAAGTATGTTAATGAGTAGGGGTGTAACAATATATGATGACTAAATATATTGCAATAAAAAATGTCACAATATGTATCATGGAGTTACTGGGAGATATCGTCTCGGATGAGAAATGAGAAAAGGAATATTTTAAAAAGAGTGTCTTAAAATTAGCTCCCTTACAAGAGATATCTTGCTAACTTCATTGCTGCCCCCTAGAGGATAAATACATTTCAATTAAATACCAAATTAAACCCTGGCATTCTTAACTTTATCGCAAACCTTTAACATTTCGTTTAATTTTTCCTTGTTGCCTTGAATCACTAAATTGGGATTTTAAAGTTTAGGTTTTCATTTCATATCCTTTTTTTTTTTTTACATTTTTCAGAACTTATGAATAACACATATTTTTTTACTCAATGTTAATGGTTCAATGAAGCCATTTATTGTCAAACAGCAGCTGTTTGTTCTTTTAAATTTTAACAACAAATGAAACTTTTAAATAACCCTGATCAAATTACCCTAACCCTAACCCTTACTCAGAAACCTGTTGTACCAGTTTCTGGGCATGTTGCCATGCCAAAATCACCAGGGTATGTGAACTGATTAGGGTCATTTGGAAAGTTTGTGATTTAAAAAGACAGTTGTTTGACAATAAATAGCTTTACCCAACCACTAGTGGGAAAATGCTTTTGCATTATCATTCATATTTTCTGAAAATTGAGTTTAACATTTATTTTAACAAAAAAAAATGGCAGTGAAAACTAAGCAAAGACAGTGAAATAAGCAATAAGGACATCAAAGGGGGCATCAAAAGATCACTAAAAGGTTATCTAATTAATGTCATAATGTTACAATGGCCCGTTCACAATGGTATTGCAAATCAAAAACTTATTAATACATTTTTACAATTTGTGTTGTTGACTGGCAATAATGTTTTTGTGATTTGCATTAATATTTATTTGTGTTGTGTTTTGATTTAAAGTAATGTTTTGCACTAATGGGGCACTGATTCTCAAGGTGGCCTTTTAGTGCACACCACAAATTGCAAAAAAAGAAATCACGACAATGGGGGGCGCTAGTGCGCTTGTTTAAATGCTAGAGCTTTTGGCTGAAGAAGAACGCATGCTCTGGCTCTCCACTCTCATCGAGCACAAATAAAAGAAGAGTTTAATAATAAAAAACCAGCAAACAGTTATAAAGTTTCAGAATGAAGTCGAGAGGAAAAGGTGATTTAAACCATGTGTGTCTCTCTCTGTCCTTGATAATTACCGTAATTTTCCATCCAAACAAGCTGCTAGAACGAGACATGGCTCATTTATTTTCAACATGAAGGATTAAATATCTTGGCAGTAGTTTTTTCTGGTTTCGCATCCATTCTGTGGTTGTTTACCTCTACTTCCTGGTTTCTTCCCACCGGAACCTTCCTGTGATGATTTATGGTATCTGCGGTTGAGAAATACTGTGAAGAAAACGCAATGCACGGGTATTGAAACATAAAAAATCTATGCTTTCATGTTTCAATTTACTTTCACAGTCCAATAATGTCTGTGGTCATTCATTCTGTTCATGCGAGTGGAGACCCAGAGGATGTGTTCTTCCTCGCCCAAAAGCTCTTGCATGTAGATGAGCTCACCAGCGCCCCCACTTCTGTAATTTCATTTTTGCTATTCATGTCGTAGGATCAGTGGCCCATTAGTGCACACGACAATGCAAATGAAATTTGCGAGCACAATGCTATTAAAAATCAGAATATATATTTTTTCAGTAGCCGTTTTCATTTGCAATCGCACAAAGTTGATTTGTGCACTAATGGATCACTGTAACATATGCTACAAGTGTTTCCAGTCATTCATCCACATTATTTGATGACATATAGATTGCACCATGATGCTTTGCTGGATTCCCTGTCAGTGAGGTATGTGTGGGTGAACTATCATGAAAGGTCCTTCTCGTGTTTTTAGGTTTCTTTAACAAAATAAACATTGGCCCCCTGAAGTCGACTACCCTGTCTTTAAAAGAGCAATTTACTTCTACTCTTATTCACAAATTTGCATATTTGTAGCATTGAGCTCATACACTTGAATAAATGTGATGAAATAAACCACTTTCACTCATAATAAACTTGCAGATGCGTACTGTGTGTACGTTTTCATGTGAGCTTCGCTGCATAATCCGGAACCACACAAACTTTGCTCCACCCTCTTTTTGTTTGCAGGTATGAAATGCAAGTGTTCTTCATTTTTTCCCAATCATTTCCCCTCTTTGTCTTCTCAGCCCCAACCGAGGTTTGTTGAAGCATTAATCAGCATGTGTGTGTCAGGCAGCTATATTTAAACACATTGTTTTGCCTTCATTCCTTCAGTCAGAAGACTCAGAAATGTAGTCATTCAACTCTGTAGCGTGTGCGTGTGTGTGTGTGTTTGTGTGTGTGTGTGTGTGTGTGTGTGTTTGAGAGAGAGAGAGAGAGATAGAGGGAGTGGATGTTGTCACATTGGATCGGTGTGAATGGCTGACAGGTTTCTCCAGCAGACGGTAGGTGTTTGGACTTTTCTCAATCACAGCACTGACCTCCGTGTCCGTCACACATAGTTTGTGGATTATTAATGAGGGGACAATAGTTACAAATGCTTTAATGTGTTACAGAATCTCTAGCACTTTAACTTTACTCTACCATGTGACTGACGGGACGTGTTCTTGTATCAAACGCAAACGATTGTCATCTTGTTCTATTGACCTACAGATTTAAATGAAAGCTCTGGAGTCAGATGTTGTTTTCTGTTTTGAGCTGAGGAGGAAATGCAACGTGAAAGTTTGCCCTTTGTTCTTTTATTACTTGCAGGAGCATTATTTCCTGTTATATACTGCAGCTGATTTGAGTGTGTGAGCAATATAAGCAGTGGTTAAAGATGAACAAGAGAAAGTATTGTAGCTTTCCTCTCTGGATGGCATCAATACACCGAGACCCTGTGCTGTGCGGATGTGTGTTCGGAATAAGATTCTCTATAGAATTTCTGTTTTCTTTAAAACGGATATTTGCTGCCCCTTAAAAAGCTGAGTTACTTTTTATGTGACTGGCCTCTACCCCTTTAGCCCTTGAAACTGAGGTCTAGAGGCTGAAAATATTTGCCAATGAATTTTATTAGACTACTAATCTACATTATTCCCGTAGCATTTTTGTGATTTAAGTCAATCAATGAAGCTTTTATTTGTCACAAACACTGTTAAATGCAGGGAAATTGTACCCCCCTCAACATAAACCCAGACTAGGGGAAGATAGGTACTTGTTGAATGGTAGGATTTTGGAAACAGGAGATTGTGTGTACATTGGGAGAGTTAGCTCAAAATTACCCCTCTCGCATGGACCACCGGAGGGCAGTATGAGATCAGGGGGTAAAAAAGCAAACACGCAGAGATCAGGCTGAACGTTCCTCCGGCGCTAGTCTTTAAACAGCTCATTTACTGCGGAGGGTAACAGGATACAAAGGCTATGATAAGGAGTGAAAGTGTCTCGTTATCTTGTTCTCACTGGAGAGTTATTTTGTACTACCAACTGCCTTGTCTGAGGCCAACTTGAAGATTTGAAGGAGAGCCGAATGTGAGATAACTATTTTGTGAGGCTTGGTCAAAAGATATCAACGGTCTCCATTTAATCAAACACCCATTGTATAGCCATCAGTCTCTCACCGATGATGTACAGTTTGAGGTCAAAGAACACATAGTGAGCCTTAACAGTTTTACCCACTGTAATCTCAATCCAGCCGGCCATCTTAGTAGGGTTTGGAGTGCTGGCCGACTTTAATGATTGCTGATAACCGACAGTTCAGCTTCCATCAGAAGACAATGTTTTACCAGTTTTTATTATATTTAAAGCAATGGTTTTATTAGCCCTTATTTTGGATGTAGATCACTATGGAAGCAGCACAGTGTAACCACGCATTTTAGAAAATTCAGTTTCGAAGGTTAATCGTATTTTAAACGCTCCACACCCGAGGTCCGTGTGTGCAGCCTCTCGCACGAAGTGAGCTGGAAATAGGCACCTGTGACCCTGACAAGGAACACGAGGGTAAGAATGAATTCATTTCAGAACGCCCAGAGGAAGAGCGCACCAGCTTTTTGTGTTGTTGCCAAAGACCATTTATTCATTAAGTACTTTATTGTATACTTTAGTATTTTTAATACTTCCTGAACTGCAACTATTTAATGTTTAATAACTAGTTAACTTATATATCAAACAGTTAAAAATGTATATTTTTTATAAACCCATTTTTTTTTATAAATATACAGTATTAAATTTAAATATTATTTATGTTGTATATTATTTATATATACACAATATTTAATATTTATGTTTTTGTAATATTTTGTTGAAATATTCATTGTGAATGTTCCTTATAAACATTACATAAGAAAAAAATTACTTAAAATATGTTCTTGCATAATATGTACAGCACTGCAGATGTACAGCATGCCCATCTTTCAACTAAAGCGGTCACCGCAGCACATTTTAGAAATGTTTTTGATGTTAAGCATACTATTAACTCTCGCTCAGTCTGTATACTGTATTTACCGTATGTAAAGATTTTAGTTAACGTTTAATGCCAATTAATAAAGGGGTCATGACTTTGTTTTATGTTATATAATATGTTGTTCACATTAGCCTAATTGTTTGGTAAATGTGATTCTTTTTCTCCAAAAGTCTTTATTTTTAATTAAAATCATATTCAATCTCCTCATTTCCTAGCCCAGAATCTACTCTCTAGTTACTCAGCTATTGATTTGCATATTCATGTCTTGTATGCAAAGTTACAGGCTGATGGTCAATGCAGATGTGAGGAATATTAGCGATTAATTACAATCCTGGGCACCCAGGGCTTTAGTCCCGAACAGTTTGTCATTAGCCACCAATAATTCAACTCCAGAAGAATTAAGAAATACACTAGACCTGTAGATTAACGAACCACTAAAGAATTAATAACACTAAAACCAAGTATTGCATGGAGGGTCTGTTTTTATTGACTGATCTAATCTGAAGTGTTGGGCTGGATGTTAATAATATATAAATAAATAAAAAAAAGCTAAATAAAGCCACCAGTAGAAACAAGTAAATCAATAACTGAAAATCATTTTTGCTCAACGAGTTGTGCCCGTGTGAATTGTTGACCCAGATGTGAACATTGGCTGATTCCTCCATTTAGCAACCTTTAACATCCTTTAACATGTAGCAACCTTTTACACCCAATCTATCAGGAGTAAAAAGTACACTGGTTGAAGTGTTGAATTTAAGAGAGTACAAAAAAATAACACTTAGGGCGTAGGATGTTACACTTCTACATCACCAGACAAAATGTCATCATCTCTCCTCGAGACAGAAGTTGTTATGGGTGGAGTCATGATTTTGACACTTTTATCTGCAATTTCAGGTGTAAATGGAAAACCATGTAGTTTTACACCCATAATCTACACTGGCAAAACATACTTTTTTGCTAATCCAACACTTTTGGATTTATTTACATTTTTACACTGGTGATTTTACTGTGTAGTTGCTTATCATGGTCTGGGGGGGTTCAACCCGAATTTTTTCAGGCCAAAAAATTGGCCTGTTCAGCACAGTCACATTGAATGTTTACGTTTGTTTCATCGTGGTTTAACAACTTCATTTATTGATGTCACACATGTTGTTTTGTGGATTCGCATCACTGTTCAGCCTTGACGTAACAATATGACTCGTGGGACTTCGTCAATGGTGTGAATAAAACCAGTATTTAAAAGAATCGACTTTTGATTCAGTCTTCTCTTATAAATCACTTTAAAAGCCATGTGTCATGACCCCTTTAAATCCAAAGAAACTCTCTATAGAAACTACAGCTAAGAATTTGAATAAATTATAGATAACATTATGAACTAAAACCCTAACACACAGATGCTGTTAAAAGATCAAAATGTGTATCTTTTTATTTAATGGTCGAGTTTATGTTACACAGTGCTCCAGAAGCTGTATTTATGCACTTAAAACAGATAAATGTCATTCCAAATGCCAATTTTTAAATAAATTATGCAGCATTTCTCTTTTGTGAAGTGTTTTTTCTTGTGAAGCCAAAGCACTGTAGCTCTCTGGGATGTGATGTAAGCAGGCTGGGTGTCTCGGAATGTGTTTGCAGCTCAAATCTGAGCATTTTGTTCCCTGAAACATTCAATTGCTCACATATTGTTTCGGATGCAACCTGCTCTACGAGTTACTCCAGTATTCCTGTTCACTATAAAAACTACTTCCTCCTGTTCCCCAAAAAAAGAGAGATCCTTCCTTTCTTTTCATATTGCGTGAAAGTCAAGGTAAACCCCAGACAGGTTGCCAGTCCTTCACAAGGCACATTCACCCTTTGTTCCTGAAGAATGTGGAGACTCAATTCCCCTTGAAGCCATGTTTGGAAGAAACTCCCAGCTGCCTTCGAAATAGCAACCTTCTTGAGAGGCAGCAGTGTTAAAAAATATTCAAATTCATTTCCAAAATGTAAACATTTCTCATACTTAGGATTTTCCAGTAGATAACGACCCACTGGATGAGAAAAAGGAACACTGGATTTGAGCCCACATCTCCAGATGAGATTATGACCTGAAGGCAGTACATTAAGGCCAATACATAACGATCTGAATTTTTAGTCCGACAACGCGTCTCGATAGAAAACCATTACACATCTGTCCAAACAAGTGGTGCTTACGAAAAAGAGTTTCGCACTGCCATATCGGATCCATTTTGCTCAAGGAGAATGACCCATGAAAGCTGGCTTTTTTGATGATGCGAGTAGCACATAAAACAATCGCTCGGTGCCGCTCTTCTTAATGTTTCATAGCGACTCCGCACATGAAACAGGAAAAAATACAGCACCACAAATCCTCTCTTTTCTCCACTTTTTTGTCAAACAGCCCTGGGTGATCAGCCACCAACATCCATGATTTTTTTTTGTATGAGTTCTTACATTTCTTCTCTGTCGTCGTCTTCTTCTTTTCTGTTTTCCTCATATAATGATGAGTTCGTCAGTTGTACTGCAAACCCCATCTTCAGGCAGGAGTGTTATTGCATCAAGATTTCATCGACGCAGATGAAGAACACCCTCCTGAGGAGCCATCCGGAGCCATCCGAAGATCCGAAGAATCTGAAGGTCATGAGTTCGAGCCTCACATGGGACATCATTCTATAAAATATTCTCCCCCACTCAATAGTTATATTGACATATACTTCATGTAACTATATATTTTATTGAATTCATTCAGTTGCAGGTGCAAACAACAAAAGTATTCCTAAAAAAATTCATAATATTTTTTTGGCTTTTATTTTGAACAGATAGGACAGTAGCTAGACAGGAAGAAGGTTGGATTGAGAATGGGGGAGGGATGGGAAATGACGATGGGTTTGGGATTCCAAACCCGCGTTGCCCTGCGCAACCGCATGTTCAAAAATTCATAATGACTTTAATTAAAGCAAAAAATGTTTCCTCAGTTCACCCACATACGAATTGACCTAAATTAATTCAAGATGTTTACAAAGATTTTAAACTGGTTTTCATCCATATTTGTAAACAGGCCCCACCCACTGATCATTGAATCACTGATCATTGGAATACTCACATTACTCCTGAACCATGCAGAATTTCACCGCAGATAATAAATAAAACAATTTCAAAAATAACTATAACTAAAAATTATAACAGGATGCTCTTTAACATCTTTAGCCCGAGAGTCACCGGGACCAGGGACTTGCCCCCTTGTGCGTTACATTTTCACTCATAGCTCACTAACCCTGAAAATAACCCACACATATTAAATACCGTTGTGCTCAGCGGAAACTCCTCTAAAAACGTATCTAATTCAATTTCATATCCGTGAACCACAGCTCGAACGCCATGCAGATAAATAACAACATATCCGGAGTATAATTCATGACCAAGTTTTTGTTTATGTGCGATATGTATCCACAATATAAACGGAAACACCAAAACCATGGCATCAAATGAAAGCTAACAACCAGCAGAATCCAGCGATATGCAACTCATTACAATTTAGGAACAAACCTATTGAAGTCTTTGAAGTCATGAAGTCTTTTAGAGCAGGGAGCGAAAGTTCCCCTCAAAAAAACGCCAGCAAAAACCAAGCAAGCATGTAAATGTTGTCTTACCTTTGCCGTTTTTTCAACAAAAGTTATTTCCATAGCCTTAAAAGTCCGTTTGTTGTTATGTCCGGTCGATAGCTTCGCGGAAACTCCATTTTGACTCTTTTCTGTAGCTCTGTGCTCGCATAACATCACCAAATATGGAAACACTCGCCGTGCATAAGAGCAGTCCTCTCCACGCTGCGCGTCGTGTGATTCATCGGGGATCTTGTCAGTCTCAAAATGGTGGATATCATTGGCCTCCTCAGATTCAGAGCTTTTCAACCATGTATAGAGCTTTCGGATTGGACAGATGGTTGGGGGGTAGGGACACGCAGAAGCTCGAACGTCGAAAGCGCCTGTGAATGGGACGTTAGGCAAAGCGCGCGTAGATGGCGTAAATGGGCTTCCACCCCCCTTTTACAGCGTTTCTTTAGGTCTTTTTTTTGCTGAAATCATGTCCCGTAAGCAAGAAAAGAAGACCATAAACGTAGCGGAAGCTTTGGACAAGATTTTTTCATATTTCAATTATTGTGCCAAACTGTGCCAACATGGATTACGCCTGAACTTTGTTCAATCAAAACCTGTACAGAATATTAGTTTCTTGTAGTATGGACACCAAACTTGCTACAGATGTCCTTCACATGTAGTGGTTACAATTGATTGTGTTTATTTGCTTCGTTATAAGTAAAATAAGGAGATATTAGAGGAAACATGTTCAAGGCGGAGTTTTGGCCATTCCAACATCAATTACTCTTACCCAGTGTTCTTGACTGTCAAATTAACTCACCCACACCACTCCACAAGAACCTATCTTCATTTTGATACCAAGATTTGCAGTTTAGACCTTGTAAAAGCTGAGAAATGCCTTAAAAAGTACAAGTATAGGATTTTCGGAAAATAGGCCTCATGGCTTAAGAGGTTAATCTAGTTTTAAGCAATACTGACGTCCTTAAAATGTACATTTGACAAATATTGAAGTTACAGACCTGACCTCGCCAATGTGTGGCTCAAGACGCATCACATGACCTAATATCGCAGGTCAAAGTTCCTCCCAGCTGAACACTCAGTCTGAGTGGAATCCGGAATCTCAATCATGTCCATGGAATCTTTTTGGTAGTATGACCGCAGCTTGTGCCTCAGCCATTGAGATGACACAGGGGCAGTGATCCACATTCATTGGTGGGTCTTAACCAGTCTGAAACAGGGGCATCTCGCCTACTGAGGCCACAGCCCTGTGATCACGTCCTGAGGACATTTTTTTTTTCTTGTTTCGTGTTTCTTTCATTTGGTTAATTGGTAGCAAAAAAAATTGTGATTGGCTGCTACATTCATGCAAACAAACAAACTCAAAGCAATCTTAATTAACCTCAAGAGACTCTCCAGGTACAGGAAAGGACCAAAAGTGATTTTTCACTAGTACCTGGTTAGGGTCACGGTGCACCCATATCCCTCACATTGGGCACACAGTGCTGTATATAGTGTAAATGTAACCAGTTCATCACATTTTTAATCTTTGGGAGGAAATTCCCAATATTCTCAATATAAAAGGGCTGCACATCACACGACAACAACTGTGTATGAATCTTTTATATACAGAATAGGTTTAAAGTTTTGTTTAGAGCATCCTGTTGCTGGATTCCTACAACCGTCAACTCATCCAGGGACACCCACGGTTACTCTATTAGTGCTCTGTATCTATAGCAACACTGTGACTGCCTCACCTCCCACGGTTGTCTCACAGCAACCGTCTCTAAGCAACCCAACCTCCCTCACTCCCACATATGTGTGTGTTTGAGACAGAGTGTGTGGGAGGAGTGGGGAGATTTGGGAAACGAGAGATGTGCTTTTGTAAGCAGATGTGCAGCATTCCTAGAATAAAACTGCAGGAGATGCTTGTGTCGTAGATGCCAGTCGCATTTTTTAAAACCCTTCTTGAGTTAAACAGAAGTTATGGTTCACTGTTACGTGATCTCCTAACCCTCTTTGATCTGGCAACCCCCGTTCTGTGTAAGTTTAAGAGGTTTTAAATTACACAATAAGAGTTTTAAAGCTACTATAAATAGAGCATCTTACAGATCCAAACTAAAGACACTCTGTTAAGTTATGAAAGCAGGTTTGAAACTAATCCAGTTACTTGTGTAAAGGGTGCACTTTATGTTTGAACAGCTACCGTAACTGCATTCCTCGCATTCTTCAGTTGTACTGTGGACCAGATGATGATGTAATCCAGCAAACAATATCCACAAAGAAGCCAATTACATCAGCGCAGGGCTTAAGTAAAGATTCTTGCAGTGGAGAACCTTAGAAGTTGAAAAGAGCTTCATCCACCTACGAGTTTCATTAAGTTATACTTTATTATTTTTGGTTTTAAACAAATATTACAAGAATTATGACACATAATCTACAGAGTAATTCACATTAAATAGTGAGGAAATGCACAATTGTTTTTTACAGACCCCAAATCAGTGCCATCTAGTGGTGAAAAGAAGGGATAACCCTTGGAAGTACACCACCTGTGATATGGCTTGTGTTTTTCAGTGTTGAGTTCTGGTAAAAAAAAAAAAGTGTTTGGAACTGAGTTTAAGGTTTAGGAAAATTAGCCTGTTTTTTAATAAAATTTTCACATTGTTTTGACGTCTTTGTTTTTGTGGGTGGGATTTATTAATTTTTAATAAGTCTCAACACTTTTGAATCTTGTTATAAAATATAAAAACAGATTTTTGAGCAGTAAAAATGGCAAAAAAAATGAAAACTCACACTGAACTGTAATTTTAATCTTCCTGTTCGAGATCGGCTTTTGCTGCCGGTTCTATGTCGGTCCCTGCTCCTCCGGTGACTCCGGTTCCTGATCCCCTGGCTGGAACTGTCTGGGAGCACCTCAGGGTGAAGAAACACCACCCACCCACCCATTTTGTAGCCTCTCTGTTTAGCGGTGCTGTGACTGCCGTGGGTAGCCTTCCTGCTCCTTCTCAGATCAGCGACCCTGCGGGCTTGTTGTAACACCTTGCCAACTCCTCCGTGTGGATACTCCTTTGACACCCACTCCTCATCATCACAAGGGATTGCGGTCATGCCAGCTTCTTGGCGACCCCTCTGTTCTGTTGTTTGCTGCCCACACAGCTGAGTTGCCCGCCGCTTCTTCTCGTCAGGTCTTTCAGGGTGCAGAAATTCAGCTGTGCAGGGGAGATCCTCCAGAGAATCGAGTCCTCACTGAGGAGGACCTTTTGGGACTCTCCACTCCTCTCCAATGTCTCATTCCTTCTCCCACCCAAGACCCGACCGTGTTGGACGCCTTTTTTGCCGCACTGATCCTCTTGTGTATTTAAACACCCATGTTTCAAACAGCGATCCACTCGTTTATGCCGAGCCCTGGGGTCCAAGTGCTGTGCAAGATATCTCCAGGCTGGTGTCGCTGACGTTGACCTCAGGACGCCCTGGAATTCTGGCACTGACCTGTTCCCTACATGGAGTTCATGCACTAGTCACTTCACTTATCATGTCTGTTTCTTGTCACGATCATGATCTCTTTAAATGGTTACTCGCTCCTAGAAGATTTGTTCCACATTTACCGTCTTAAAACTTACGTCAACTTTCACCTGGTATTTGTAGGATGCGACTTCCTGTTATTGAGCTCCTGTCATTGTTAACATGACTATTACATGTTAATGATTTAGTACACGTGTTTTTGTTCAAATGTTTTTAATTCTGTGAAATTAAAACATTTCAGGAAATTCTCTAAAGGAAAAAAAGTTATATTTTAAATAATCAGTAGCAGCTTCTTTACGTTGTATTTTCAGTCACTTTTTTCCAACTATTAGATTCTGTGAACTACACCAGTGATTTTTGTGTAATGTAAATAGAGAAAGAGAGAGGGGAGGGGGGAGGGGAGTGTTTAAGCACTGCCTTGTGACTGTACTGGTGACCTCCTGACAATTGGTCATAACTGCAGAACAACTCTAAAGCTACAAAGTTCAGCTCTTGTGGAATTCCTGGAACTTTTAGAGTCTTTTAAAGCGAGCTCTTGTTGTTCTCATTCTGGGAGTTCATTCATGTGAGTGGATCTATATGCTTTGAATAAGGTTTTGAGTAAATGTGGTAAGTGCATGTTTATATTTCTTCAAATTTTTAATGTGGCATCTGAAAAAGCTTCGGAAATTTCTCTTTCCTGCTGCATATAAAGTAGTGTGACGTGAAGTTTTTGTATTGGCTTGGTTACATGTGATGCACGACTGTTTGTGTAGCTGTTGGGAAATGTGTGGATTTAGTTAAATTAGCACCAGTATCTTATTTTGAAGAACCTTAGTCATACAGAGCAGGAGGTCGGCGGCAGTGATTCAGATGTGCCCATGCACTGCCCTGTCAGGAAGCTTTGAGCTCAGATCACAAGCTCTTGTGTTTCCTGTGGAAAGCCTGAGGATCGCCTGGGGTCGCTGACTCTGAATTCTGTTCCTAGGTCAAGAGGATGTTCGTTCTTTTCCTGTTGTTTCTAAAAGTGTTAGACATTGCATAACATGTCGATAACCAGCTTGAATGAAATCTCAAATGAAAACAGTTGATGTTACTATCTCAAAAATGCGTTTAAAAGTAATGAAAACAGATGACTAAACAAAGTAAAAAATCTGCTGATATATGGAAAAAGTGTTCATCAATGCACAAGCTAAATGGTATTTAACTAATTAAAGTTACAATATGCAAACAATTTACCAGACAATCTTGTGTTTTAAACTAAAGAAATCCCAGTTAGCATCAAGTTCTTGTAAAGTGGGATTTAACTACAGAGCGCCTTATTGCCAGGCATCGGTTAATGGTATACACCACCGTAAACCAAATGAGCTGTGGCACAATTAGATGAAATTATCCAATTTGATCTAATTGGTCTGGATCAACCTGGTCTCATTGGTATTACACTGCGTGCGGAGAAATATGTGATTTACAAAACACTTTTTCCTTTGTGTTTATTTGATTCAAAATCAATACACTGCAATAATCCTAATCGATCGATACAATACACTTCACTAATAATTAGTTGATTTAGCCAATATAGGCTACATAATTACATTTTATCGTTTCTTTCTGATGGTGTGCCTCATGAAATTTTCTATGAACAAAAATGTGCATTAGAGCAAAACACTGACCTGTTTTTTTTTATTATTATTATTTTAAAATTCAGTACCAAAAATGACATTAAAAATATAAAATGTAATCTTCTAGCAATAGTCTAGCTAATATTTTAGAGTTGTTAAAGCATCCCAACACCTGGAAGAAACAGAGGAGGGTACATCTCGGCTGGAAAAAGGGGTGTTGTCAGCTGTGAATTATTGATATGCCATGGGGACGGCTTTGGGTGAAAATAGGTTTGTACTAACCGCTGATCATTTTCTCACATGTGGTTCAATGTCTAAAAGTGTTTGTGCTTCAGAGAGTAGAGAAGAAGTGGAGGATTTGCTCAGACGCTTCTCAACTTTGTTTCTTTGTTTGTGGGCAATCTCTGGTGATCATTGTTAACAATGGGAGCATAATCTAACGGCTACAGATATTGTGCTCCCAAAGTAAGGCACATCATAGCTACATATAACTTCAGTCTGTTTACTACTGTTCATAAAATCATCACGGCCGACAAACTTATCAAGCTCAGTTGTATTTATGGAAAATTACTCAATTTGCTGTCTTTGCCGAATTAAATAAATACCTTCGTACTTCTGGATTTAATAAAAGTTTGGTACAGGTTTTATGTAAATTTCTACACTAATTAGATAACTGGAATGCTTACCTGATTATTAGAACCAGTATTTCTCCAGTAACAAACGTGCACGATATCCTTCGTCACCAAAGTTCTTCAGTAAAATTATCCGACCTGATCCCAGTCGCTGCATATGTGCTGCTACACAATCAAAACAATGCGTTCATGTATATATTTGCCAGCTTAACATATTGACAAAGTAATTCACTGATTGGATAGATTCTCATGCATATTAACAGACCGTGTGAAGTGTTAGCATTGTGAGCTTTTAAGTTAGTGTCTAAAAATGCTAACAACTTCTCAGCTTCAAAACAGATAAGAAATAAAATATTAGAAACATATTCATACAGTGCTTTACTGAAGTAAAGTGTGTAAATGTCACTATCTGTGGTGATTTTTAATGTTGTAAACCTACTTTGGATGATCTGAAAATGTGCTAGCATCTATGCTAATGCTATCAATTGCTAACTGGTGCAGTTCGTTCATGCGCAGTACTGTCCAAAATCTTCAGGGCAGGTGTGAAATTATCTTGTAAACGAATAGTTTTGGCACCTAGCTCTTTTTTTGGGGGGGCTCCGGGCACTTTTTTGAGTTTGTTTTTTGAACCAAATCCTTCACAAAGCTTCAGTGCGAGCACACATGTGGTATTATTGTTTTTGTCCTCTTTGTTGTGGACATATTTGCTGTAGACACCACTCAACCAAATGGTTAGCTACACGGTCACTCAAAATAAAAGTCACATACAAACATTGGCTATCTCTAATAGCAGTTCTTTGCATCAATGCTAATTAAGACTGATTGATTTTGATTCAATGCATGGAGCTAGTTGCCTCATATTTGTTTTCTTATACTTTCATTATGGAGGTTCATTTCATTATTTCATTATCCCTATGTTTATTATCCACCTTTACAGTCAGGAAGAAACCCAGAGTTCTGCCTCACGTCCCTTTTCTGAAAGTTCCAGCAAATCTCCTTACGTGCATAGCTCCGAACGTTACAGAGACAACAGCTGTGGCCCGCCAGGACCTCGGGTGCCTTTTGTGCCCCAACCAAGCCCAGCTAGCCTTGCCTGGGCACAGCGAACACGCAATCAACCGGCTAGCCTGGCCCTACGTAAGCAAGAGGAAGAGGAGAACAAGAGGTGCAAAGCTCTATCCGACAGTTATGAACTCTCTACAGACCTTCAAGACAAGAAGGTAAGGCATTCCAGTAATCTCGATTTCTGTTCCGCAAACAGAAAAATAATTGATGTCTCTGTGCAGGTGGAGATGCTGGAGAAGAAATATGGAGGCTACTTCGTAAGCAGACGAGCAGCACGAACCATCCAGACAGCGTTTCGTCAGTATCGCATGAACAAGAATTTTGAGCGTCTACGCAGCTCAGCATCCGAGAGTCGCATGACACGCCGCATTATTCTTTCCAATATGAGACTGCAGTACTCGTTTGATGATCGACAGCCTCAACCTCCCACTCCAACTCACTACAGTCACAGTCCTGGAATGGGTCCTCCACACTCCCCGGCCTGCACCACGGAGCCGAGCTCTCCATCACAGACAGACTACACCCATCTGGAAGACTCCTTCTCCAAACAAGTTAGTAGAACTGATGTATTGAGAAAGTGTTGAGTCTACTAGGAAGGCAAACCAAACCTATCCAGAGGTAAAGCCTTTGGTTTCATTCAGTTGAAGGACTTTAGGCCTTTACTTACCTATGCTTTGGTGCACTGCACTTTAGCAGCTGCATCATCATTAAATGAGTGCACAGACCCTCTCCTGTACACTAGATGGCGCTTCTATGAACTGCAGTTCACTCCATGCCACACGGTGGCACAGAAGCAATTCACATCATGTGAGACGCATTTATGGGGAAAGAGAAGCGTATGAGCGAGCGATTGTCTGTCAATATAAAGCCAAAGTATTCGTTTTCTGGAAAACACACCACTTCTCTTTAAAGCTAGTTTCAGATGCACAATTTTAGCACCGATTTTGAGTTTATGCCCAGAATCGCATGCAAATCGTGCCTAGAACAGATTGGAGTGCCAATGACTCGATAGTCACAGGCTAGCTAGATGCTTCTCATTATATCTGTGTCCGTCGGCCAGTCACAACGCAGTGTGTTCTGACTGAAATGATGTCTGTGATTATCTGCAGGCAATGAGAGAGCAATGTGAAGTTGCAGAGATTCAAAGGCATAGGCAGCAATATAAACAGTGGTTTCAGTTCTTTTAACAGCCTTTAGTGCTTCAAACCCCACACTTCATTTTTAAAGTTCTGTCACTACCAGTTTGACAATGGCAGTAGAGTGTTAAAAATTGGTAAATATAACAAATGAATTAACTTTCAAAAGTGTTCAAAATTAGAGCAAAAAGTGTGAAATTAAGGAACTGCTCTATAATATTCCTTCAGTTCATATGTGCCACAGTCTCTTGGAAAATCAGACAAACCAGCTTCGTGCTAGACTGGGGCAAATGAATAAAAACATTCCCATCCACAACATATTTTAAACCTTTTTCTTAAGATTTTTCCTCAATTTGATCAAACGGTTCTTGTTGATATTTGACAGTCTGTACCTGTTGATTGCAAACTTGTCCTAAGCATGCCACAAAACAATTTGTTTAAAGTTAAAATTAGTTGAATAATTAAATAGCTCATCTAAATTGTTAAAGGCTGCTCTCCAAATTACTATAAAGTCTTGGAACAGATATTGTGCATCAAAACTTTTATTGATGAACACTGATGAGTGAGTGATATGATATTTACATATATGTGTGTGTGTGTGCGTGTGTGTGTGTGTTCTTTAAATCACCCATCAGTGTTCATCAATAAAGTCAAGTTTTGATGCACAGTATATGGTCCAAGATTGTTCTTACAGACAACCTGCTGTCTCTTTATTATCCAAAGCAACAATAGTACACACATGGTCCTTCGAGCCGGAAACTCCAAATGTAATGGATTGTCCTGTTCATGAATCCCGAGCTAAGTTTATTGGTCCAATGAGCGTATCGTTAGCATACCCTCATAGGTATGATATCAAAGCAGATTATTTTAGAAATATCTTGGTTCTTAACTAAATCACTGCAAGGTCAAACTCCGTTTTTCAAAATATTAGGCAAAATACTGGGAGGTATTAAACATTGAATATAAGAAAATACAGGAATGGGGAAACGTTCAGGACATACTAACACTACACTTTTCTGTCTGGTGATGGGACGCATTTGGCCCACAAGTCGTAAGTTTGAGACTCCAGGTCATTCATTCATTCATTTTTCCAACTGAGAATTTTTTTTTATTCAAGAGGCGGGGTACACCCTGAACAGGTTGCCAGTCAGTTGCTCTGCTTAAAGAGCTGCTTTGCTCCCAGATTTAAGCAGATCAAGAAAATGTTCTCAGATCATATGAGAGTCCTCTACTGAAACATGTATTTGTAAGTGTAAATAAACTGATAATTGTATCTGTTTGAACTCCAGGTAAAATCTTTGGCAGACTCCATTGATGATGCGTTAACCTGTCGTCCACGTCGAGAGGATTCTCAGGAAGGTATCAGTGATGGAAGTGCAGTTGTTGATGACTTTGGAGAATGCATATGGAGCAGTAATAGCCATGCATCCCTGCGGAGAGGCCTTGGTGACAGGGATCGAGCGGGCACTGGAGGGTTGAGTATGCATGAGGATAGTACTGCCACCTCCTACAGTGATGTCACACTTTACATGGATGATGGACTGCCTTCCTCTCCACTTTCTCTTGACCGGGCCCCTAGCAGCACAGACACAGAGTTCTGGGGTGGAGTTGGAAGCGGGGTTGGAGGAAGAGAAGATAGCCGTGACACTGAAGGGGGCGGAAGCAGCAATAGTCGTCGAAGTACACCTTGCACAGAGTGTCGTGATTACCGTTTACGAGGAGGACACTTGCCATTGCTTACCATTGAGCCTCCAAGTGATAGCTCAGTGGACATGAGCGACCGCTCGGACAGAGGCTCGCTTAGCAGGCAGCTAGTCTACGAGCAAGACTCCAGTGGAGGGTCTCCTCAAGGGACCTTAAAACACAACCCTAATGCTCGAACAACAGCGGCTCAAGGTCAAACCCGCCCAACCGGTCGGTCGATTCCGTCGCATATCTCACACCACATGGCTCACCATCACCACCACCACCACCATCACCAGTATCCAGACACCCCTTCATCATCCTCTTCTCCTCAACAGCCCCCAGCTACACCTCTCTCATCCTCATCTTCAGCACCGCTGCCCCCCGGTGGCTTGGAGCAGCAGTGTTGTTCAGATGGGGATAACGACTCATTGAACTCCACCACGAACTCTAACGAGACCATTAACTGCAGCTCAGGCTCCTCTTCCAGGGACAGTCTCAGGGAGCCCCTGCCTCCGCTGGGGAAACAAACTTATCAGAGGGAAACCCGCCACAGTTGGGACTCGCCTGCCTTTAACAACGATGTGGTTCAGAGAAGACAATATCGCATTGGGCTCAACTTATTCAACAAGTAAGAAACAACTCTGCCTATTTGACAAATCAAACTTTATTTATAAAGTGCCACACCACAGTGACAAGTTTGACCGGGCTGTAAAATCATGTTTATGCTAAGTTAGTCCATTGGTGACAAAAAAATCGTTTGAGGAAAAATCCAATCTGAGCTGGTTTTTGCCCAATAATCCCATCTGCTTGTGTCATATATGTAATCATATTTTGATAAAAAAAAAATTTACACATATTTTCTAATCATTGTGAATTTACCACAAACACACATCCACCATGAACAGACACTAGACCAGGGGTCCCTAAATTTGGTCCTGGAGTTTTGGTACACTGCAGAGTGCACAACACACCTGACTGGATGCTCCTAATATACGTAATACGACAGTCTTTAGCTGCTTGAGGTGCGTTTGATTATGGTTGGAGCTAAACTCTCCAGGACACAGGCCTAAATATGGTGACCCCTGCTCTAGACAGTGGTGGCAATAGTTTTCCATTTACTTCAATGGCATAGATTCACACAGTCGATTTGAGTTATTGGGGAATATCATCTAAGAGCAACAGCACTCTCCAAAACCAGCAGAAGCCATTTTATCACAGACTATAAACTATAATATAAATAAAAAATCAAATGTAACAGACTTTGTGATTCACAGCCTATCCCTGTGCAGCTGTATTGCTAATGCAGTGTCAAGTTTTTAGTTGAGGAAAGGCATTTATGAATGCAAAAACTAGGTTTAAACTCTCCCTCTAAACATTAAGGGTGAATGTTGCATGTCCCAAATGCACAAATGTTATCACTGCCCCCTAGTGGGTAGTCCCTGGTGTTCCTAACTTTACTGTCAAAATAGATACAAAAAATAAATTATTTTCCAACGAAGGTTGAAACGTTAGCTGCCTTTCCATCCACCTCTTTTATGCGCATTTTGGAATATCATGTAAAAACCATGGATGGAAGCAGAAATTTTGAAAATGAGCACAACTGAGTAGGATAAACGTTTTATCCAATGAGAAATTTTTTTTTTGCATAAGCTATGATGGAAAGGCATTTACCAATTAAATCCCAGTCATGTTATTTTGCGGTTTTCTGTTTGAACTGGGGCACTTAATATTTTTAAAAGGCACTTTCTCAAGCCATTATCAGTTTGTGTACAAACATTAGCTATGTACTTTATTTAATTCATTATAAACAGGTCAAACACAAAGAGTATGCAGCCATATAGCTGCTACTTTTAGGGACTACATGTGTGCATCTTCTTTAACCTGGCTATATAACCTTAAATAACATTGGGATTTAAAATTCAATACATGTTTAATATTCATTATCCACAGATTGGGGGTACATATTGCTTGCATACTGTTTTTTGTTTTTTTTTTTGTTTTGTTTTTTTTTTTTTCATTTTGGAGCATAAAAAGGAGACCCCTGCCTTGTGGTGTACTGTTAAATGTGTGTCCAGTAAAGCGTTTGCCAACCAATGAACTGTGTAATAATTGTTGACTCTAATGACACTGTATGTAAGTGAAACAAAAAAAGTATTTATTTATTTTTTGGTTGAAGGAAGCCAGAAAAAGGAATCCAGTACCTGATTGAGAAGGGCTTTGTGTCAGACACTCCTGTGGGCATCGCTCGTTTCATCCTGGAGAGGAAAGGCCTCAGTCGGCAGATGATTGGAGAGTTTCTTGGAAACAGACAGAAACAGTTTAACAAAGATGTTTTGGAGTAAGTTCATGCTGTAAGAACATACATTGGAAGAGTTTAAATAAATTATAAACAGTTAAATTTCATCCAAAAGTCTTTGTATAAACACCTGCCATTAGCCTGAGTTTAAATAAATTTGTTTCACTGAAAATAGATTGATCATTTAATCAAGAAAGAAAGGTCAAACTTTAGCAAGACACAAGTTTTGTCACCTATACAGAAATGGATTTTATTTACTGCAAATACAAAAAAATGTCAGCAAATGAAGCAGTGGTGCTGTGAGATCCAAAGTCAATATCTTGTATGACTTCCAAGAGCTTGAAGAATTGCATCCATGCGGTTTGGCAAGGATTCATACAGTAATTGATGAAGTCATCAGGAATAGCAAAGAAAGCAGTCCTCCATGCCCCTGAGAGTTCATCAATTTTCTTTAGTTTGGTCTTCCATGCTTCCTCTTTCATCCAACCCCAGACATGCCCAATGATGTTCATGTCTGGTGACTGGACTGGCCAATCTTGGATTACCTTGATCTTCTCCTTGAGCATATTTGATGTGGAGATGGAAGTATGTGATGGAGCAGCATCCCGCTGCAGAGTTTGGGCCCTTTTATAGTTGGAAATAAAAGAGGTAGCTAAGGTTTCGTGGTATTTTAGACTATTTAGATTGCCTTCCAAACTGCAGACCTCTCACACACCCCCATACAGGATGTAACCCCAGACCATAATTTTTCTCCCATCAAACTTCAGCCTTGGATTTTCAAGCAAATAAATGGTCCTCTAGAGCGGTTGACTTGTGAGTTCTGCCTGAGCTGGGCTTGTCAAAAACGTCTCTTTATCCTCTGTACTTGATGCCGAGACAAGGTGTCTGCCACATCAGCAGTGGAGTTGGTCTGCAGCCTCTTTATAATCAACACTTTAGTCTCAGGGTGAATCTTAGGCAAGTTTGTAGAGGTCTAATTACGGTTAATGTGAAGATCTAGAGCACTGGGGTTCTTTTCATACACACCTGATACCTAAGCAATCCATTATCAGTAACGGGTGAAGCTCGTATTACGAGGCGACAACACTTAAATCTTTGCAGAAATCGATGGGTTTTGTTTTGCACTGAAACATTATTACAAAGTTTTTTTCCCTGTAAAAAAGTCTTGATTGATAATATATTTCAGCAGCACCTCAGGTCCATTTTTACACAAGTGACAAGACTTTTGTCAAGGACTGTAGTTGCTTTAGTTCATTTTAAACTGAATAGATGTGCAGGAGTGAATTACAAAAAAAAACCTGGCTCAAAATTTTAGTTTGAAGAGAGAAGACAACCCTCTAAAACTCAACTTCTATTCTATCTATACATCTAAATCATTCAGTTTTCTTAGTTAAGACCTCGAGGGTCTACTACTGCCATCACCCAACCTGCGGACCGCATTAGTTCATCTGGAATGCATATATTTTTTTAATCGGACATTTCCAAGAGATAGGGACTAGTGTCACCTTGTAGGTCAACCTTTTAATTTCTATTTATTTATTTAGAATAGTTCTTCTTTAAAGAAGGGTCTCCTTTAAGGATAACTATTTTCCAATGTAAACAGATTAATATTTGTATATTACTAGACCTTGTCTAACTTATCCTCAATTTTGCTTTTCTCAGCTGTGTTGTAGATGAAATGGACTTTTCAGGAATGGATCTTGATGACGCTTTGAGAAAATTTCAAGCTCAAATAAAAGTCCAAGGAGAAGCCCAAAAAGTGGAAAGACTTATTGAGGCTTTCAGGTAACAACATGTGCTTCTAGCTATTAGAAAAACACTAAATGTTGATTGAATTAAAGTATTCCTATTTATTCATTTGTCATTTTGCCCTGCGTCTAGCCAGAGGTATTGCGTTTGTAATCCAGCCCTGGTTAGACAGTTCCAGAATCCCGACACCATCTTCATCCTGGCTTTTGCCATCATCCTTCTCAACACGGATATGTACAGCCCTAACATCAAAACAGAGAGGAAGATGAAGCTGGACGATTTCATCAAAAACTTGAGAGGTGGTGAACAAATCTCTCTCCATTCAGCATCTTGCATCCCCACAGTACTCCACAAAAGGCCACCCACAACCCTCTTAAATGTGTCATCTAGCTGTGAGGGGTTTAGCAAGAGTACACTAAATCTCTTCTTGTGTGCTTGTCAATTTTTATCTCCCGTTTCCAGGGGTGGATAATGGTCAGGAGATCCCACGTGATCTACTGGTTGGAATCTACCAGCGCATTCAGAAATGGGAACTGAGAACCAACGATGACCACGTTTCTCAGGTCCAAGCGGTGGAGAGGGTCATAGTGGGCAAGAAACCTGTAAGTTTAGGCAGCTTTTGTTGTACTTCATTGGATATTTTTGGTCAGATAAAAATTACTACAACACATCCTGAAAGCTGGAATATAACATTTACATTTGAGGAGTTTCAAAACGCGATAAAAACCATTAAAAAAATAGTTAGTACTGAAGTGTGAAGTGTATTGTGTTCACATTTGAAAATCCCACAATCCATTTTCCAAACAATACTTAACAAAGTAAATATAATTCTTTGCTTTACTTAAGTTGCTTTTTCAAGTATCTGTACTTTCTTCAAGTATTTTAATTTGAGGACGCTTTGTACTACAACTACATTTCAAAGTCAAATATATAACTATTTAAACCAACTACATTTTGCTAAATCGGTCATTCCTTTTTATTTATGAGTGGAATAAAAACATACAAGCCACCAATCAGGGAGCAGCGCACTCTGTTTTGAATTGTTTTGTTGCCGCTTGGTGGAATCTACTTAGCGCAAATGCAGTTCAGCGTCAGTTTAACGGCAGCATTTTTTGATAATCTGGTTATATTTATGCAAACACACATTTTGGTAGAAAATAGTAAAAAAAAACTTGTGTTTAATAGTTTAGACATTAAAAAAGTTTTTTTTTTAAACATAAACTTGCAACTATGTTAAAAAATAAACCTTAAATTGAAAATGCCTGCTCTGAGATCGTGTCATTTCATTTGGTTCTAAAGGAAAATCAAGGTTTTGAGCTCATGATCATTTAAATAAACGTCAACTTCATACGTGTCAAAGACAAAAAATATAATGGTTTATAAAAGCCATAATAAATCATTGTACTTTGGATACTGAAGTATATTTTAAGGCAAATACTTGTGTACTTTTACTCAAGTGAAATTCTGAAGGGAGCCCTTTTACTTTTACTGGAGTAATATTTTTCTTTAATCAAGTACTTGGTTTGTGTACTTTGTCCACCACTGCGTGTAATGGAGTCCTGGTTTGTCCAATTTTTTTTTCCAAACCATGATAAGTCCATCAGTGCAAAGAAGATGAGGAAAAAAACCGTCATTTCATAAAGACGGAACAGATTCTGGCCATTTTCCAGCTGATCACAGTTGATAAAGTCTAGCAAAGACGCCCCAAAGTCACCAGGAGGTTAACGGAGACACTGTGGGGCATGAACTCATTAGTGTATAACTCTGCGCTTTGGGGCAGTGAGTCTAACATCGGCAAGTGTGTTCTGATACTGTTTTACCGATCTCTTCTGGAACCAGCCACTCGATTCAGTATCGATGTTGTTTGTGATTGTATTTTTAACCATTTAATTTACAAAGAAATTCAAATTTATTTTGATTTTTTATTGAAGAATAATGAAAAAAAAAACCTACAGAAAAAACCCTCGACGGGGAAACCTACCTTTAAAAACCTGAGCAGGAAAAAGCTAAACTAAACTAGAATGGATTATCAAAAAAAAAAATCCTTGGAACACAGACAAAATCATAGTTTGATGAAGGGACTAAAGGTGATTTATGCATATGCTGTATATGTGTAGGTTCTGTCTCTGCCGCACCGGAGACTAGTTTGCTGCTGTCAGCTGTACGAAGTTCCAGACCCCAATCGTCCTCAGAGGTCTGGAGTCCACCAAAGAGAGGTCTTCCTCTTCAATGACCTGCTTGTGGTAAGCTCAGAACACAGTTACATTAAAAGACACTTAAGCTATGCCTTAATGGTTTGTAGCATTTCTTTTTAGCAAGTACACATTCTGTACATGCTGCTCGCTAATCTTGTTTTTTAAATTGCAAGGTTACAAAGATCTTCCAGAAGAAGAAAACCTCTGTGACATATAGTTTCAGACAGTCCTTCCCTTTGGTGGAGATGCAAGTTCACATGTTTCAGAACTCCTGTAAGTTTTCTTTAATATTTAACTAATAATTCAAAATTAAAGTATGGGACAATTGATAAATGTAAATGCTTTACTCAAGATGTTAGAAAAAAATAAAGCTACGTTACAAACGGAGGTTTATGTGTTTGAAGCTAAATTTGACTCAGTATGTGAGCAAAGAACGCCGGTTTTTGTTTCTAAAATGATCATGTATACTGTATTTTTGGAAATTCCTCTAGGCTTAACTCCATCCTGGCTAAACTACCATAGTTTTAACGAGTTGGACAGTCAGTCTCCCATAATTCTGCAACTCTGTGGTTTGATTCATAAATGATTCAGTTCATTTGAACAAATCATACGATTCCATGACTCACTCATACTAGTACCAGCAGTTTAATGTATTACTTTTTTTAAAATTCCTATACTATTAATGTAGTATTTAGTTTGTTTTTTCCTAACGACGTTTAATTTCATTCATTCCACATTCACACACTGGTGGTGATAAGCTGCTAGCTTTGTTTTTTTTAATTTCAAAATAAAAGTCGTTTTTGATTAACGACTTGTCGATCAGTGTATTATTTTTAGAGATATTTCTGACTCTTTTATAACTAGTCAAATAACAGCAATTCAATTAAGTCTTTCATTTTAGTTAATTTTTAATTATACCAGTCCTGCTCCAATGGACCCAAAGGAATGATTCAAAGGAGCTCATTATCTCTCCCTCTCCTCCCATCAGACTATCCTCATGGGGTCAGACTGACATCAGCTATTCCAGGCGGGGAGCGTAAAGTATTGATTGTATTCACAGCCCCAAGTCAGCAGGACCGCACACGTTTTGTCAGTGATCTGAGGGAGAGCATTGCTGAGGTGCAGGACATGGAGAAATACAGAGTGGAGTGTGAGTAAATAAAAGAGATATTTTGAAGAATGCTTGATATCGGTCACAATTCTATAGAAGCCTCTTTCTTCCGTTAAAGATCAAATAAAACAAAATCATTGTGGGTTTTATCTCAGAATTTAGTTTCTGTGAAAACTCCTAATTCTGGCTTTTTATAATGCAATTCTGAGATACTTCCAGGATCGTATGGAAGCCTGCAACCATAGCCTCATCGTATTCCCATGGATTACCATGCCAAAAATACTTCAAAAGCAGTGTTTTTTTGTATAATATTTCTAAAAGGATTAATAATGATGATTTGTTTATGTTGTTTGATAATGAACAGCATTGTTCCTTTATATATTTATTCAAATACTTTTTATAGTGAAAAAGCATCCATGCTCCAGCAGAATGAAGCAGAGAGGAAAAACGTGGTTGCCACATTTCTTTACCGTACCCACCAAACATTTCGACGTCGACTCCATGTCTTTATTGACGTGATTTCCACATGCGTAGTCCCGGTGCAGAAATAATGAAGAATGGGAATCCAGATGATCTTTTATGTCTTTTGGACGTGAATCCCACTTTTTCATTAATTATATGCTTTAAATCACTTATCTGATTAAGCTTCAAAATAAAAGATTTGAAGCATCAAGTAAGTTTAGTCTCATGCGTGTGAATACACCTCTGGGAGAATTGTATGACATAAAATAAAATACCGCTCTCCACACGAGGATGTCATTTCAGATAACGTACTTTCCAAAAAGGGTGATACTTTTATACACAGAATACAAAAGTACAAACTGCATGAACACATTTTAAATGCTATAAACCACGAACCTCGTAATTCTGGAATTATTCAAAGGTTTACCACAATCCTTTTTATAATTCCCAAGTTACAAACAGGAAGACGGATAGTTTGGGCTTCTTAGCTTTAATCGTTTATTTTCAAATCCTATTATGTATCTTATTTAAAATAAAAACAATGATTAATTTAAGTGCCTCGTGATGTTTTAAAAAAACTGATTGTTTTTACACGTGTAGATGACCTGAACGTTATTATTGACGTTAATTCATAAAATTGACATAAAAAATGATCCAAATAAACAATAAATCAACGTAGACTATGAAATTACAATTACTCATGGAATCTTTTTGTATATACAATTGCATGTGAATCCCTTTTCTTTTTCTTTTACCTTGTCCTGTCTCGTTCAAAAGCCATCACATGGGAGAGTAAATGCTTTGCTGAGTTGTACAGTTTTGCTTTCTCCAGGGGAGTAAAACACCTGGTGTGGTGTTTTCTCCTCTGGATTGGAGCATTGAATGTATGTAAATATTTATTAGTTGTGTTTCCCATGAACCAATTTACATGAGTTGTGTCAGCAAAAGGCGGCATTGGACTGAAAGGGGGAGTGGATAAGGGGATGTGAATCCATTTTCAGTAGGTTTCCTCAAGCACGTTTTTGTCTGATTTAGAAACCCAAGGACCGTCAGATTCTGACCAAATTTCGACGTTGAATCCACGTCGACATCAGGACGATAATTTCTGGGTAATCTCCCTCGTTAGCGAATATCAAACCAAAGCGCTAGAACATTGTGTGGCTGACCAGACCGCATGAAAAAAAGAGTTGCAGCTCACTTGACCACAGTCTGATTCTACGTAACCTTCTCTCCAAAGTCCAGGAACTAAGCGTAGTGTTGTGCAATTCTTTTACTATAATCAAAATTTCTCTATTAGTGAGCCCACGTCAAAAATTATCTTCTATAATTGTCTCCATTTTTGAGATTGGTGATTGTAGGGAGGCTTCAGTACATTAACATACAGCACTGTCTGGTGTGTCAGAATTGTGACTATTTTAATCTCAAAATTGTAACTTTAATTCTCAGAATTATTACTTTACTTCTCAGAATTGCAACTTTATATCTCAGAATTACCAGATTTTCTCAGAATGCTTCAGAATCGCATGATAAAAAGTTAGAAGTGGGAGTTTTCACCATGGAATTCTGAGATAAAAAGTCAGTTTTTCACAATGATTTTGTTTTATTTTATCCTCAGTGGTGGAAATGCAATTCCATACAATTCCTTTCCTGTTTTTCTACATCTATGGAAGATATTTACCAACAAAACAAGTTTTATACTGAGAAAATAAAACCTAGTTTCACCGATTTCCTCAAATAAGTTACAGTTACAAAACAATTTACAATTTATCTTTGAGTTCAGCTCGTGTAAAATGGGAGCAAAACCAAAAGTGTGTTTATACTTTGCTCGATGTTAATGGTATGCATTAAACAAAAAAAGTAATCTGCATTAAGTTCTAACCCACGAGTCACCTTCCGCACCTTTCTCAGAATAATAACGTAGTAATCTTCTCTCATCTAGAAGAGAGTGTTTAATTTGTGATCTCCTTCAGTTATTGCATATAATATTTAAAAAGGAACTAAACAATTCTGAATGCAGGAAGAAATCTTATCTGATGTTTTTTATCTTGCAGCTGAGCTGGAGAAGCAGAAAGGAGTGATGCGGCCCAGTCTGCTCACAAACAGCATTATGGCAGGAGGCGTGGGCGGAGTTAAAAATGAAATAGTGAACGGCACTATGGGAAGGCCGTGTCTAGATGATAACTATTCCCCGGGAGAGGGCCTCAAACGCTCTGCTCTTAGTTCCTCATTGAGGGACCTGTCTGATTCAGGTGAGAAACTCATGTGATTTATTATTGTATGTGTGATTAATCTAATATTATTTTTATTTAAAAGTTGAAAAACTGAAAGAAAAAAAACAGTTTTGTATGAAACAACAAAGAAAATAAAAGATCACATCACTACTTAATCACCTCTTTACAATGGCAATCCTGCATTCTACAGGCGATGGGTTTTGTTATTTTAATTTTTTAATTTAGTTTATCTTCCTGGACCAAGTTACATATTACATTCTATACAATGTACATTCTATAATAACAATCATGTTATTTCTTTTACTAGTAAAGAAATACAAAGTTTGGTTTCAAAATGGGATAACCTCCATTTTTAAAAATCAAGTTACTGCCAAAATAATGTTTACCTTCTGTCTTTTTAAGAAGACAATTTTTAAATCCTGTCAGACCAATCAACAGTTCACTTCTCAGTCACATGACCATACTGGGATTAAACTAAGAAAGAATCAACATAGTTTATAGCTCAAAAGACCTGGTCGAGGGAAAAGTCCAACTCAAAATACAAAGAATTCTCAAGATGATAACGTCAGTAACTTCAACTGGCAGATTTACTCAGCTCGAGATATTTGGGTCCAGGTCACTCCTCCCTCTACTGGCAAGTGAGGAGCACTGCAGGGACTGAAACGCTCAGAGGTATATTGCTTAGTGACAATTATTGGAACACCCATATTAAAGTTTTTATCGAAACTAATAGAAAATAGTGCTAACAACATTGAGCCTTGAGGTGATTTAAAATGGAACAGGATTTTAAAGTGTTACTCTGTACTTTGTATCAGCTTATTTAGCCATCTTTGCCATGTGTTTCAATGTGGTGCCACAAATAACAAAGAAGGAACACAAATAGTACAAGCTACTGTTTCCAATAGTAGCCAGCTGCAGCCACATCACATGACCAGCACTTCCAGAACACCGGTGTGAGAACGGTTAGGCGATGCTGCATGAAAACACAAAATGACTCTTTGCTGTAATTTGTTGGGGTGAGGGATGTCAGGGTTAGGCCACGTACAGAGGTTAGGGATATGCCCCGGATGGAGGTTAGGGTTATGCCATGGAAGAAGGTTAGGGTAAGGGTTACACTCACCCATTCCTGATTTTTGCACCTGGATATGTCTCACTGTGTCCACTACGCTGCTGTAGACTCAAGCACATTATTATCATTAAGGTCATGCACATAAACAAACATAATGAAGTTGCAACTGATGACCTGAAACTGGGTAACAGGCAAACGTGGGCGGCGAAACAGCGTTGGTTCCCTTGACAGTACAATGGAAGTAAGTCTGAGTGAAGCAGAGGTCTGTATCTTTAGCTTTAGTCCCCAAACCCACAGCATGCCTGCCTGGATATTGCACCAAATACCGCACCAACTTGCATGTGTCGTCTACATGGACATAGAACCATGAGTGTTGTCTGTGAGCATGTTTGGTCTGAACTGTTTCACCCAATTCCATTTCTCCAACTCATCTCTTCCCTTTCCCTTTATCTCGATGCCTTAACAAGTGAAGTAACACCCCGTGAATTGGGACATGCCAAACAATTTGCATTAACAGTGACTCAATTATCTTTTTCGTTTGATTTTTCCAATTTAATTTGGTTGCTCATTTTCTATAAATTACATTTGTGAGTTTCTTTTGCACACACAGCAACCCCCCACTTTGCCATTAATATGGGAGTGGCTGAAAATGCTAATTATTGACTGAAATCTGGAGGCTGGAGTCAGAAAGCAGGCCCCCCATGATACAGAAGTTTACCAAAGTGGAAACGTGTATAATTGTTATATTAAGATTTAAAATGGGCATAACTGAGAGCATAATTCATGAGTGACAGCAATAGGTGGGTGATCATCTCAGCTCCGCCCATTTAGTCCATTTTTGATAATCCGGTTAAAGCTTTTGAGAACGTACAAATCTATGAGTGATGTACTGGACACCACCTCCTCATTTTAGTTGCTGCATGCAGCAGTGCATTTGCCGAGTAGGAATGATGCAACCCACCTATTGTTTCATTTTGATTTCAAATATAATGTGTTTCAAAAAGGTTAGTAGTTTTGATATTTTGGGTTTAAAACAAACTTTACGAGAGTTCTAACAAATAATTTGCAAGATAATTCAAATTGAAATGTGAGAAAAGGCGTGCTTCGTTTTACAGACATCAAATCAGTGCCGTCTAGTAGTCAAAAGAAGAGATACCCTTTGGGAGTACAAGACCTGTGCTATGGCTTGTGCTTTTCAAAATGACACAAAACTTAGCACAATGGAGCAAAAAATGATTGAAACAAAGCCTATTGTAAAGTAATAAAAACGGAGGAACCGTACTCCACACATGAAAATGGAAAGGGAAGGCTTAAGGTGTCGAAATGGATTTGGATGTTTATATAACAATGACTAGTTATGAATAAAGGCAGAAATATTAGTAGATTTTTTAGGAGATCTCGTTAAAGGCAGAGTAAGCTATTTCTGGTGCTGATGATTACATTAATCCTGACACAACTTTGTTAGCTCCACAAAACATATCCATTCCTTTGCTGCTGATTGCCAACAAATTTCATTTCTTGAAGCAATTTGGAAAAGTTTCTTACCCTGCCTTTAAACTTAAGTTAAAACAGCATGAACGTAATTTTAGGTACAATGTGTTTTGGTGTTTTTCATACGTCATGTCACCTTTGTATAACTATTTAATGTTTTATTTTAAATTTCTGACTTTTCAAATGTGGAATGCAGTTTTTTTTTTGTCCTAAGACCCACTTTATATTATGTGTCCCACTCTCAAATAATAGGCTTTTTTATTTTGTGACTGACACACAGCACATCGTGATAATGCATTTGAGGCCATGCTAAAAAGTAAATTATCTATTATATAGTTATTGAGATTTAGTTTGATTATTAAGAGGCTATCAAAGTTCATTGATTTCTTATTCTATAAACATTATTTTGATTTAAATGTATTTTAAGACTAAAAGGACAGAAATATTCCTACAATGGCAAGTTTGCTTGTCTGTAGAAGCCCATTTCCGTCAGATAAAAAAAATGGTTAAAAAGTCAAAATTTTTACTTAAAACATAACATTTTTTAGATACTCACACCTAAGGGGAATTTAGATTATTCAATTAACCTAACCGCATGTTTTTGGGATTGTGGTGGAAACCCATGGAGGCACAGAGAGAACATGCAAACTCCTTTCAAAAAGGTCACCGGCGAGAAGGCCACAGTGCTACCCACTGCACCACCGTGCTGCCCAAAATTTGCCTTTTTAAGTAACAATGTTGACTAAAAACCTTTTTTTTTAAACCTGGTGGACAAGGGCTTCCATTTTCTACCAAGCTTCTTTGGATGTAGTAGTTCCCTGTGTGAATTGGAATAGCTAGTGTGGACTTTTCCTCCAGGGGCTACGGTTTTCCCTCATGTCTAAAATCCATGCCTTAGGATAATTGAATATACTAAAACTTTTAAACTGGATAAAAATGATCATCAAAACACAATAATTAACAAATCCTTAAACATCATTTAAATACTGTTTAACTATGGCCTCTGGTAAAAACAAACGTTCCACAAAACATGCCATACTTGCGCTATATCTATATCAAATCTACATTAGGCTCCTCCTTCTGTGAAGCTGCTTTGAAGCGCCCGCATACAAGCGCTAGATAAAAACATTTGACTTGACTAGATGAGTAATGTATTGTAAACACACTGCAGATGTAAAAGGGACAATATTCTACTTAAATGGATTGGCACAACAACAATTGGGACACGTAATAGGTAGCTGGGAACTTGTGTTTAAAATTTTAATGCTGAAAGAAATATGTTTTATTACCCTAATCAACTCACCCCTCTTTTTCCTCCCCCACAATGAACCCACCATTTCCCCTCTGTATCCTTTTGCTATATTTATTTTCCCTTTTCTATCTTATGAATTGGTCAAATACCCCTCCTGATACTTCTTGCAAAACCTTCACTCTTCCTTTAACTTTATTTTGGCTTTGGCATCCTCCTCTTTCTATCCTTTCCCCCACTCTCTTTGTCTTAGGGTTCCATCATTAGCAGTCCGCGGCCTCACCAGCGTTACCCAGTAGCCACTATACTCCCGGGATGCTATGGAACAGAAGACTACCGGCCTCACCGCCCCATCCTGAGCCCCGGAGTGGGGATGGGGGGTGGGCCGGGGCAGCAACACACACCTGTGGTGACTGGCGCTGGGCCAGTCTCCAGCAGCACAGAGAGAGGAACTACTGGGACGGGGACTGGGAGCAACAGCAACAACACAGCTTCTTTCCTGGGCTCCCTGTTTGGGGGCAAGCGATCCAAAATCCCGGGTCCTATTATACCCCCGGGACCTCCCTACCCAGCCCCTGTAGCCCCGCCGACTACTGGAGGGCCACCGCCTCTGTCCCCATCCTCACTGTGCCCAACGGAGGGCGGGGGGCCTTCCAAGATCCAGGCCCTTCACGCCCAGTACTGCAACACTACCAGCAACAGTGTCAGTGGGCAGCCTCCACCCCCGTACTACCACCAGCATCGCTTCCATACCCAGATCGCACCCTCCTCTGGGCAGCAAGGCCTTCATACTCTTCAGCGGGTCACCTTGCCTCGACGGCCACTCCCCAACCCCTTAGCGCACTCCCCGTACCCGCCGATCTCCCAGCATACTTTGCAGGGTCGTTACGGGAGTATGGGCAACATGGGCAATATGGGAAGCGGTCACCCTCCCCCCCTTTCTCCTCTCTCCCCACTCTCCCCTCATCCACAGTTTGCTCTCTTCCACACTCAGCCCACACACTCGGCCAGAGGGGGCGCCATCAACAAGCCCCCTCTCACCCTGTCCCACTCACAGCCGCACCCGCACGCACACTCCCACCCCGCACACGTGCAAACGCCGCACCCGGGATCCCACCACGTGCACCAAACTCACTTCGTCTTCGCCAGCCCCCCACCTCCGCCGTTCCCTGCTCCCACTCAACCGCCTCCAGTCTCCACCTCCGGCACTGTCCACCACGGGCCTGCGGCCGTCCAGTTTCTGCCCCAGTATCCTCCGTTATGCTCCATCCCCCCTCCCCCCCTCCACTCCCCTTTACCCCCCCCTTCCTCCCCCCTTATCCCTCCTACGCCTCTCTCCCCTCTCCCCCCCCTGCACCAAGGCCCTCCTTCCCAGCAAGGGGGAGCTCAACAAGGGCCCTCACCAGCTCCGACTGGAGCCGGACCTGGGGGGACGAGCACAGTCGAACGCGCCAAATCCAAACCTACAAACCGGATCAGCACGGTAGTGTGAGCCGGGGAAAGTCGCGAGCTTGGGGATCGCTGAAAGGCCCCCTTGTGGTTGGAGGGGGGACTTCAGCAAGGGTGGAAGAAGTTGGAAGCAACAAGGCCAAGGCCGACAATAACAGCAACGGGAAAAAGAAACGGAGCCTGCTCAGACTCTGCTACTTTCATCTGCGCTTCCCACAAGTGTAACTGAAGGTGCCAAACCTGAACTCAAACATGAGTCTTACAGGTGTTTGGAGGCTCTTGGTAGAGGTTATTTCTGTGTGATAAATATGAAGTCAGAACAAACTTTTAATGCATGCGGAACGATTAAACACAATACGATTTGCACAAACACCAAGAGAATCTTTAAATTGCAGATAGCCATACAGACAAAACTGAAGACTGCTTGCATCACAACAGACAATGTTGACTTTACAAGTTTTTGTATATGTAAGTGATAAAAGGGAGCGTGAGTGATATCTTTCTCTTTATTATCATGTTTATTAGCATTTGGAAGATGCGCTTGCCCTTCAACAGTAGGATGGAAAAGTCTCAGTATTGACCAGGTTGTCGTCAACTCTTAGAGGTACACTATGTAATATTTCCAAACCAATCAGGAACCAGTGTTTGTTTTGAAAGGGACATTATCCTGTCGGAACCCTACAAATAAACTACCGGTAGATTATCAGTTAGTGCAACCGTAAACGCAACAACCAGCCATTTTGATTCTGCGAAACAGATTCATGACCTTGTCGACGCGTCCAGAATAGGGATCACCACCGCTTCCATTGCAAAACTGGGCTCACTACAATTTTATAATGTGGATACGTAACCGGGTTAACTGAGAGTGACAGAATAGTGAGGGTCTAGGGGGATAGGTGGGGGTGGATGTTGTGAGTGAGTAGCGTTCCTGTGATTCTGAGTCATGACTGTATGAGCATTAAACGAAATATGAAGCACCTCAAAATATTGATGCTTACCAAGCAGTCTTAAAGGGGCGGAATGTAGGGGAACAGTAGGGGAAACTCTAGAGGCCATTGTTTACATGACCAGTGGCTTTATCTTTAACTGTGTAATATATCACATGACCATGAAGGAGCGAATCAACCTGAAATTCCCTAGTTTTACCAATTATGTTTTTAAATAATCTAACTATACGCCTGCTTTACATCAAGTGAATTACAAAAATGTGATTTTAAAATTTCCATGCTTTACCTGAATGTGAATGTGCTGTTTTAATGCGTTCACAGAAATATATATGATTTGGTATTTTAACACTATATTAGCAATGCAGTATTATACCTTTTGTGTTACACAACTTGATTCACACATTTCCTCTATTTCAGAATTCTGAGATGATTTGTTTTTTTTGTTTTGTTTTTGTTTTGTTAAAAATGTAATTAAAACTGGAAATTTATTTTTTTTTTTTTTACTGATTTATGTAAAGGGACCACTAACTGATTTTACCTTAGTTATTTTACCTTTAGTGAAAAAATAACAACATTATGAGGCCTTCAAATTAGGTTTCAGTAGGAGTGTTAATTTAAACAACACCGCAAAGTTTTCTTTTCTCTAATTGGTGAACCATTTTGAATAATCATAGAGTCACAAAGCCTGTGTACAAGTTTGAACTTGTACCATTTTCACAGCTCTTACATCACTGCCACAATTTAAACTTTGGTATTTCCAGAGCAGTCTTCAAACAACTGTTATAAATCAACCAAAACATTAACGTTTATTTTTCTATCACCTCAAGAAAGCACTTTTTGGTTTCTAGGTTCATGACCCCTTTAATATTACTGTACTTTCCCCTCATGAAGAATCTCAAAGGGCTTTGATGGATATTGAATGACTTTTATCCAGATCACAGCAAATCATTCTGACAATTGTTATCTTTTCTTTAATTTCAAATTCATTCATCTTCTGAACTGGAGTCTTCTCTAGCTCGTTTTTTTGAGAAAAGTTCTGGTTCACAACTATATTCACACCATTAACCATAACTTCTGTTTAAGATAACCCATGACTAATACATTTATTAATAATATTTAAAGACACAGAATGTGAAATCTGCACTTTAGAAATGATTGCGTTTTTTTGAATTTAATATAGCTCATTTAAATACAACAACCTAAACAAACACTGATTTTTTTTTTTTAATAGGGCTATAGTGGCACTCATTTGAAGGAAACATTCTGGGAACGAGTGCGGCTTCTAAATCGTATCATTTCTAACACCTGAAATGTCTATGTAATGTAGTTTTCCTGTTATTTATGAGCATTATTACGACCAGTCGTCTGTTTTTGAGTATACTTTTAGCTGTAAAATAAATGCTTGCTATGAATTCCAATTATTCTACTTTCGTTCTGAGTGCAGATATTATTTTGAAATGACAAAAATGTACATATGAGGCCGTTTTAAAGAATTTTCAACTATGGGTTTTATTGTTTTTGATTATTTTTATGGAAAAACACTTGTGTTTACAAGTGTCCTTGAATGTTTGGTATTATTTAGCATTCTGTACCAAGTTTTGTACCAATCTTGATGTTTATGATTGAGATTCGTGTGCAGCAGATTTTCCTTTATTAGTTTGAATAACTTACAAGTGGGAGAATAGACAGATCATTTAGCCAAAATAACAAATAATCAATGTACTGTACAGGTGCATCTGAATTCATTAAAATCTGGGTATTTTTATTTAATTCAGCTATTTAAGTCAAATTGTGAAACTTGTGTATTACTTAATCCACATGAACTGAAGTAGTTTGAACCTTGTAATATTGAAGATTTGGGCTCACATTTCAAAAGACCCACCCATTTATCCTCAACTATTAGAATATGGTGATGCCAGTCATTTGGAGGAGTTTGGCATTTGCCTGTCAATTAGCTTGCGGTATGTTAGGGTCTGGCACAAGTGGTTGATTCTTTTGGATATTTTGTATTTTAAACAAACATTACAAGAGTTATGAACATAATTTACAATGTATTTCAAATTAAAATTTTACAGACCCCAAATCGGAGCCAACTAGTGGTGAAAAGAAGGGATAACCCTTTGAAGTACAAAACCGGTGATAAGGTTTGGAAGAGGTTTGCCTGGGTTTTGTTTTTTGTACATTAATGACCTATTTGGTCTCAACATTTTGGATTTTTTTTATAAAACACAAAAACATTGGAATTTTATTTGCCACGTTTGTTATGGAATTATTGTGTAAAGAAAAAAAATGTTAAAAAATATGCTTTTACTAAAAATAATAAAGAAAAAAAATTTCAAAGTAAATTATTAGAGCAAATCATAAAGTAGTATCAAAACAAAACGCTCATAAATGGCCCAGACTTTTATGGGTTGCTTCTGATTTGGTTCAGTCACAGCTCATGCAAGGCCATCATTTGGAATTTCAGACTTATTGTTTGGCCATTTGTGTATGAAATACATCGTGGTACTTGGGCCAGGCTAAATCTGGTTGTCTGGCCAGCGTTAGACCATATTCAAATTGCTATGTGTGTAAGATCCAGCATGAATGAAGTACAAGCAAAAGAGCTAACAGCCCAAGTCCTATGTAAGGTTAACACTATATTAATGTCTTTTGCTGATGTTGGTCCACTGCATTTTTTGAAAATCACAAAAAAAGTCACAGCAAAAACAAACCATTCATTTTTAGATCTTTTCTTTGTCAAAACACTTATTTAATTTCCCAGCAGAATTTAGCATCTGGATTTAGCCTGCAACTCAATAGACAAGCTGAAAAACACTGTCAAAGAATGTTGTGCTTCCATTAAACTGATCATCTCCATGTGGAACTGAGGGAGAAATAAACAAAATAGGCCCATAACAAGCATTTAGAGCATACATAACAAATTAACTTAAAATGTTATGTGTGGACACAGCGGTTACTTGGGTTTTATTGAATGTGAGCCGAACTTCATTGAGTTTATTTCTATCACAAGATTTACAATTTGAACTGAATTACTTCAAATAACTTTCTAAATAATTGACATGCATTTAGAATGGGATTTTTAAACGTAAATTCGGTCATGAATCTTTGGTGCTTTAACTTATTTCATGTGGCTGAAAAATGTTTTACATATTTGTGCTTAATGCAGATGCTTGTTTTTAATTCGTCTTGATGTGAAGATAAGTCTCAGTGAGTTGTGAAAATATTCATGCTATTTTTTACCATTTTCAGAATGCCATGTACTTATATACCAAAAAGTAACAGAACCCCATGCTAAATAATTACAAAAGGTTGTAATTGTTAATGATTATAAAATTAGAAACACATTATAAAGTATTCTAACGCCAGATAAGATCATTATTAAAATAAATCTATACTTTTTTCTTTTATAATAAATGACTCTTGTGATCTGGATCTGCCTTCCCACAATGCAATGTGTTGCATGAGTGTGTGTATTTTTTCTGAGCTCTGTAAAACTCTGTACATATGCTAGACTGCCCCATAGGATTTACTATTGACCGTGGAATGGGATGAATCTCAAGAGTGCTCTTTGTGTGAATGTTTGTGTGAATGTTTACAGCGAGATTAAGAACGAATATTTATTTTGATTCAAGGAAATGAATTTTATCTATAAACTAATACAAGTGTTTGTCAGAGCAGAGCGAATTGTTTGAAGTCCTCTTATTTGTGTACAGATTATACGACATTTGAACAGATGTGAATATTTATTCCCTATATTATAAATAAAATATATGAAGTGTCCTGAACCAGTTTATGTCGGTGGTCATATTACTTGGACATGAAAGTACTAGAATTCATTATGTCTTAAACGGATGAGTCGAAACCTAGAATCATAGTTCCGTTTCATGCCATATTATGATGAAATGAATCACGCATATGAGTGTAGTACAGATGTTATTGAATATTAATTCATAATCCAAGTAAAATGCAAGGTTTAAGAAGATTTGACAGAAAATAAGTTTTCATTTAGCTTAAACATTAGAAATGCTATTAGCTAACGTATGCTGCATGGAGAGGAAAGAAGACTGGGGGAGGGGGGGGGGGGAACCTAAGAGAGCCAGATGTGTTGCCTCTGGATCTGGAGAGTAACTTCCTGTTGTGATTTAACTTCCTGTACTATCTCAGACAGTTCGCTTATTTCACACAGCTGCTATTGTGAGATGCACTGAAGGGAAAAACATCTACGACATTGATAACAAACTATTGTTAAGATGTTTAGTCATTTATGTTGGAAATTGAGCTGAAAATAAACATTGAATCTCACAGGCTCTCTTATGGAAAGCTTGTAATGGCTCAATTGTCCCCTAAACAAACTAGGCAGGGTCATGTGGTTGACAGACGGCTGTCATGACGTCATGAAAAAAATCATTTACGGCGTCAACGATCGAATTCAATCGCTCACAGATTCTTGTTTATATTACAAAATTAGTTGCATATAACAGGCTACGTATGAGAGAAGCGTGTTTGAGCCAGACTCGAGGCGGCGCTCTGAAACCATGGCCATAAGAAAGTGGTGTGTGCGCATGTGCACCCTTTCTCTGACTGTTGTGGCGGCACTCACACTCGCGGTTACCTCATATTAGCCCAATGAAAGTAGGCGTGTGATATCGTCCACATTTTTTACAGCCTTAAATATTTGCTGTTTTATATGAGTAAAAGGTTTAAAAAGATTTAACAGAAAATGCAGCTTCATTTAGCTTAAACATTAGAAATCCTATTAGCTAACTTATGCTGCATTGAGAACAAAGAAAACTGGTGGAGGGGGAAAAGGGAGACCCTAAGAGAGCCAGCTGCCAGATGTGTCGCCCTCTGGAGAATAACTTCCTTTTCTCAGGCAATTCGCTTATTTTTTGGGATCACTCAATAAATATAAAACAAATATACATGTTTGGAAATCTTTAAGATTAGAGAGCATCTTATTATCATTTTCATTATTTCTAAAAGGATGCATACGCATACCGCGTTCTTCTAGAGTAGTAACTGTGACCACCCTATTAAATGTCTGACATTACCCCAAATCCTCTCCATAAGATGAACTGTGATTCAAAATACAAGATAAACATAAGATAAACGTCTTATGTTAAGAATTTCAATCATCTCTTTTAAAAGGTCAACTTCAGAGTTTATGGGTTATTTTTCAATATGAAAACTTTCAAGACCAAGTTTTTTTTTCATCTCTCGTTAAACGAAGCTTAATAGTAATAGAAAATGTGACATTTCAGCCTGAATGACTCGGAAATAAATGTTCAAATTGTGATATCAGCAAAACAACCGGAAATTAAAGAGAACAAATAACCAGGAGTCAGAACAGATGATTGACAACTTAATGACGGCTGATGATGAAGTACAGTAGTGTATCACAAGTAGTACCTGCACATTGTTCTGCTGAACAACACTACATGAAAAGAGTATCCGTTGTATACTTTACTTAAAACTCAATTTATCGTTGGTTTCAATATTATCCGGCTGTTTTGTAGTGTGACCACTAGCTGTCACTGCTGGTTTCCTTTTTCTTTTCTCGCGTGTCGCTTGACCTCCTGCGCAAATTATACTCACTGGAACTACTTCTTCAATAAATAGTTTAAATATCACTCCGCGTCACGTCCGCTCTTCCACCTGCATCAGTTATAAAAACACTCTTAGCACAACATTACTTTCACGTAAAGTGGTTTTTATGATCCAGTTATACACTAGTGTCTGTGTGTCGCTTAAAACACGATTGTATTCTGTTCCGTCACAAAGTAATTTGATGTATATGGGACTAGTTTGCATGTGCCAAGTAGCGTGGAGGGATGAGACACCCCTCGCATCCAGACCAACGCTTGTTTTCCCAACCGAGTCAATGGATCTTGAGAGGGTTGTGCTTAGGTCGTGATGAAACCAAGATGGCGTGCAGTTCAGACAGGACGAATGGTGGATAGTAGATGAGGAAAGGAGATATTGGAAACAACACGGGTTTTAGTACAAGTCCTCCAAATCGTACATAGAAGGAAAACGTCAACGTAAACGGACGTTCAAGGGTCAGTAAAAAGAAGATCTTCTCGACCGCCATCCCTCCAAGCGACCAAGAGAGTGTGTCTGTGAGTGTGTATGTGCTGGGATGGGCTGATCGAGGAGGCCGCAGAGCCACTGACACCCAGAGACTGACCCTCCACAGAACAATAGACCCCGAGGTCATCATCATCATCTTACAAGACCTCGAAAAACACAGATAATCAATAAACACCGGCTCAGGTGACACCGAAGAATAACGAAGAACTCAAACCAAGTTCTTAAAACGTAAGACTAGTGCTCAAATACAGTCAGCAGTGATGAGTAATTGTTATACATGTAATATATATGCTTAGGTTGTCATTAAACGATCCATTTAAAAGTCACATTCTCGTTAACTTACCTGCGACTCAAGGCAACCACACCATCTTCATCCGGTGTCTGATTTTAACCACGCAGGCGTTTTCATGGGACTAAATATTCCTTTTAGACCCCAACACTGGATTTAAAATGTTTCTCCACCATCAATCTGTCGCACATATGGATGTTTACTCGTCATTTCATTAGTGTGTTGGATTTGGCTCGTTTCTACGGTTACACTAACGGTGAGGCTTCATTGTTTTGATATTAGCTTGACATGCTAACCAGTTAACGTTACTCTTTCAAAAGCGCCTTTGTTGCAAATGTCCAGTTTGCATGTAATTCGTAAATGTGCGTTAAAACATTCAATTAATAACAATTGTTTGTCTTATTATTCTTATGTTGGGTTTTAAGCATTTATTCAATGCTATTCGAGCCGAGGCCCTGAGCTGCTAAAGCTAACGCTACAGGATTAGCGTTATGATTCTCAAATGCAGGTGAAACCTGCAACTAAACTGTTAAACCTATTTTATCACATAACCATTAATATGCAATTGTTTATTAGTCTTGGGTGGTGTTCTCAATTTACAGCCTTTGCTTCTAATGTTAACAAGACAGCCCTTTAACACTACCATCGTCAAATACATTTGGTCAAACTTAAGCTAAGCACAAATTGATGTTATCCAAATCTATGCAATACTTTATTGAAGTCAGTGGTTTTTAACAAATGTGCTCAAGATTTTTTCCAGTGCAATTCTGATCAAACACTAGGTTAATAATAGTTTGATTGCTGAATGGTTGTTATGATTACATTTGTTCCCTCTTTAAGTAAATTTAATTTAAGGTCTTTTTCCCCCCTTTTAACATTGCACTCTTAGATGACAACTGTAGATGTATCTGTCTCCAGACAAAGCGTTTTATCTTTCACTCCTCCCCCATAAGAGCCTGGTCTGAGACAGCTGAAGACAAAGTCAGAAGCTCTGTATTTTATATATATATATTTTTTTATTGCTATACATTTTTATGAAATGATACAATCATTTGTTCTTGATCTTTAATAGAAGTGTTCATGTTTACTTAGTCTCTAAACGTTTGGCTTTTTTTTTTTTGGTGCAATCTGAACTTGTTTAACCAGTTACGGTTCCCATTACACCCAACTATTTTGCTGAATTGGTGCCTGCAGTCATAAAAGGCTGATCACAACCAGAGCCTCACATTCTCATTTGTTTAATGAAAATGTGATTTCCAGACTGGAAATCATCACACTTCACAGTCTGTAAAGCTGGCAGATTTTTCCTGCATGTGGGCAAAGCCATTTTTACATTCAGTCTGGTTTGGTGAAACGGTTAGGAGCACAGCGCCTAATTTTGTCATATTTAGAAACCCTTTTCATATTGTTTTGAGATCATCCGATCAGTGGTTTTTTTACTCGAAAGTTTGTGGTTTGCTTGCTTTGTTCCCCAATAAATATATTTCTTGCCTTTTAAACGTAAATGCATGTTATGTTTATATGTCTAGAAATACAAGGTACAAGTATCTGTACATGTTTTACTGGGTTCCAGTGTCAGTGGAGGTTTTAAGGCCTCTACACAACTGATCACATGGAGCTGTTTAACAAAAATGTGGATAAAAGAGAATTAGCCAGCAATTTCTTTCCTGTTTCTTGTACGAAGCGCTATGAAAATGTGGGATGAATGCCACCGGGCAGCTCTTTTACGTCTTACTCACATCGTCATAAGAGCCAGCTCCCATTGGTCGTTCTCCTTTGCCAGATCAAGTGTTCAATAAAATGTTAGATTTTTCACTTTGCTAATAATGTATACACCCTTTTGCTAAAATATAAATGTTAAAAGAGGTGCCTTAAGCAGGCAAAAATCTCCCCAATAGAATATAAATAGTGGAATATTACGGTTCTATTATATGATATATTTTTACTTTCTCATTAAGTCAATGTTGAGATTGTTGTAAAGCTGCCACTGTTAACCAAACTTTAACGTTTATGAGCAGATTGTGTAGTGACAGTCACTTTGGAAGGAAGTTGAGTTGCATTGAAGGCTGATCTGTGAAAACGCATTACGTGATGCAACTCATGCAGATTGGAAAGGTCAAAATGCGAACTGTTGATTTCAGTGTAAATTAATTTTAGAATTTCATATTTGATTTTCTTGGTAAAGCCATTGATTTATGTGTGCAAGGCACACATGTTGAATTGTTGTTGAGTGGCATGCTTCTGGCACCGTCTGGTAGTATTTTTAACACTAGCTTGTTTTCAAATATTGGCACCGCCAATTAGCTGTCATTTTAGGACTTAAGCTGTCATTTTCAGTCAAAGGGCATGAGGTTTTCATGAAACTGGTTATTACTAGTATAAGATGTATACCTGAATCCCTTTGAGAAGTTTAGCAGCTGCAAAAATTCGCTGATTGATGTAAAAGTGAGCGCTAGAAGTGTGGAAGAAGTGAGCGATAAAGTCACATAAAACATAACTCTTTGCAATGTTTGCAATAAAGAATGCTACCTTGCATAGATTAATTCCATTTAATTAATAGATTAAATCCTTAAATACACAAGGATGATTATTTAAAAGTTTACATCCCGTTTTGTTTGTTCCCACGACTTTACCGAAAGGCGGAAGTGATCTGATGTCTCTGTGAAAACGGACTATTTCCTACCAACAAAAATCACAAGACGAATGAATACCTCAAACTTCTTCTGTGTGCATTTCACTTGCAGCAAAGGTGCAGTGTCCACTGAATTAGTTTTTCTTTCACACGTAGCTTACTTTAAACAGCTTCGGGAAGACAAGCAGCGCCTTTCAGCAAACATTTATTAGTATTATTGCTGAGCAGACAAGTTCATTCTTATAGGTTATTGAGAGTCTATAACATATACAACAGTGCTGTCACTCAAATTTCTCACATTTAATAATCTGAATAAATGTCATGTTTGTAGAGCAGTGGTTATGGTAACGGATTGAGGATGATGCAACCATTTACTTCACCACTCACACTGCATGGCAACATGAAAATGTTTTCTTCCTGTATGTCACGCTTATTATTTGGTTGAAGGTAGTTAATTTTCCCTTTCCGTACAGTTAGTTTAGGCATGTGAGTTTGAAGGAAGATCTATGGAGCTGTTAAATTAGACTCGTAGTTGAGACGAATCTAGATGCGTAAACTGAATTTTCATCCAAACCAATTTTCATTATCTGCTGTCTGAGGCATTATGGGATTATAAATTTGTTGACGTAGCTTTTGTTCCACAGATTGATAGCCATGTACACGTCATTGTGCAAAAGTATTGATTGTTTTCTGTGATTCATAAAATATGCTTCAAAAGATGATCACAAGAGGGGCAATCATCCAGAGATGGAGATGTCTCTTGTTTGCATTCAAGGGTTCTATTGGATCATGCTCTAAAGCAGACCAGTTTGGAAATGCAGTCATTGACTGAGAGATCTGTATGTATTTGTTGCAACTATTTCGTACCAAAGTATTGAGTATGGTGTAAAAAGGCACCTAAAACACCAAAGAAATGATGGAATGTATCAGTTGTAGCCCCTGTTGGAAGTTCTGCAGTTGACCTTGTTAATGCTACATGACGAAAATAAAAAGTTAAAAAAAGCAGTGATTTTTTTTTTTAAATATGAATAGTGTTTTTTTTTACAGAATTTTACAGTAAATAATGAGTGAATTTGTTTTCAGAGAGATGGATGGAGGGGAGGAGTTTGTTCCGCCACCGGAGTGTCCAGTGTTTGAGCCAACATGGGAGGAGTTTGCCGATCCTATGGGATATATTGCCAAAATTCGTCCGATTGCTGAAAAGTCAGGAATCTGCAAGATTCGCCCACCACCAGTAATTTTCCTTTATTTTACATGAAGACTTGAGCATTATCTTAAACATTGTTTAGACATCAATGTTTTTTGCGACACATTGTTATTTTCAAACCTGGGGAACGGCTTTATGAATTTCAAAGTGGAAAATCGCCACTCACTCGTCAACAACCCCAGAGTAAATAGTTTTAAAACCTCCACAAGTTCCCTAGTTTTGTTGACCATGGTTTTAGCTTGGCTTACCATAGAGCACTTCATGATTTAAAACTTGATTCCTGGTTAAATCATACGCAAGTCGAGGCCCTTGGTGTAGTGGAAAGGGCGTTCAACACATATGCAGTGTGGTTGTCCAGGATGACCAGAGTTCAAATCCTGAGCTTGCGGATAATTTCCCATACTCCCCCCTATCTTGCTCCAGCTCACTTCCTGTCTTTCTTTGTGGTCCTATCTAATTAAGGCATAAAATTTCCCATTTATTTATAAATCTAAAAAAGGTCATGTACTGCAACATGCCATGTTTGTCTTTTTTTTTAGCGCTCAGGATGTAGAAAAAATAGAAGTGATTAGGGCAGGTCGATGAATCTAAAAGTAAATGTAATCGCTATTCAGAAGCTATAATCATTGTTATAAAATAATCGTAGTCAAGCTAAAATCCTCAATTAATCAAGGTTTAGAATTTAAACTGTGCAATATATAGAAATCTATAAAAAAAAACTGCAGACCGTTTGTGCACAAATATCTTTCGTTAACTTTCTTTAAAAGTTAATATAATAATTTCCTTTAAGTTTAGGGCTTGTTTAAACATGCATGTAACGTATATGTTTTATTCGAACGTCTGTTGCAATACTTTTTATAGGTGAGTCGCTCGCTTTCTACGGAAGCTAGGAGGGCGCACGCACATTCTACGAAAGCTTGGATGGTGCAAGCAAATTCTTTCGGAAGCTAACAGTGCAAACGCGCATTGTACTGAAGCGGGCCGTGTTTACCTATTATGTTAAAAGTAAAACCAATTTTCATTCAGCACATCGATGTACACCACAGAGTCGAGTTAATCGCTAAAGTCGGTTTATCGCACAGCACTAACCCAAACCAACATACATACATGCTGGTGGTGTGCCATCGAGAGGTAAGCAGCACCAAACCCCACTATCAGGCATGTTTGCAGTGGTCACACCGTATGAAAAGATCTCCGAAAGACACCAGGAGATACTGAACGCAATTACACACTACCTCGCTGGAGTCAATGCTGTGTCAAGTTATCCCTGTGTGCAAACAGGGCTTCAAAATCAATATAAACAAAATATATGGGGTATTTGATTCCCTGGGGTATTTATGTAGTAGTCAGCCATGTGCCGATCCCACAACTCTTTGCGGAATACAGAAATAAAGTTGAGACAGAGTTGAATTGTGTTAGTACACAACAGCGAAAGGCTTGCGGTCAAGTCGAATTTCAGAGCCTTATATAAGCCTCGCAGTGGATTTCAGTGATGATTTTATGCTGAAGAGACACTCTCTACAGTGTATTTCCATGTGGACCATGTGGTTTAATTTTTTTTTTTTTGTCACTTGAAAAGTGTACATGTTATCCAGATTTGCTTTTAAATGCAAGGACATTTCACTAGAGCAACATTTTCCAAAGCAACAAACTTATGTTGATAAGATAATAGATAAGCACCCTTAGACCAAACGTATGCTTTTATTAAAAGAAAGCTGTGTTGTGTTCTGTAATCCACACAAGTGTGTATAAGCGTACCATTGGGGTGGCAATTGTACATTTGGCATTACCATAATAAGGAGAATTATCACTGACGTTCACATGCCAAGTAACTTCCCAGGTATAAAGCCTGTCTGTCACTGTACATAAATCATGAAACTGAAACAAGTATGTGACCTTAAAAATAATCAAAAGATATTTTACTGATTAAACTGCTTTCTTTTCATTGCAGGACTGGCAGCCACCATTTGCTGTAGAGGTGGACAACTTCCATTTCACACCACGCATTCAAAGACTCAATGAGTTGGAGGTCAGAACAGCTTTTTGTTGAGCTTTTCATGCTTGCATCAATGTCGATCAAGCATTACAAATCTATTCTTACACTTACCTTCACACGTCTGATTGTTCTTAGGCTGAGACTCGAGTGAAGCTGAATTATCTGGACAGAATTGCTAAGTTTTGGGAGATCCAAGGATCCTCACTGAAGATCCCCAATTTAGAGCGGCGGATCCTGGATCTGTTCAGCTTGGCTAAGGTGAGAACTGAAGCCTGAACAGGTTGGATTGGAAATGCTACGGTTTTTCAGCTAATTAATGTCTCAACAGAGGCTAGCGTTTCCAGGGAACTACCAGCAGAAACAAATAAACGAATAATTGAAATTTACTTTGGCTAAACGAGTTGTGACCGTGTTACGTTGTGACACAGATGTGACCATTGGGTGATTGCTCCATATACCAACCTTTAACATAAGATTAATAAACAATGCAAATATAAATGAAATAAGGTTGTTTTATTAGTTTATATTGTTTATATTAGTTCTTACCAAATATACTATGCAGTTTAGTGCCCTTGGATCTGTAGTTATTAAAGGTATATCAACACTTTCTAGTTGGTTATTAGGGTCTGGACTCAGCCGTGAATGTTTTCAGGCCCAAGAAACGTCCCTCTTCACCACAGTTACCTAGTATGATGAAGCCTGTTTCATTGTGATTTACCAACTTCATTTATTGATGAGTAACATCTGTGTGTTGCCAGCTCAGTCTTTCTCTGTTTGACTCGCACACATTTTTTTACGGATATGACGAGAGAATGTGTGGCTTTGTGGATAGCGCATCACATCTTTGGGAGGGAAATTGGGCCTTTCGTGTCCAATTTTGACTCGTGTGACTTTTTCAGTGGAGTGAATAAAACCAGTTTTGGGTTATAACCTTTGTATAATTAGTTTATAAAAAAAACTTTCTCTACAATTAGAAGAAAGAAATGAGCTACATTGAAGGGGATTGTCCTTTTTTCAGAATGAGGGAAATTATTGCTTGACATCATAGCAGTGCAAGTACATTTACAGACATTTTCTTTTAGTAATTCAGATGGAAAGGCGTTCATGTCTTTTATAAATGAAAAAAAAGTTGAAGTCTAACTTTGTTTTCCCATCTCAAAACCTTAAACCATTCAAAGACCCAAGAGTTTTTCATTAGACCCAATGTGAAAACCTTGGGTCTGACGAGACAAAAACCCTAACAAACATTTTCATGTTTAGACATCCTAAGTGTATCATGCAACCTGTTCTATAATCTGTCTGGTAGATTGTGACAGATGAAGGGGGTTTTGAGACTGTGTGTAAGGAGAGACGCTGGGCACGTGTGGCACAGAAGCTCGGCTATCCTCCAGGCAAGAACATTGGCTCTCTCCTGAGGTCGCACTATGAGAGAATTGTTTATCCATTCGAGGTGTTCCAGTCTGGAGCCAGTTTACCGGTATGCATTTACCTTTTTAATTGAGACATGAATTCTCATTTTGGTTTATTTTCCTTACCGATAACTGTCTGCATATGTTACCAGCAAACTCTTAAATCTGGCATTCTGTAGAATGCCTAGCCAATGCATGAAATCATTTATTTATTTATTTATATATATATATATATATATATATATATATATATATATATTAGGGGTGTAACGGTACGCTAAAATCGTATTCGGTTCAGTACAGTGTCTTGGAGAGCTCGGTTCGGTTAATTTTCGGTACAAAACAATAAGAACTTACATAATCTTTATTTTTAAAAGCTGCCAATACACAGTAGAATTCTTGCATAAAATAAATAAAACTGACACGTTTGGGTGATATTTTAAATAAATTGCACTCTATAAAGAAATGTGGTTGCAGTGACAATATCTCCAGCAGTAGAAAATGTTAGATGTGTTGCCTGCCCGATCTCCGTGGAACAATGTCAGCATACAACTTTAAATTTATCCACTTGTCTATCCCCGTTATGTATTTTAACAGAGAAGCCAAAGTGTTCCCAAACAGGAGACCGTAGTGAGATGGGAGGGTCTTCAAGCCTAGGAACAATGTTCCGCTGCGCTTAATATCACGCTAATAATAAATTTATATTATTTAATAAAAAAAAATGTACCGAAACGGTACGCGGGTCTACCGAACTGAACAGGCCGCACCGAAACGGTTTATTGGGATATATATATATATATATATATATATATATATATATATCCCAATAAAAAAACTGATATGAAACCTTTGCCCCTATTTTACAAAAATGTATTCAAAGTTTAAGATTGTCATTGGAAAGCTAAGAATGCCTCAGTTACCCTCTAGGGGGCAGCGACAAACTTTGTTAATTCCTAGAATAAAACATTAAAGAGCAACTTTGAAAAGGAGTTGTTTTCATATTTAGTTTTTTTTAAGTTTCTCATAAATTTACCTGTTTATCACACTTGTTTCACATGCTCTTAAACAATACCTCCCAGTAGCCTCATGATGCATGACATTTTTTAAAATTGCGAAATATTGTGCCACGATGTATTGTTACACACCTATTGCTTAGGCATTCAATAGAACACTTGATTATCTCCTTGCAAAAATGTATTCTGTGAAGCACATGAGTCCTTTGGGTTCTACAGGTAACAATATTAAGTTTATAAAAAAGTTTTTCAAATCAATGGATGGAACAAAGAATCTCTGTTTTGTGAAATTCATCATAGGCCGAAGGGCCTGACTTTAGTTGTGCTTGTTGTGGCTAACTTCCCCTTCCTTTTATATATGTGGTAGGATTTCAAAACAATGGAGGGGGCCTTTATCACAAATGTTAATTTTAATAAGTATTTTTTTTATTTTTAATTGTCTTTTTATGTTTATTCATTTTTACATTTGTAACCATTGTGTTATGTATTTGATGGGAAATCCTTTGTAACAAGTTAAGTAATGTACACATTTTCTTGATTTTAAAAGTTTTTGTCACTTTAAAAGCAAATCCAAAAGTTTTGAGACTTATTGGATATTAAAATGGGATAATGTTGTCATTAATACCTAAATCCTGCTGTGTAATCGAAATAATATATATTTTTTTACATTGCTGTTAATTACTATAAGCCCAAGCCGTGTAAGCCCAAGCTGTATGACACGGATGAAGTCGACCGGGAGTACAAGCCCCACTCCATCCCTCTCCGCCAATCAGTCCCACCGTCCAAGATGAACAGTTATGGACGACGAGCTAATCGCCTTCAGTCCGAGGTGAGTGACAGACCAGGGTCATGTGTATTAAAACTCAATGTAATATCTTTAATACAGAAGTGCGTTGATTATTTATTAATGATTATTACTAATGTCGTTGAAATTTTTTTTTATCAATGTATATAAATAAGTAACCTCCCTGTGTCTGGGAGTATTCAATGAAATTGGTACTTGTCTAACATGCCTTTTATTATAAATATATTCATGTTTCTGTGGTAACATTATATTCTTTAAATAATGGCTAGACGACCCTATTTTTGGAGTGCCACAGTGTTTCCTTAACCTAAGTGGAACACATGTTTAAACTCCTTCTCATTTATTGGGAGCTCCTGGTGTTTGAGTTGAAGCATGGCTGGGTATGAAACCTATGGGACATTGGCACTGCACTAATAGAGTTCTCTATCTCTGCTTCAAATCTTTACAAAACAGACCATGTTCAAAATTGCTTTGTGTTTTCTGTGAGATCTGAGCACTTTGGAATCAGGACTGAGGATGCTTTTAGGCACTTCCGAGTTTTCTTTTAAAAAGGGGAAAAAAATTGTCCATTTATCCTCACCCTACTCTGCCACCTTCTGTTTGTTTATTCATTGTCATTATACTTTGTCATTTCAGATCAGTAGCCATAACCAAAATTGTGTCACTTGTAAGCCATTTTCATTAAAGTGAATTCAAATCTTGAGAAATTTTCAGCCATTTAAAAAAAAGGCGCAGGGTTTTATTTCAAACATACAATGCTTAGCATAAATGAATACACCCCACTACAATTGTCAGAAAGCCTTTAGTTTCCTTTCAAAATCACCATTTAATAGATACTATACTACAAAAAACAAGTGTGGGCCAACTTCAACAAAGTACTGCTCAAAACGGAAGGAGTAGATGCTGCCATCACTCCGTGCACTTGGTCATCGTGCACTTTTCTAAAACATCAGTGGTCCAAAACACACAACTAAAGCAACTGTTGCGTTTCTGAAGAGAAATAGGTTGAAGGTGATCAGATAAGGAATATCTCCTTATCTGAACATCATTGAACACCTTTGGGGAAGTCAAGAAAATGAGCGTCACTATCCACCCACCATCAAGCTCTAAAAGAGGTTATATTTGAAAAATGTAGAAGATTGATATTGCAATATTTCACCCACGTGTTCACTCAATCCCTAGAAGACTGTGTGCCATCTAAGTTAGATCACAAAATGTTACTATTAAAAGTTATTAACCTTAATTTCATGTTATGGAATTAAATAATTATCCAATAAAAGTTTGAAAATTGTTCTTCTGGTGGTACTGTACTTTGTAAAGGGGGTGTACTCATTCACACTGAGTACTGTACACTTAAATTTTAAAAACTAGTTTTTAGACAAATAGTCGTAAGTATTGCTATTCTAGTATGCCAAGTGCAAATAAAAAAAACTGAATGACTTTAAAGTTGCTAGAGCTAAAAATAACTTGAAAGTTTTAAAATGATAAAGCCATACGTTTATATAGTTCCCCATGCTGCCAATGTTCCATCTCCTGGCTTCTGTTTGTTCTGTCATTGGCAGTAAGGTAAAGGCTAGCAGTCTGCCATAAACTAAAATCAGAGCCAAAAGAGATGGTCTTAGCTGTTCTAGGTGGCATATGGAGTGGCTTACTTTTCTACATGCAATTAAATTAAAATGGTTCTCATCCTCCCTAAAGGAGTTCAGTGTAATATTAAATAAGATATTTTCTTATTAATAGTAATCCCCAATTACAGTCCGACCATGGCAATGAACAGATGAGTCTGGGGAAACTTCTGAAAGTTTCTAAGCATAGATTGTTATTCATTTAATGATACATTTTCTACAGCTCTGGGAAAAATCAGTCAACTGCAATTTCTTCCTTATTTGATCCTGAAACTCATTTATGAAAGAAGATGGCTCGTAAATCAACACTTCTTTCTTTTTTTAAATTAAAAAAAAATCTGGTTAGAATAATTTTCTGTAAAGTTTTTCTTTTGCATAGGACTTCTTTTTTCTGGAGCTGTACAATTGCAATTAAATCTTTAGAATGGCTACTGTCCTTAGGTTGGCTCTGTCCTGTCGCTCATGATTTTTCCCCCTCTGTCTCTTTGGAATCCATTTTGTTTTGATTGTTGTCTCCCCATGCAGGGTCCAGAGGATCCAACTCACCACCCTCTTACAACTGGCTCTCAACACATCTCCTCGGTATTGCCTCGCTCTCCCTCTCTCAATCCTTCTGTCCTCTGCTCTTCTTCTCGCCTCTCACTTTACTCGTCTCAGAAAAAGCATCCTTGTTAGAGCTCCTGCTGTCATTCACACATAGCCTGGTGTCTTGTTTCCTGTAGATATTCTGCTTTCTCATCTTTCAGTTCTTGCTTTCGCTCATTCCTTTTTGCATCCATCCTCTTTATCAATGATTTAAGCAATGCTGGCTTGCTCACATTCCCTTTGTGGTGGTGGACAAATTAATGCAAACCTTTATTGTGGCTTAATCTGATATCGCTAATGTTTTTGTTTTTTTGCTAATGTCAGAAACCTGTTTATTTTATGACATCGTGAATCTTTGTTTTTTGGAGCAGCAAAGTTTCAGGAAATAAACAGAGACACACATCATGATAAACCTGTACTATTTGAGAGGGTTATATCTAGTTTTAAAACCTTATTATAAAATATTAATCTTAATCTAAACCAAGTAAAAAAAGACTATGAAAGGTTTAAGAATATTTAACAAAAAAAATCAGCTTTATTTAGATTAAACATTATACACAAGTCAGCCAAACAAATATAGATTAGAAGTTTGATCACAACCTTGAGCTGGTTTAAAAGAATTCATTTGTAGATGAATGTAGGTTATATTATGGTTTTTTATTTCTATTAGATTAAATAGTCATACCGCAGTACCGTCATACTTTAAAAAAAAAAAAGTTTTTTATCTATCTGCTGTCAGTTATTTTGAGTTTAATTAGGTGACTATTTGGAGCTTATTTTAAAGTATGGCTTTGCTTGTATTGCCACACTTTATTTATTTATTCAAACTTTGTTACTAAATAGTTTATCAACCATTGACTGAAACCTGGCCGTAAATTATTAGGACAAATCAAACAGCATGGTGAGTAGACCACAGACCTTCAGATTAGTGCAAAGCTGTAATGATTTAAAGCGATCGACCCTGGAGGGGTCTAATGGGTGAATTTTGGTCTGTTTGTTGCAGGAAAAATGGTATTTGTCTTACTACATTGTTTAGTTATGTTGGGTGTAGCTCCTTATTTCCAGTGAAAGGAACTCTGAGTCTGAATGCTTGCCTCCAGCTTTGTGGAAATTACTTGGGGGTGGCCTCTTGTTGCACCCTCATAGAGTAAGCTCTGCAAAGACAGAGGAGGGAGTTTTGGTGTTGACATAGTCTTGACCTCAATGTGATGGAACATCGTTTAGAGAAGTCTACCCTGCCCATCCAACATCAGTGTTTGAGCTCACAAATGAGCTTGATAAAGAACTTTTCATTGACAAAGCCTTGTTTGAAGCTTTACCAAATAGAGCTTTTTAGCGGCAAAGGACTTGTCACATTAAACAAGACTAGGAGTCTCTGAAATTTAGTGACATTCGTTACCTTTGGACGTACATTCTTTACAATGCGTTTGATTACTTTGTAAAATCACAGGAAGAGGAAGAGAGTTGATCACTTGGATCAATCTTAAAGCTGTGACCTGACCTGGAAATTGTCAATTTCCTATATTTAAGTTGTTTATTTATTGCCATATTTGCTGTTACAACTCTTTGTTTGCTAAGTTTACATAGAAACGACTTAACACAAGACTATTCAACTATTGGATGCCTCTTCAAAAGTAGTTACCAATATTTTGTCTTCTCAGCTTTGCCACATTCTGTTACCCAGACATTGCCACATGCCTAAAAATGTTAGACTTCTGAAAAAGTAAACACATGGCTCTTTTAAGAAACTTATTCAAAGTAACCAACTTTGAGAAAAATTCTATAAAAACAGGCTTCAAGTAGTAGCAGCAGAAGAAGAGAATTGTATTGTGCTATCTGTCTGTATAGTTCACTAAAAGTTCACTTCCCTGTTTTAGCCCGACCCAACAGAGGAGGACATAGAGAAGAACCCTGAGCTAAAAAAGCTACAGATTTATGGGGCTGGACCGAAGATGATGGGGCTTGGTCTTGTAGCTCGAGATAAAGCAAGAAGAAAAGGTCAGTGTGACAAGTTTTTTTTTTTTTTAAATGCATTGTCTGCAATTTCTCTGGTGGCATTGTTTAGTTCTAATGTAGAAATGTGTTGATTCTATAATTTGCCCTATTATTTTTTTCAGAAGTTTCAGAAATTAACAGACCTGTATGTAAATGTTTTGACCCAAGCGCACCCCAAAAGCTGAAAAAATAAATAAATGTAGCTTGTTTTATTGGTTGCTAGTTGATGTTAAAACATGTGAAGGAAAAATTTAAGGAAATTCGGCTGGATTTCGAGTCTGCGATTGATGTGACATCGCTGACACTGTGAGGCTTTACTAGCCTGTGAGGAAGTGAAGTCGAGGGTCTTTAGGCCAAACTCCAGGTCCAGGCCAACAGACCCTCGACTCCGCTTCCTCAGTGGAATTTTCAATTCTGAAATTAAACCCAATGATTCTAGATTCTAGAAATGAAAATTATTAGATGCACGGAATGTATTTTTATTGATTGATGATAAATGAATCGGTTCAACAAATCTGAATTTTTAATAATGGATTGAGTTCTTTGAGGGGTTTTATGAATCTTTATGAAAATTAAAAATAGCAATTTCAAGGTTCTTCAGCCAGGTAATGTATTTGTGTCTTATGTCGGTAGGTACACTAAACAATTCTACACTAAATGTATTTTTTTCAAAAGAACCTGATTAAGTAAAGAGCATTATCGTCGTTGGCTAATGACAGTACTTTTGTACATATTTTATATACTTATACATACACTTATAACTGAATATAAATGTTAAATGCCTTTCAAACAACCTATTTCTTCTTTGTTTTCCAGAAGACCTGCCTCAGACTTTAATAGTGCGAGACAGTGTTCCGTCTGTGCCTCCAAAGGATGAGCCTGTAGAGACAGAAGTCACTAAACCAGAGCTAGACATTGTCCCACCACCCACAAATCTCACCATTAAGGAGGATGTTGATGACAAGAGTCCCCTTAATGATCTTAAGGAAGATGGTGAAGAACCATGCACCAAGATGACCATGAGGCTCAGACGCAACCTCAGCAACTCACAGTTTGTAAGTTTCATGAAATGAATTTCAATCTTTTGACACGGTCAGTGGAGGAGATAGAAGACCAACTAAAAGTTTGAGCAAATAATAGTCTATGTGAATTTCCTAGGTGGAGCTGGGGAAAGATTCATTAAATGAAATCTAAATAATTCAATTTGGTCTAATTTTGAAGTCTGTTTTCAGAGAAATATGTGAGTGCCCTTTAAATGAAGTTTCTAGAAGCTCCAAAAACTTTAAAATGTAATAAAAGATGATATAAAGTTGTTAGTACAGCTCATCTCTGTGAGAACAGCAGACCCGCACAGTGTTTTCTGTCAATTCTAATGTTATATAGGCCATTAGGGTTGGGCGATGTCAAGGAATTGGGGCATCGCTGATGTCCAATGTGAAACGTTGTGGTGGACAGTGACATCACCATCTTAAATTTGAGCATTTCTGCCTAATAAATGGTGACGTGTATTGACGAATATTAGCAGTTTTGCCAACCAACCCAGCATTGCAACACATGAAATTAGCATGAGAGCACGTTAGCATACACAGGCAATGAACTGCGTGAAGCGTGTTGCTATTCCTATAAGTTTACGGTAGATTAATTTGCTTGCGAAGTGATCAGACTTACACAGATCTCTTCGATGCACTTTGGACTTTATATATGTCCTTTTCCAGTTCCGGTGACACGGAAAACTCTTAATTCTCATTTGAACAACTTCAGGCTATTTCTAGTATGCGCTACATTACCCATTTTTTGTACTATTAATATTGCATTTAGAAAGTTAGTAATAGTGCCATGCTAGTATAGAGGGCTCAAATATTTATTTAAAAATGCTTTGCATAAAATGTTATTCATTGCCATCAGTTATGATGAAAGTCTTGTTAGAATTTCTGTAACTTGTAAAACCTTTAGAAGTCCGAGCCACAACAAACCTGAAACTTTGTAAGTTGTTTTACTGCAAAAATACAGTTTTTATCTTTGTAACAAAAATCTAAAGTGTTCAGACAAAATTTGTTTTAATATATTTTATAAATCCCAACATGAAGATTATAATGAAGCCCTTATTTGGTGTATTTTCTCACATTTTAATGTAAACTATCTTGCAAAAATTGTCACTTTTGTGTAAAACCAAAAATGTCAAAGCTAGTAATGTTTTGAGTCCTACACATTATATTTGGAATCCAAACGATACTAACGGCGGGTCTCATCGTTCCTGCTTAATTGAAAACAGCCCGTGCATTTGGCACCCCAATGCATGCAGACTTTTAAGGGTTAAGATAATGAGTACAGGGTTAATTTGTTTTTCTACATGTACTAACTGAAATCTGTGGCAGGTGGACTCCTTTGTGTGTCGGATGTGTGGTCGTGGGGATGAAGATGAGAAGCTGATGCTCTGTGATGGCTGTGATGATAATTATCACACTTTCTGCCTAATTCCTCCACTCACAGACCCACCCAAGGGCAACTGGCGCTGTCCTAAATGTGTGGCAGAGGTGAGAGAATGCTGAAAAAACCAACAAGCCAAACCTGAGTTTGTAACCCCAAAAATAATTGGAAAAGTTTGCGTAGTAGACCTTTAAATGTGTTTGCGGTTTTTGTTAGACAGCTATTGTACTTGAGATTGTAACATTCATCTGTGCAGGAGTGTAAAAAGCCGACAGAAGCTTTTGGTTTTGAACAAGCCACTCGCGAGTATACCCTACAGAGCTTCGGGGAAATGGCCGACACTTTCAAAGCAGACTACTTCAACATGCCGGTCCATGTGAGTGTTTCCCAAACTTTACGAGACTCCACAGACTCCGAATCGATTTATTTATTCTAAATCTGTCCATGTTTTTAGATGGTGCCCACGGAGCTGGTTGAGAAGGAGTTTTGGAGGTTGGTTAGTAGTATTGAAGAGGATGTCACTGTAGAATACGGGGCAGACATTCACTCAAAAGAATTCGGCAGTGGTTTTCCGGTCAACAATGGAAAGAGGCAGCTATCAGAGGAGGAAAAGGTTATTTTTGTTCACTGGTATCATTTTTTTATTTAGTCGGTGAAACAAATGAAGACTTCTTTTTAATACTTTTGCAGGAATATGCCCGCAGCGGCTGGAATCTTAACGTTATGCCAGTGTTGGAGCAGTCGTTATTGTGCCACATTAATGCAGATATCTCTGGCATGAAAGTGCCATGGCTGTATGTGGGCATGGTGTTCTCGGCTTTCTGTTGGCACATTGAGGACCACTGGAGTTACTCAATCAACTATTTACACTGGTAATACTAAAAAAAAGTGTCAAAAGTACTTGTGACGCTTGTTTCTCTCTGTAAAACACATCGTTGTTATGCATTAGAGACGTGCTGTATAATTCTCTATACATCTGTTTAAAGGGGAGAGCCCAAAACCTGGTATGGTGTGCCAATGGCGGCTGCAGAGAAGTTAGAGGAGGTGATGAAGAAGCTCACCCCTGAGCTCTTTGAGTTCCAGCCTGACCTGCTCCACCAGCTCGTCACCATCATGAACCCAAACATACTCATGAATCATGGCGTGCCGGTTAGTAGCTCGCACTCATCATGACCACAAGTAATTTTTTTAGATAATCAGGGGTGAGTTTCCCAAAATATGTAAAACTTGGCATTAATTCAATTGGTGGATCTGCTAAGCTTACATTGAAAAGCCTTGTTCAAAGCTTCATTCCTCATTGTTTTAAAGGAGCTCGGAGAACATGAAAGATGTTTGTTTCTACATTCGGACATATTATCTCATAATGATCGTTGTGTGATCTTTTTAAAATGTAGACTAATAACATTAACGATTCGCCTCGTGTTTGACACATATTTATATGTTTACAATTTTACAAACAGAAGTATCCTTCAGTACCATTTGTTTGCTAATCTGAAGTTCTTTGCAAGTGTTAAATCTTTATAAGATGTTGGTGGAAAAAATGTAGGTTTTTATTCCATCTGTTCACACTTTTTCAATTAAAACTAAATACACATTTTTGATAGCTTTTATATTTTATTTTTTATTTATGTCAGTTTGTTAAACATACATATAATATAGGTCTCAAATTGGATTCTTAATGGTTTTTAAAACGTGATGTTGGTAAAATTTTGACATTGTGAAACCTGCAGAAACCCTTTATTCAGAAACCTGTCGTTCATAAATCCATTCAGTCAAATCCTTTCTCTGGTGAGCCGCCGGAGATCAGAGATATTTTCCAGTAGCTTCTCATGCTTTTAACTTGTTGTGGCAGTCTTTGGATGAATATGAAACACTGAAGTTCTGTTTTAATGTCTTCATTTGTTTAAAAATTATGTCAACTTACTTAAAAGACATTTAAAAAAATTAATTGTTTATTTAAAAATTCATCAAAGAGTTTACCAATGGTAATAATTGATAGGTTTAGGTCAAAACACCTTTAGAACTTTATATAAAAATAATTTAAACTAGACATATCTCTGGGCTGTTTAAAAAAATTATATCAGTTTTATTAACAGTTATTTTGTTGATGTCCAGGTGGTTCGGACCAATCAGTGTGCCGGAGAGTTTGTCATCACGTTTCCGCGAGCTTATCACAGCGGTTTCAATCAGGGATATAACTTTGCTGAAGCGGTCAACTTCTGCACAGCAGACTGGGTAAACAAATGTTACACGCAGTGGTTACGAGTCCATCATTGCGTAAATATGAATGTTAACGATCAGTTGACTTGATTTTTATTTGTTTAGCTGCCCACTGGGCGCTCTTGCATCGAGCATTACCGCCTGCTGAGGCGCTACTGTGTGTTTTCTCAAGAGGAGCTAACCTGCAAGATGGCAGCCTGCCCAGAGAAGCTGGATCTGAATCTGGCAGCTGCCACACACAGGGAGATGTTTGTCATCGTGCAGGAAGAGAGGAAACTTCGTAAAAACCTGCTGGAAAGGGTGAGTAGTCATTCACATTACAGTTCTTTAACAAACATCATCAATGTAATCCGTTCCACATAGTACTGTTTGTTTGGTTTTTATCATCAATTTCCTTTTTTTAATCTGGAATAGTATGTACAGGTTTTGCGATATACATAGTTGTTTTTTGTTGAAATTTCTGGGTTAGGGAGGCAACAGGATTGGGGTGATGGGACACTACGCATTTTGTGTTGGAAACAGAAATGATTGTGTTGAGGTAGAGGAGGGCAATAACCAGATACGACCCTTTTCAATGTGGCATCTGTTTCAACATTCTTCCTGTGGTACAAAAGGTAGTTTTGTCATTCCAAGATCATCATTGAAACAGCCCTGAACACGAGACGTCACTTGTTTTTATTTAGAACCTTGCCATAGTGGTCTGTGGCAGGGAGTCAAGATTTTCCTCTTGTCTGACTGAACAACTGCTCCTCAAATCCAGCTTTTGCATGATAAATGACAGTATGGGTCTATGAAAACACTACTAAAATGTTTGCTTGTTTGCAGAGAGCGGGTAGTTTAATGTATTTTGGAAATGTATAAAATAAATAATGATGTGCAGAAATTTGGGGACGTTGTTATTTAATGGAACAGAAAATACATTATTGTGAGCAATGCTTGTTTTTGTTCTAGTTCAGCAGACCCTATCATCTGAATCACAGACGATTTTCTTTTGTATCTATGTTTTGTTGTTTCTCAGGGTATAAAAGAAGCTGAAAGGGAGGCTTTTGAGTTACTGCCTGATGATGAAAGGCAGTGTGACAAATGTAAGACAACCTGCTTCCTCTCTGCTTTGGCGTGTTCAAACTGCCAAGAGTGTCTCGTCTGCCTTTATCATGCCCAGGACCTCTGCTCTTGCCCCAGTGAAAAACTCTACCTCAGGTAAACTTATGCTGCGCTTCTCTCTTAAAGTGTCACAACACCCGTGAAACTCAGCTGGGTGCTCTTACACCACAATGTGATGCCAAAAAAAATGCTAATTTTCTCACATGCAATTTGTTCACTTCTGTGTGGTGGATGGTGAATGAGACTTTTTGAGAGCAGATTGTTCATATGCTTTGTTGATTTTGGTGTCTGGTGATCATTGTCACACAATCCAACAGCATATATCGTGGTACTGAAATAATGTGAAAATTCATGTAGAATTTACCATGTAGAGTTAACCTCTTAAGCCCGAGAGTCCCCGGTACCGGGGACTTGCCCCCTTGTGCGTTACATTTTCACTCATAGCTCACGAACCCTGAGAATAACCCACACATATTAAATACTGTTGTGTTCAGCGGAAACTCCTCTAAAAACGTATCTAATTCAATTTCATATCCGTTAACCACAGCTCGAACGCCATGCAAATAAACAACAACATGTCCGGAGTATAATTCATGACCACGTTTTTGTTTATGTGCGATATGTATCCACAATATAAACGGAAACGCCAAAACCATGGCATCAAATGAAAGCTAACAACCAGCTGAATCCAGCGATATGCAACTCATTTACATTGCATGAAATATTTCAGAGCAGGGAGCGAAAGTTCCCCGAAAAAACCCCAGCAAAAACCAAGCAAGCATGTAAATCTTGTCTTACCTTTGCCGTTTTTTCAACAAAAAGTTATTTCCATAGCGATAAAGTCCGTTTGTTGTTATGTCCGGTCGATAGCTTCGCGAAAACTCCATTTTGGATTATTTCTTTAGCTTTGTAGCGTCATTACGTCACCAAATATGGAATGACTCCCCGTGCGTAAGAGGTGGTCTCTCCACGCTGCGCGTCGTGTGAGTCGTCGGCGATCCCGCCAGTCTCAAAATGGTTGAGCTGATTGGTTTCCATAGAATCAGAGCTTTCCGTCGATATAGAGATCTTCTGGATTGGACAGATGGTCGGGGGGGTAGGGACACGCGGAAGCTCGGCGTCAAAGCGTTTTGGAGTGAAACGTTCCCAAAAGCGCAGCAAGATGGCGTAAATGAGCTTCTACCCCCTTTTACAGCGTTTCTTTAGGAGTTTTTTTTGCTGAAATCATGTCCCATAAGCAACAAAAGAAGACTATTAACGTAGCTGAAGCTTTGGACAAGATTTTTTCCATATTTCAATTATTGTGCCAAATTGTGCCAAACTATGCCAACATGGATTACACCTGAACTTTGTTCAATCAAAACCTTTACAGAATATTAGTTTCTTGTAGTATGAACACCAAACTTGCTACAGATGTTCTTGACATGTAGTGGTTACAATTGATTGTGTTTATTTGCTTCGTTATAAGTAAAATAAGGAGATATTGGAGGAAACATGTGTTTTTTTTTTTTAGGCGGAGTTCATTTTTTGGCCATTCCAACATCAATTACTCTTACCCTGTGTTCTTGACTGTCAAATTAACTCATCCACACCACTCCCCAAGAACCTATCTTCATTTTGATACCAAGATTTGCAGTTTAGGCCTTGTAAAAGCTGAGAAATGCCTTAAAAAGTAAAAGTATAGGATTTTCGGAAAATAGGCCTCAGGGCTTAAGAGGTTAACTAATGTTGATTATTGTCTCGTACCTCCCTCAAGTGAGACCCGGAAAACAAACATGCATGCAACCAGAAAAGTTTAGCGGGTATTACTTGATTTGTTTCCTGTGCCAACAGGCAAGTGTGAGTCCAGTGTAAACATGTAAATATTGCAGCGTTTATCCAAAGATATCAGCCACAGTCATGTCCACTCACTATATATTATTATAAATACAGAGATAGAGATCTATATCTCTATTAGAGATGTTCCGATACCATTTTTCCCCCTCCCGATCCCGATACTTGGGCTCAGGGTATCGGCCGATACCGAGTACCGATCCAATACCTGGGTGTGTATCTGTATATACAGCTGTAGATACTACTAGCCCTGTATTAATTGACATTTTCTAATTTAAAATAAATTATTTTATGCTGTGCTTCAGATATACTCAATATGGCAATGACAATAATCAATATATACATGAAAAAAATTTAATAGACATACCTTTATCTTTGAAATGTGGATACAAGAGAGTTGCAACTGCACACAAGGGCTCTTCCTCGATGGTTGCGAATCGTTTCTTGACGGCCTCAAGAAGAGTGTTTTTATACCAGTGTCCTCCTGGCTCTCACGAACAAGTAGCCAGCCGTTTTAGAACTGTAACTGAGGGGATCACTTCCACTACAGACGAGGTGGAGGAGCAAATCTGTTTTTTCATGTTTTTTTTCATGTTGCTTGCGTTGTCGCGAAAAATAACATGAACACAGGATTTAGAAATATTCCACTTCACAAGCATACCCTCGATTGATTCAGCTGTGGACGCGTGCGAGCCGCGAAACTCGTTTGCCTGCAGCACTGCACTTTGAAGAGTAAAAGAGTAAAAAGGCATCACTGTTTTTGCCTAGCGTGCTGTGAAACTCAGTAAAGACCGTAAAATTCGAGTCGCAGCTCCAGATGTCAGTAGTGAAGCTGATAGTTCGCACGCCCTTTAGTTTACATGAAATGTGTTCGCGCACTGTCTCATATAGCTTAGGAAGCGCTGTTTCGGAGATATATTTGCGACCAGGCAAACTGTACCGGGGCTCCAAATGTTCAATTAAGAGGCGAAAGCCCACGTTTTCGACCACTGACAGTGGCTGGTCACCCAGTACAATAAACTCGATAATCCTGTCGGTTATCTTTATTGCTCGTTGGATGTCTTGTGAAAACTTTTCTCTTTGTTTGAATGAAGCTTCAACTGTTTGTTGCGTCTGGCACAGCTTGTCCTTCTCCTTGGTTGCTTGTGGCAACACGACACAACTTCCTGTGTTTACATTCTGAGCAGCGAAGAAGAATTGATTTCCACTTTGCAGCGATAAGCAAAGCTAGCGGGCATAACTAGGTTATGTTTATGAAAATGGTATCGGATCGGTACGTGGACTCAAATACTCGCCGATACCGATGCCAGATTTTTTTGTGGTATCGGCAGCATTTACGATACTGGTATAGGAATCGGAACAACTCTAATCTCTATATGGCTGTACTGGTCAGTGAAGTTTTCATGGCGGTGAATGCGTAACTGCGCTTTCAGGTGCGCATGACCGTGGCTCTTTACTTATAACTTATACTGCTCTTGCTGAAAAAAAATTAAGTTATGATTTTCCCTGTCATTCTCTTGACATACCCCTTTGGTCCCCCAAGGGTACGTGTTTCACCATTTGAGAACCACTTGTGCATAAATGTATAGTTGAGTTTATAACTGTTTTGCAGCTGCATTTGTTGTGTTTTTCATGCACTGTTAATAAAATGATCACATCGTAAAAATGGGATTCATAATCATAAAAGTTCACCACGTCAAAAATTTTCTAATGGAAATTCTGATTGGCTGGTGATCAAAAAAGTTAATTTCGAACCCTGAGCCAGGTGATGCGGTGTATAACTACCTTGTGTATTGTTGCTGTGCTAAACCTCGCCATGACAACAAACATGTCTCTTAGTGCCAACGTGTCATGTTTGGCTCGTTTTCAACAAAAGTGATGTGTATATTTGTTACCTTTCTTTGCGGTAAATGTTAAACATTACTCTGTGTTTAGGATTTCTGAATATAGTTTTTTGGAATTTAGCCCCATTGAGCTGGAACTGCCACTGCACAAAATGTAGAAGTTGCCGTTGAATTATTGTATAATGTTAACTGAGAAATTGGTTAGAAAAATAGGATGTAATAATTTAGAGCAGATCTGGAGTTAAAAGAGCTGTCCGTTAATGCTGCCTCTGCTTCCTTTGTGAAGGTATCGCTACACTCTGGATGAGCTCTTGGCCATGTTACATCGGCTGAAAGTCCGTGCTGAGTCCTTCGACTCGTGGGCTAACCGAGTGAAGGAAGCCCTGGAGCAGGATGACGGAAGGAAATTGGGTAACTACACAAACATTCCTCTCACTCAGCATTTGTGAAAAGCTTTAATGACCATATGCTTTTTGTTTTCGATCCAAATCAAATGTACTATGTCACCCATTTTAAGTGGTCAACCAAAAATGCCAAAAAGTCTTTACTTCAGTGGTACCCTGAGATACCACCGGAATTAATCCGTTCCATGGTGGCTATCGTATCTCGAACATTTCGTATGTCGAAGCAAGTTTTACATATAACACCCCTTATCCATGCAACGGCTTTCAGAAACTACAGTACAAGTAGATAAAACATGGAAAACCAGAGAAAAATCAAGTGACGTTTCTTCAATCCTTAAATCTACATATTGTTAATGTAATAAATGATAATAAAACACATGCAAAATACGTAATATGTACATAAATGTGAAACCTTACCTTGAGTGAAGCGATGTGTCGGGGGAGGTGGAACGAATGGCAGAAAACATTACGACACTACGTATGAAAGTTAACTTTCTCGAGATATTTCACATATTACTTACACCAACACGGTTTCAAGCACAAGCGCAGACAGATGGAGAGGTGCTTCGGAGAACGAGTCACATGGTTTCTCTAAGTTGCGCTACAGAACAGCACTTTCCACATTATAAACGTTATTTCTTTTACGACACCTTGACTCTAACATTTGTTATAGCACATTATTAGTAATCTATACATAATGTTTTGCTCGATTTAAAACTGATTTAAAGTATTTTAAGTCGTATCAGCCCCCTTTGGCAGTGTCTGCAATCGGAGGATGGAGCGCCAGGACCCGGAAGCAAACAAGCGGATGATGGAGCTGAACTGTTTGTGGTTGTTCGTATCTCGAAGCAAAAAATTTCCCCCGAGACCTTTCGTATATTGAAGCATTTGTATCTTTGAGTACCACTGTATTTGATTTCAGCCGTTGTTTTTAGAGTACAAGAAATTAATAAAAAAAAAACACAGCAAAAAAACAACGTTTTTCCTCTTGAAAATAATGCTAATTGCATTTTCGATTTGGCTTAAAAGCTACCAATCCATGCCCACCTTAAGTGTCTGCCAGAATGCAGTACTAGGTTCCCTTCTGTGTACTAAGTAATCTTTCTCTTGGCTACATTTTCAGATGTTTTTACCTTACCTTTAATCCTGCCAAACTTTACTTTTATCCACTTTCTCTCTGTCTTTCAGTTGTCCATTAACTTTCTCCAGCAGTAAAATCAAAAACTGTTCTTTGCTTAAAAATGTCTCATCAAAGTTATCTTCCATGACATTATTAGAGTTTGCTCACATTAGCCGCTTTTCTTAAATAGGAACATATTTAACACCTTCTTTTCCCTCTCCCCCAGAAATGACTCTGTATGTTCTTTAGTTACTCCACGATTTTCACTTCTGCAATTCTCTGCTTTCTGGTCATCCCTCAAAGTCTGTCAATAGGCTCCAGGTTGACCAAAAATTGGTGCTTGATTGATCACTTCAACTACTTCTACTGAATTGTATTGACCTACGAATCATCCTCCTTACCTCACATTCTATTCAGACTCAGATTGCTGCTTCCTTGCGTTTAGTGTCTATACCCTTTTTTGCACCTGTTTTTTTTTTCTACTCACTCCAATTAGACCCGGTGTATTTAGGGTTTCATTTGGATTATTCTCTCTGGCTTCCCAGACATGATTAAACACTGGTCTAAATGATCTCTTGCGCCTTTTGTCCACATCCTCTAGAATAAAGTTTTAAAACACTGCTGTTTTCACAGACTCTGCTTTCAGTTTCTATCGTATTCTTTTTGTTCTGATTTAAGTTTGCGTGAAAAGCACCTCAGATTAAAAATGTATTATTGTTATTTAATAGTCACAAAAACTTTGCTCAGACATGTTATTTCTCCCCTCAGACATTAAAGCTCTGGAGGTGTTGAGAGAAGAAGCAGAGGACAAGAAATTCCCAAACAACGAGATCCTCCAGCGGCTCAACACAGTCTTTACTGATATAGAAAAGTGTGAGAGGAGCGCCACAGAGCTCATAACTAACAGCCAGAGCCGTCGAATGACCCTGCAGGAGCTGAGGACGCTCCTGGATACCATGCAGAACCTGCCCTGTGAGATTAAACATCAGGAGGAAGTGCAGGTGAAGCACTGAACACATATTGAGTGTGCATTGATATGCAGACCAGAAAGGATAGAGTCTGGGTTTATTGAAGAGGTTGCTGTCAGTATTCTAGAAATGTGTTCATTAAAGAGCCCTTATTGGGATAAACCTCATAACAGATCCATTGAAAGGTTCTTATTATGGCTCGAGTACCAAGGGTGCTTAGAACCTTTTGTAACTGCTCAGATTATTATTGTTTTCAGACTTTCGGTGCATTTTTGAGGACCGACCGCATAAAGCTCTTTGTGCTCATTAGGCTTGGGCAGTATCCTTTTTTTGAGACTGTCAAATTTCGTCCCCATCTTACCTCGGTATATAATTACTGAGCCCCTGTGAGTTGTGCAATCGTCCCAGATGGATGGACGGATGGATGAATTAATTAAGGATGAATAAATAGTTAAATTAATATTTAAATAAACCGAGTTTATTATTTTTATTCATGCATTTGTTAATTGAATTTTCAGAAAATTTTGCAGAAGATCGAAGAGTTTGATTCTCGTGCCAAAGTTCTGGTCGACAGCTCCAAGAGCGAGTGGAAGCAGGACTCTCCACTGCCGGCTGCCACAGAAATCCAGGCGCTTCTGGAAGAAGGAGAATCTCTGCCAGTGATAGCCCCTGCATGTCAGCTCCTCAGTGGGCTGCAAGAGCAGGGCCGCTGGCTTGGAGAGGTCAGGAGGACTTTAGGGCCGGAGGGCAGTGAGGTGAGCTTAACTGTGCTGAGGGATCTGATGGAGGCAGGATGTGGTGTACCGCAGAGTGTCTCCGTCGAGACCGCAATGGCTGAACTACAAGAGCTGCTGACTATAGCTGAGCGCTGGGAAGAGAAGGCACAGATTTGTCTGGAGGACAGGTAAGACAGCAACAAAAAGAACAACCTGTTTTTATAAACACAAGCAGCTTTTAATTTCCTTCTGCTTGCAGGCAGAAGCACCATCTGTCAACGCTGGAGGCCATTGTGAATGAGGCTCAGTTGATACCGGTGCAGCTCCCTAATATCCTGTCCCTGCAGGCTTGCTTGAGCCGTGCTCGTGCTTGGGTTACGGATCTGGAAGAAATTCAGGTAAGTGCAGGGCCACTTGAAAAGTCCACTTACCAAAATCTCGTTCTGTCCAAGGACTGGAAATCTGAACACTCAGTTTCCAAAAAGAACACAAAAAAAATCCTCAAAACTTCAGAACTATACAAAAAAATTGAAGAAGAAAGTTCATTACAGAGTAAAAGTCAGGGATGTGGAGCAGAAATATTATTTGAAATAAATATTTGAATACGTGCAGTACTTTGCAAAAATCGATAAGCAATCATATTAAAGTGTTTACATATATTAATGCATTTTACAGCTTTCTTATCAAATTGGATATAGATTTCAAATACCAGGTAAACTCCGATTCAAATATAAGAAATAGAGGTTTGCTATCGCTGCTGTAGTCTCGTCCACGAAACTTTGGCTGACTGTGTCTGATGCGTTTGGAACGGGTTTCTGGCAACACTTTGAGAGTCCTGAAGTACTAATTATTAATAATTATTATACACTAAGTTACTGGTGTCGAAAGAGATGTTTTGACCTGTTAGATCAGGGGTGCTCACACTTTTTCAGCTTGCGAGCTATTTTTAAAATGACCAAGTCAAAGTGATCTACCCGCTACAAAAATGTAAAACACCAATCAACAAACAATTATTTTCAACTTTATTGAGAATTGACAAACACACATAATAATTAATTATTTACATTTTTTGTAATAATGTGAGTTTAATTTGATTACTTATGGTTTGAATTGAATCATTAGAACAGTTGTGTGTGACCTGAATTGATGGTAATAGAGTGATTTTTATGGGAACAATTGACTTTGTTCCAGTCCAATGGACTCATGAGTGGGTCTTCACCATAAAAACAGCTAAAACAAGTACAATCCTCAAAAGATGTATATTGTGGAATCACATTGCGTGCTCCATTGCGTGCTCCTTTGAAAATGTATTATGATTTAAATTATGATTAAAGTAGCATGTTGGTTTTGGCGCCGGGCCAAATTTTTAACCATGGCTGGGTCTGGATACAGACCGGAGTCCGCCTATTGAGTTCCCCTACTCTATGATAAACCTTGTACATGGATCGGTTTGCATCATTGCTGCTTTTATGCATAAAATACTCTGCTTTTGTTAAATATTTAAACTTATTCTTTGTCCATTCAATCGTTTCTATCATATAATCACTATACATATATACATTTCTATGATGTACGTGATTTATCTTTGTCTGTGCTTCGAACAAAGGATAAAAGGATGACCGTTCCTGCTGTTAATTTCTTATTGTTGATTCTTTGGAAAAGAATGGTGAGCACTACCCATGTCTGGATGACCTGGAGGGTCTGGTGGCCATTGGCCGGGATCTACCGGTGAAGATGGAGGAGCTGAAGCAGCTGGAGCTGCAGGTGGCCAGTGCACACTCCTGGAGAGAGAAGGCCAGTAAAACCTTCCTGAAGAAGAACAGCCAGCACAGTCTGCTGGAGGTGACGACACTAAATGCTTTTTACTTTGTATTTATATAAGTTTTTACCCTACTGGGATTGGTGCGACACTCTTGATATCTATTAGCGATGCCACAATAACGTTCGATACACCCTCCTCAGTTCAATACGTGCTTGTGAAGCGTGGTTTTTGGGTTCTCATTTGAAAATCTCCTGCAAGTTTATTATTAGTTCACACGTGAAAAAGCAAGGAAACTAAACGCATGTCTGCGAGCAATATCCAATCAGTGAACTGCTCCTTCACTCGCCCATTGGAGCAATTAGCAGGGCCATGAGGAGACGCCATCAATGTTTTAAACCCATGGTTTGAAGAGCATTCTCTTTGCTGATGAATACGACAAAGATGGAAAAAGAACGCTAATCCTGGTTTCAGGACTCCTAGATGTCTATAACTTCGTCTGATTTAAATCCCTCTCTTCCTGCGCTGCATAAGAAGCTCATCCGTTAATAAGAAGTTGAGGCAATTTTGTACAGTGTTTTTCCTGCTCTTTGAAATACTAAGCTACATGTGGTTATTTAACGTGCTAAAGTGAGGGTTAAGGGGGGGAAAGCCCCATCGAGGCAAAAGACGCGCATCTCTGTGGCTCAGCAATGCAAAGATGGTGGGTTCATATCACAGAGAAAGCAAGAACTGACAAATCATTCAAAATGTTAGTCGCTTTGGAATAAAAGCATTTGCCAAATGCGTAAATGTTAAAGGGTTAAACCGTTAAAGGCCTCTACTACTAGTTTTCTCTAAGAGTGATGGCAATGGCTCAGGAGACGACCCATAAGCCATTCAACATTTGTTGTCTCACTTTGATAAAAAGGAAATATTGCATGAATATTATCCAGGAATAGAACAAAAGGTGAGTGGCTGAAAGTCATCCATGCACCATCCATGTTTTGTTCATGAGAAAAGCCCTGGTATTTATTGGCAAAACAACCCTGCCCTGTAAATATAGTTTATTATAACTACATGTACGGAACATTCACAACATAGTTTTGGGAATGAAAAGAAAAACATGAAACAATCTTTGCACCATTATTCTAATAAAGAAAAGCTCTATTTAAACCAAGCTTTTAGATGCTGTGTCTTGTTTTTGGGGTTTATTGATTTTATTCAAATTTCTTTTTCTAGGTGCTTTGTCCATGTGTTGAGAAGATCATGAAGAGGGGGGAGAATTTGATAGAAATAGATTCTGATGTCAATGTATTAGGCCTCACAGCTCAGGACCTCCGAGACCCAGGAGCTATTGTGAGTAATGTGGGTTACACAGAAATCACAGAACACATTCTGTCTGAATCCATGGTGGGTCGAAATCAAAGCCACCAGTGTTTTTTACAGGGTTATTAGATGTTTTTATTGTAATTTATACCATTTAACACTTGAAGATGAAGCATCTGAATGAATATTTGAAGGTGTGTCCTAAAAACATTAATAATCTCTCACTGCATGGCGTCAGGTGATTTGCAAGAATCGATTTAAAGACTTTATTCAATGCATAAAAATAACTGAATAAATGAATGACTTTATGACATTATCACCACTATACCCCAGTTTGATATTTATATATGATTAATGTCTTCATCAGATAATGGCTTTCAAAGAAGGTGAGCGCCAGGAGAAAGAAGCCCTCCTTCGCCTTCAGCAGCTGAATTTAACTAAACCAGGCATTGAAAACGGAGCCAGCAATGACCACAACAGTATAAAGACAGACAGGAAACTGAGTAACTCTATGGAGACGGACACACTCCTCGACTCAAATGGACCTGTGCTTCAAAATGGAAGCTCTGCCCATTCCCCATCACCCAGCCAATCAGTGTGTGTATGTGGCGGCGCCCCCCGTCCCTTTCTTCACCGGTGTCATCTCTGCAAAGACTGGTTCCATGGTGGTTGTGTGTTCTTCCCACCTTTATTAGCCTCCCCCGACTCAGATCTTACAAAGCCCCTTTGTTGGTGGGACTGGAACACTCGTTTCCTCTGTCCTCGATGCCAGCGATCTCGCCGGCCTCGACTGGAAACCATCTTAGCACTGCTGGTAGCGCTGCAGAGGTTACCCGTGCGCCTGCCCGAGGGAGAAGCGCTACAGTGTCTAACGGAGAGAGCCATTAACTGGCAGGGTCGAGCTAAACAAGCACTGGAGACTCCAGAGCTACAGAGGGCGCTAGAGAGACTGCAACAAGTGGAGGAAGAAATGACAAGTAAAAAAGAGGAAGAACCGGTGGAGACAAATAAGTTTAATGGGGATTCTGTAATTGTACTGTCTGACTCGGAGGAAGCGGAGGATGGAGTTATTGATCTGACGGACGATGGGAACTCGCCAAAAAAGAGTGAGAAGGTGGCTGCTAACGGAACACTGGTGAGAATCAAACGTCCTTCGCTTTTTTTATTCAAAATAAGTTTATGAGATTATGTGGAGAAGCTATGCATCAATACTATTAATTTTCACTAACCTACTGGAATAAATGTAAAGGTGATGCCCTTAAGTCAGACAGCCAAGGAGTCATTGGAATGCATTTGAAGAAGCAGCAGCAATAACTAAAGCCTTACGTAGCCATTAAAATGAAGTATCGTCAAGCTTTGGTGGTGCAGGGGCTAGAAAGCTTGACATGTACAGTGTGGTTAACAGGGCGTCCTGACTTCGAAGCCCAAACTCTGTGATTTCCCAGCCTTTCCCCACTCAAGTCTCAAAACTTGCCACATATTTTCATAATGAACCCGAAATGGCCAAAAAAAAATAATCTTAGGGAAGATTTAAAAACTATTTGGAAATGTTCTTTTAACTCGCGCATATCTTAACGATTTGGGGCTAAAATATATTCAAATATACAGTAAATTTTTGATGCCAGAGGTCACTTTTTTAAAACAAGTACTAAGGCTGCGGTACAGTAGCTACAGTAGTTTGGTCAAAATTGAGTTGAGACCTCTAAACACAGCTCCGAAGATTCGTGCACCAACGCACCTCGATTTAAATTCGGGAGCTCACACATCTGAGAGAATGAGTGGTGCCAACAAAACAAGTAGTTTTGTAATGCCATACCACATTTTTCGCAAGGAGAAAGACCAATAAGAGCCGGATCTTTTGATAAGCTAAGCAGGATGTAAAAGAGCTGCTCATCTCACATTTTCATAGCGATTTCATTCAGCAATTAGTTTCCCCATGGGTTGCCGAGTGCACCTATTGTACTGCATATGCCATCTTCAGGCAGGGAGTGTCATTGCATCAATATTTCCTCAGCCCAGACAAAAAGCACCCTCCTGAGAAGCCATCCGTGCAAATTGTGAGAATCTCAATTTGGATCGGTGTGCAGACGGCTCCTTTTTCACCAACAAAAGCTCGCAATCAAAGTTTTGCACTTGAGAGAAATTATTACTGCCTCTGAACCCATACCATTGTACCTGGCTACAACTTACAAAAATTCTGAATAATTTCATTAAAAAACCTGACTTTTTTTTTTTTTCAAGAATAATATCTTATTTTTGTTTAGAAGTCTAAGAAAACTCTGAAGCTTGGTTTTCTTGCTTCAACGATAAAATAATTTCCTTTTGTCGTCCAGTCTGGCTGTGCGAATGGAATAACCAGGAAGCCGAGCTCAAGCGAAGTTACAGGTTTGTCTGGAATAACTGATAAGAATTGGTGCGTCGTGCTATTGCTTGTTTCTTTCTAACCTTTTGGTTTCTCCATCCTTTCAGGGATGGAGTCTTTGTTGGCACTAGTGCCGACTCTTAAAGGGCCAGTGACTGAGCTCAGCACATCCACCAAAGTGCAGCTGGAGGAGCTTCAGTTAGAAGGAGATCTGCTGGAGGTCACACTGGACCAAACACACACCATTCACCGCATCCTACAGGCCTCGTCACAGGCCCCCCATGATGCTCTGCGGACTCTCATACAGGTGAGGACAGATATGTTTGCAGTCGAATGGCAATGACGCAATGTGTTTATGTCTCACCTCCCTCCTTTGAGTGACGTGTTGCTGCAAAATAACTCTCATCATTATTCTCTCTGCGAAGGACAAATAAAAATCTAACTAGAGCGGGTTTGAGATAAGCTCGATTGTAATGAGTCCGGTGGATTGATGCACAAGAAACAATGATCAGTAGCAGTGTGGGAGTATTTTGAACTTGAATATTTAGTTAAATATTTTAACAATCGGAATGATTTACCAATGTAGTCATGTTCTCATGGGTTGCATTTTTCACATTTGCAAATACAACAATATCTATTTTTTGAATCCCAACGAGATTTTTCTGAATGTTTTTCTTTTTTTTACCCTTACAAAAACTCTGTTAATGAATGACTGAGTTACAATTTTGTTTGCTTACAATGAGACCCAGGTCACTTCTATATATGGTCTTGGGTCCTTTTTTTCCCTTTTTCCCCATAAAGTGACTTGTGTTTGAATAGCCAAGTCGGATGGATCTGACTTTCATCATCAATTTTCAGAAAAAATATCCAAGAAATCAAAAATGTAAACTTCTGTACAGCACAACTGTACCAAGAGAAAAAAATTCTCACTTTGTCTAATGGGGTACGGAATAATTAGTCAAAGAGAGAATCTGTCGACAACTTGGTCTGTGTTTAATCCGCCCAGTTACTGAGCGCAGGCCCCCAGAAGGATTCCAGTCACATAAGGTCTGTCAATCTGTGACTCTCTTGGAGTTTGTGCTATGGTTAGTATGTTTGTTTCTGTTGATTGTTTTCGGTCGTGAAAGCACTCTCCGCTAAATACCAATTTAACACCCTTAACCCCTTTGTAACACAAACGTTGTGTAATTATTCTTGCAAACAAATTGTGTAGTGATCATATAATACAGTTGTCCTGCCGTTTTTCCCTGGAGATGACACAAAAGTAATGGGAAAGGTCTTTTTTTTGCCTTTTATCCATGTTGTAAAGTAGCTGCTGCCTCTAATTTTGAAGCTTGGCTGTTTTTGCCCATTTCAGATTGAGCTGCAGGAGCAGAGAAGCTCAGGTCGCGGTAACAAGTCAAAAGACTCGCGGAGGAAAAGAAAGACTCTGAAACCTGATGGCGATTCCAAATCCACAGAGGCTTCCGGCTGCAAGAAGACGAAATCTGGCAACCACACAGACCCCACAGGTAACAGTGGTTTCTGAGAGCATTCAAAGCTTTGTGATGGAACTCAAACACCATGGCTCTTCTCTTGCAGATGTTGTTCTGATAACCTGAAACCGTGGATGAGCGGAAACACGGGACACACACAATAAGCTCGCGTTTATTCTTCTGTTCATCCTCGTCAGACGGAGCATCCTCCGAGTGTCAGCCTCCGTACCCTCCCAAGGTTTTCTTCTGTTTGTCTCTGTTCACACTCCATGTGCTGCTGCAGACTGGGAACCGAGGAGTCGAGCAGGAAGTGCTTAATCTGTCTTTACGGTATAGATGTACCAAACTAATCCCATGTGCTGCGTTAAAGGACTTGTGCAGGTATCCACACTCACAAACACGCCGGGGTGGGGCTGATGTTTAGCAGGAGACACAAGATTGGCTTGTTTTGTTTTTTTCTACAGAGCCTCTCATTTTGTCTGGGAGACTGGGCGTTGTGTATAAACTAGTTCACTGTTTCGAGAGTGTGATGGATTAAACAAAGGCATTTATGTTCTGGTGCTACTTTCCTAAGATAGGCTCCTGCATAGGATTTGCCCCTTTTTCCTGTCGTCATCGTCTTTTCTTTCAGTGATTCTGTTCCCTCTGAAGCTCCCTGCACACGTCTCATTTTAACTCCCTTATTTTCCTGCTGGGGTTCAAATAATTCTATTCTATTATTATATTATTATTATTACTATTGGTATTGCAAACACACACACGCTGTCGTGAGTTTGTGTATAAACTATTTCATTTCCATGTTGCCTTTGTTTCTTTTCACTCTTGTTAGAAAATAAAGGTTTAGAATTGTTTTAGGAATCACTTTCCTTTGTTTAATTTCACCACTTTCATTTTAGAAGGGTTCAAGAAACCATGAGAGGTGAGAAAATGTCTAGCTCATTTTTGATAGAGATGATGTGTTTATTATTGATTTCTTCTCACAGGCAGCTCTGTGGTGATAACATGATCTTTACTATTGGGGATCTTTGTATTTTTACATTAAATGCATTATTACCCCTTACCTTAGTTTTATTCAAAATGGTCAATTGTAGTAGTGTCTGGAGGATGTGCTTTTTCCACTTTTGCTACCAGCCACACCGCTTCACAAAACAGCATTTTAATAGAAAAAAATTACCAAGCCGCAAGATGTTCTGATAATTTCATATGTAAGTAATAAATAATTGGCACGACTGGGATTCTTTCAGTTGAGAGACATGATTAGGCCAAAAATGTGATTATCTGACATTTATTTATATGTATGTTTTTTTAGCACTGAAACTAAATTTAAAGGAAAAACAATCATTTAGCCTCAACATCGAAGGAAGATATTAGAATGATTAAGACTTCTATAATTGTTTGTGGACCGGTGTGTACAAATAATTTCTACCAGATCAGTCATGTGATACCATTAGCCACAAAAAGCTTAGCTAGCTCTCACTCAGGGCCACGCGTTTGTGCGGGTTAAAAAAAAAAAACACAGAGAATAAATGACAAAAGACCAAAAATGATCACAAATCCAGAATTCCAGCCCATTTTCAGCAAAGCAGTTAGTTGTAACTTGAAATGAACAGGTTCCTCCAGTGCTTGGAAGAATAAAATGTTATTTAGTGTATTGTTTTGTTCCGCTGTTACTCTTTTTGGTCCTAATCATAATAGGTAGTTCTACTTATTAGGTAAATATGCTAAGCCATTAAAACAGAACCGTAAAATGTTAGTTTAAAACCGCAGTACGTATGCATATCAACTACTTGCAAATCCCTGGCTAATTCAGTTTTAAAATACAACCAGCCAGAGTCTTTTGTATGCCCATAACCTTTGTTTTATGTACTTAGTTAATGGTGAAATACGGATCGTAGAAATGTCAGGAAATCTCATTGCTGGTCATCTGGTAAATTGTGTGGATCACAGTCAAGTTCAATGCTTTTAAACTTAATCTTTTTCCTTATTAAATGCAGCCTTTCTAGTGGTTGTTTTACCACTCAGTCCTAGTAAAGAGGGTGTGGTCTAGTGGGAAAGTGCACTGCAATTTAAAAGCTAAATAATGTGTAATTTGGTTAAAAGCAAAAGTTGGCTCTTTAGTACTGACCACCGCTAAAACAACATAATGCAAGGCATTCAACAACAAAATAAAGTTCCTTTTCTGTCCATCATCAACAATTAGCACTGGCCAGAACAAATGTGATCTATTTAAAACAGAGTGAAATAATTTCAAGTATATTTATCTGGAGTGCTGAGTCCATGTTTATGCCTCCTGTTGCTCCAGAAGACTGTCCAGTAGCTTCTCACAGAGGTAGAGACATCGTGGAACATGGAAGAAGCCTGTGACAGAGTGTAATGTATGGCATTTAAAAAAAAAATAGTATTTAATGATATTTTTAGCCCATAACCAAACACTCACCTTTAAAAGGTCCTCCTTTAAAATCCAGAACCACTTCTCCCTCTCGACTCAGATAGCCAAACCACTCGCCATGTTCCTCATCTGAGAACTGTGGAAAGATCTGGACTCGTTACTTTCATTTATTTTCAGGTCGTTTGGAGTGAGCTCCCCGTCGCTTACGTGTTTGAAGGTGTAGTCGTAGAGGAGTTTAAACGTGTCCATCAGCGCGGGATCTCTGCTGTGACTGTAGGCCATGAGGAAAGCGATCAGAGCTTCACAGTGAGGCCACCACAGCTTCATATTCCACTCGAGCTGTGACCGAAAAATACTAAAGTGTTAAACAGACTTGTGGATTAAAACCGTTATAATCTTCTCCTTAAAGGTAATGGACGAACGCAGTTGAATATCTGCTGCAGCCGCGAGTGTTTACGCATCATGTAACAGTTCTAAAATATTTAAACGGATCATGGTATTGTTTTATTTTTAATAATATGTTGTTGAGTCTCTATTTTTATTCATTAAAATCACATTCAATCTCCTCTAGCCCAGGCTTATTCTGGAACTACTATTGGTTACTGATTTACATGCACAGTTACTGTCTGACGGTGAACGTAGATGAGAGGGAGAGTAGATCAATTACGACCAATTCAATACTGAGCGATCGACGTTTTATTAAAGCTGTAATTGTTTTTGTAGGACACGTTATACAACCGTACGTCTATGATCCACAATTTTATTACAAATCAAACACAGCTTTAGCCACCAATATCTCCAGAATTAATAAATAACACCACTAGAACTGTAGATTAACGAGCCACTACAGAAATGACTTCATCATGCCAAAACCAATCACAGAGAATCATTGCATGGAGTGTCTGTTTTTTTTGGCTGATCTGGTCGGAAGACGGAATCTGTGGATATTAGATGTTTTTTTTTTCAGCTAAAAATCTTTTCAGGGAGATGGCAGCAGTCAATAACTGAAATAAATCAGTAATTGAAATGAATGTTTGTTATACGAGTGACCCAGATATATTCGAACAGTCATCAAAAATGAAAATGTGTCACAATATTTGGTTTTATACACAAACCATCCTCAAGTTTCAGGTTTCCTATTTGAATATTTTCTGTATATATTATTGTCCATTTCACATGTGAAAAGGCAAATGGAAAAACTAAACGCACGTTATTTGGAGAACGCAGACTGCTTAGCTGCATCAACCGTTGGTAACCAGAACGGTCCAGTATCATTCTGACCTACTTTCACTAAATGGCAAGGTATTCATCAGCTTCCAGTTTATTTCAACGAGCCTCTTCCTCCAAAACAGTAACTGTAGTGTTCTGTGCATTTCATGCCTATCTCAAGTGCATCACTCACACCTAAGAGGAATTTAGATTATCCAATTAATCTCACCGCATGTGAAAAGACAACCTTCTCACTGGAAGGCAACAGTGCTATCCACTGGCCGCGAAATAACATTGAATAATGTAAAGACAGGGTTTTGTGCAAACAATTTTAGATGTTGTCTTAACATATTTCCGTCAGAAGATACGATGTAGAAATAATGTGGCTACTGAAACAAAGATCTGGTCACCTGAGTGGGACAGTAACCATCCACATCCAGGAAGTAGAACAGGCCGCCATGTTGTTTGTCCCAGCCATTGCAGAACGGTACCTTCATGAACTTTTCCACGGCAGTCTTCTGCAGTTCCACGTCTCCTACTGAAAGAGAGTACTTCAGAAGGAACCAGCCTGCTTCTAGAGCATGACCTGTGAACCAGAGAAGAGTCGTTTTCTACAGAAAGACTGTGACTAGTGCAACATGCTGATCTGAAATCAGATATGGCACACAAAAAGCTTGTTTTCAGTTGGATCAAGAAGTTTATGTTTCATTTAACGTCGAGTTAATGACTACAACTTCAGAAGGGTCACGTTTCTTAAGGAGCACTGGAGGAACTGAACTCAATGAGGAACTCTTTGTTTTGAAGATATAAAGAAAATATAAAATGTAATGGGATTTTGGTAGACGTCTTCTTTGGACGTAAATTACCTGGGTTCTGCAAACGTCCTTGGCAGCCGGGAAGTTCCTTTCCTTCCAATGTTACATTTTCCAAAATTGCTTTTCCATCACGCTGTTTGAAAAGAGAACAAATATTGTTTTAATCGGATTCTTTTAGTCAATAAATACATTTAACCACAAGCTAATTCATATACATTTGCTTTAAAATGACAAAAGGCTAGTAAAAAATTATGTTTATGCAGTTTCCTGTTTTGAGTTACAAGCTACATTTGATTAGCAAAAAAAAAAAAAAAACCACACAGACTGCTTTTTGCTCTCGGGAGCTCAATGAATTCCAGCAATCGTACGGTGATGGCGTGTACCAGTCCAGTCCACAGCTCTCATTCGTTTTCTAATGAAACAAATGAGACACACAGTGGTTGACCATGTAAAATGACTCCAGCTCTGTGGAGTCCCAGGGTTTGAGGTCATCAATGCAGATTCAACGCAGGATTGTACTGATGACACGACTCTGCTTGATCTGGCTCCACTCACCACAGTTTGCTTTGTGTTTCTACTGACCTCTGCTGGGCTTTCTTTAGACACATCACTCTACCACGCCATTCTAATTTCTGAGTAAACATGACGGAAATGGACTACCTTGTTATAAAAACACACAGCATAGACCACTGAAGGAATAGTGTTTTTTTATATACTGTATATGTGTTTGTTCATAGCTTTCAAACGAAAGGGAATATTATGAAGCTGTGTGGCTGCAGCGCTCTTTTGTGATGATTCTCTTTGTCCAATCAGTGATCGATACGATACTGTGTCAGAGTTTTCTTTTAAATCAAAGTAAAGTTATCTTAGCTCCGTTTAGTACTGTGAATAATATATATTTAGAATTTTCTTGTTCCGAGAAAGGACAGGAAGTTACATCACAACAGGAAGTTTCAAGTTGCTTGAATAAAGCATGCACGGGGTGGTTCGGCCCTTTTACTCTGGAGACAAAACTCCCCCTAGTAGCCCTCCCCCTAGTTCCCTTTGTTTCATTCCGCAATGCAGTGTTGTATTTTTTTAAGTATTTTGAGCTAAATAAAACTGCGTTTTCTGTTAAATTATTCTTAAACCTTGCTTCTGTATTGGGTTATGAATTGATCAATAACAGAGCCCATCCCAAATGGGTATAAAAACAGCTAAGGGGTCCAGAATGTAATAGAAAAGCACCCAAAAGCAGAGTAGATGTGTGCCATTACAAAACGGGTCATTGTAAATGTGGCACAACTTCCTGCTGTTGAAGAATGACGCTCTTTAGGAATATATCTAGAGCAGTGCAAAGCATCAAATGCAGTGGTTTTAAGCACACCATCTTTGATCACTAGAATAGTGGAGAAGACATTCCCAGAAGATGTTCTAATGAGGTGGTCAACATAAAACTATGCCCCCAGGTTTAAGATATTGATTTATATGCATCCAAAGGTGGACGAGTGAAGAGTTATGGTATGGCATAGATTTCAAAAAGAGATTTTAAATATGTTCATTATGTTATCCTCATTTGAACAGACCCTTTAACATTTTGCTTGATCGGATTGTTGCACGTTGAGTTTGGCAGTGGAAGTGGAATTTCCCAGCATCACAATAGCCATGTGTCTATCCAAAGATGCTAAATTAATGTATGCGCAAACTGGAATATTGCATAAAATATTTGCAAATATTTTGGTCATTCCAAGTCCAAGAGAACAAAAGCATCACTTCCTGATAATCTGGAGCCAAATATCAAGAGAAACGTGGAAGCACCCACCAGGTAAGTTTATCAGTCGTCTTCCGCCACACTTCCATATCCAAGATACACTCGCATACTTTGAAACGTCTTCATTGTTTACAAATCGAAAAAGGGTCTATATTAATATCCGTTAATTTTCATACGAAATCGACTAAGTCTTATATTTTTTAACTCAAACCCTCTAAATGTCAATAGTTTAGAGCGTTCCCTCACCAGCTAATGAAAACTAATTAGCGATAAAATAAATTCAGGAATGGTTTGGGAAAAAAACAAACACAAATCACCTTTACGTGCTGCAGAATCCTATCCACACACCATCTACCTAAGGCTCTGTACTTTTCCACCAGCTCACTTCTGCCCTCTGTCAGCTGATCTACCAAGCACAGGAGCATCATGGGAACTGCCATGCCATTGATAGGGGGGTCTCCAGGAAGCTGAGGCCGCCCAAGGTCCGATGAGTCCGTCTGAACCCAGAACACCAGCTGATCCATCATGCTCTCAGCATCGGCCTGCAGCAAGCAACACAATTAAATACAACCTTAAATTCTCTTTTTATAAAGATGGTCAAAACAAATTAGAATTATATCGTTTAGATACAGCGAGGGAAAGAAGTATTGGACCCCCTGTTGATTTGTCCAATTTTGTCAGAATTTCTTTGGGGGGTGTCTCTGGTGTTCTATGCTAGTCTCCATCAAGCGATTGCTGGATGTACCTGCATCTGTGTATCGTGGGTAATCCTGGACAGCTCGTCCATAGCCATCACATAGAAACACTCGCTGAATATTGTTCTCTGCACCTTCACGGCTCGGCCGTCTCTGGTCAGGCAGAAAGCACACTTCTTCGAGCTGCTGGAGCCTTGAACCTGAGCAAACTTCTGTAGAAATTCTGCCCCTGTGATTAATTCATAGAATATTAAAAAAGTACATTTCTGGCTTTTACAATAGATTAAAAATGTTAAGTTTTTTTGTTTATTTATACAAAAAGCACATTTTTACTTATGTAAACACAGAAACCCTGACGCTTCCACTTAGTAAATCAAAATGTTGGCAATAGAAAAAGTGTTACATATAAGGGAATTATTTTAGTTGTAGTTTTAAACTACAATCATGAGAAAGAATTGTAGTTTTCTAGAAAATTTTACATATTTGGATAGAATTTTTTTTTACTTCAAACGATGAATTTTGTTTAAAGGTTTACAGACTGTGATGAAAATGTCATTTTTAGAACATTCTAATTCCTAGAATAAAAAAAAAAGTAAATTTTGTTATAGTACATTGAACGGACTTCGTAACATTTCGAGAAGCAAAAGTCAGCTGAAGCTGAAAGCTTTTATTTCCTCATCCTGTTTCCGTTGATTATAAATTTAGAAAAAATGCAAAAAATGTGCACTCATTTAATAACTATTAAATCAAATTATAAAGCAACTCTTTTGTTCTTTGGCACTAAAAAAAGAGAGTGGGGGGTCATGAACAAAACATAGTCATGCAAATGAGGAGATGATGTCATCTAGCAATTTTTTGGGTCAGCCAAAAGAAACCTCTTCCTCAGGGGTTGGCCACAACGTTTCTGTTTTGTTTTTTTACCTGATTAATTTTAGCAATTTAACTCTTTAAATGTTTTTTTTATATATATATAATTGCCTACATTCAACATAGTAAGCTCAAATAAAAACATATACTTTGATATCAACCCAATCTAGCCACAGGGGTTGCAAGCCAGTGACTTCTGTGCCGGTCCCAAGCCCGGATAAATAGAGAGGGTTGCGTCAGGAAGGGCATCCGGCGTAAAAAATGCCAAAAACCAAATATGCGAGTCACCAAATCGATTTCCATACCGGATCGGTCGAGGCCCGGGTTAACAACGACCGCCTCCGGTGCTGTTGACTTACAGGGTGCCGGTGGAAATTGGACTACTGTTTGTCGAAGAAGGAGAGGAGGGAGAAGGATTCATCGACAGAAAGAGAAGAGGAAAGGCAGGAGTGTAGATCTGAGAATAGGGACTCTTAACATTGGTACAATGACAGGGAAGGGTAGGGAGCTGGCGGACATGATGGAGAGAAAGAAGGTAGATATTCTGTGTGTGCAAGAGACCAGGTGGAAGGGTAGCAAAGCGCGTAGTATTGGAGGAGGATACAAACTGTTTTACAATGGTGTGGATAGGAAGAGAAATGGGGTAGGAGTGATCCTGAAGGAGGAGTTTGTGAGGAATGTTTTAGAGGTGAAAAGAGTGTCAGACAGGGTGATCAGTTTGAAGATAGAAATTGAAGGGGTGATGTTGAATGTAGTGAGTGGTTATGCTCCACAAGTAGGCTGTAAGTTGGAAGAGAAGGAGAGATTTTGGAGTGAGTTAGATAAGGTGATTGAGAGTGAGTGTTCCCAGAGGAGAGAGAGTAGTAGTGGGAGCAGATTTCAATGGGCATGTTGGCGAGGGCAACAGAGGTGATGAGGTGATGGGCAGGTTCGGTGTTAAGGAAAGGAACCTAGAAGGACAGATGGTGGTGGACTTTGCCAGGAGGATGGAAATGGCTGT